>VDFB02270651.1:108744755-109061111 GCA_007258455.2 Sequoia sempervirens | reverse complement strand
TAAATTGTTTCTCGTTTTAAATATAAACTTATACAACCAACCAAACAACTAATCTGCCAATGACTGTCCACACCAAAGTTCACATGGTATTTTATTTGTGTATGTGTCTCCTAGCTTAATTTTTCTTGCACGTGTATAATTTCTTCATGATCTTCTTCATAGGATATTTTATCTTATTATTTTAAAATATATACAAGTTATTTTCTGTTGGTAAGGATTAATTAATGAAAAAGATTAATTTAAATAAATAAATAAATAAATAGTAACTAATTGATAATAACACGTGTAAATAGTAAAATTAATTATTAAGTAAATAATAGCACATATTTATATTCAATTATAGATTAGATCTACGTAAAACACTTAAGGCATGGTAGTTAAATAAGATCGTAGAATGAATTAAGGAAATGTGACTCCTGTTCTAATGAGGCACCAAGAATTACACAAAATGTTTTGCATGGTCTAACTCCCACATCACACAGTTAATCTGTATCTTACTCATCCCTCTTGGGGCATGAATGTAGGGATTATCTGTTGTAGGAGAGAGAAATATTATCAGGGGAGGGACTGGCTGGGGGGGCATGGAGAAAAATTGTTGTCTTCTTGTTGTCTTTCCTCTGAAAATTGCAATTTTTCTGGGAGGACCCCAGCACCTGGTTGTGTCATGCTTTCTCTATTGGATCAACTAGTTTCCTGGTGAAGACTGTGAAGATTGTGAGTGGTAGATCAACTAGCATTTTCTTCTTTCTACTGGCAGATACCCAGCTAATTGGTGATCCCAAGTATGTGTAACAATGCCAAGCAATGTAATAAATTCAATTCAATGATGGCTACTGCATACTATTAGACGTTGATGAATAAGTAGTTTGATTAGAAGGACCGATGAATAATAGACAGCCAAGGTTCTATAGAGTTATTGGTGCCTTGTTTATTTCTTCCACTATGCATGATGCCAAAGGGAGTCTTTCCATTATAAATTCTGGTAGAAATAAGTATCCTGTATCATAGTCTAAATTTTCATTTTTAACTCAAATATACAGAATGTCTTATGGCAATATATGATTAGGAACCTTAGTAGACTTTTCCGACAGAGCTCCCCATGTATTTCTACCGTATCATAATCTAAAATTTCATTTTTAACTCAAACATATAGAATGTCTTATGGCAATATATGATTAGGAACCTTGGTAGATTTTTCCAACACAGAGCTCCCCATGAGAACCATTAGGGTGCAAGGCTCTGTGTATGTCATCAAACCTTGACAAACAGTTTGAGTTTCACCGCTACCAACAGATAATCTTGCCATGTTAGCCTGGCTGTAATATCTATGTCTTTTGTATCAATCCACAATGTCTCACTAAGCAGACTCAGCCCTCCCTAATATCACCCGAGCCCTATCATTTCCTTGCTCAATTTCTAGTATAGCATGGTTGTCAACAACAGAATCAGTCATTTTACACCAAATTTTCTTAGTAATAGATAACCACCTTCTCAAAAATATAAAAAGCTTCAAAACCAAAAACTTTAGCTACCATAAAACTATTCTTGCTCCATGCAATTATGAATAAATATATAGCTAAAACAGAGATTCTTCTTATGGTAAAAGGAATCTGTTAACTGCTCAGAGAGAGAGAGAGCTCATGTGATTAAGAAAGTGGCATGAAACTTTCATGGTACGTACCATGATTTGAATAGTACTGTGTTCATACCGTTAGCCTCCTGATTTACTGTAATAATTGAGGAAAGAAGAGCGGTGTAAGTAATGCAGCCATGTAGGATGAAACTGCTTAGAAATTTAGGGAAGACATCTGTTGGGTATTTTATTTGGCATAATTGATGCCCCACTTACTTCTCTCTACTCCCCTCTTTAACTTATTAAAGGCGGGCAATACTAGTGAACATTAATGGCGTCCCTTCAACAACCAGCTTCTCTTTCTCATGTACAGCAGTGAATTCTTCTGCAACTATCATTCTTAACCAAATAGATATGTACATTAAGCAACAGACTGCAACTCCACAATGCAACCATATCACTATGCCTTTGAATTTAATTGTTGTTATTAAACTGATACATCTATTATTTTTACTATTATCAAGAAATAAAATTTATAACTATTATTTTTAAATTGTAGAAATTATAGGTGTTAACAGTAGACAAGATTTTTCCACAGTGTATATATGTTTTGTTGGACACAATAAATATCCCTAAAGACAATATTAACTGTTGGTTGAGAAGGCACTTTTATGTATGTATGAATATTGGGATAGAAAGATTGTTATGGGAAAATTTGTAATGCCTTGATATTAGTAAACCTTACTAGCATAGGTAGACTTCTACGAGGATTGTTGAAATCTAAATTGTTAATGATCACCGAGTGGTTAGAAAGTAGATTGAAATTTATTTATATACTTAATCATCTTGTACAACTTATATCTTACCCTTAGCTTTGAAGAATAATTAAATGAGGTAGGTCTTGAGTAGTAGTGTCTTAATAGGTCAAGGATATAATTTATTCATCAATGTATTTATTGTTTACATAATGCAATTTCCATAAATTATGTCAACTAGATACTAGTGAATTCATTTCTTTTGGGTCCCTTAAATTGTATTTCCTTATCTGACACAAATATATTAGATAGAACTGGTTTACAAATTTCTGTTCAGTATAGCAAGTAGATTATCACCTTAATCTAATTTAATTAGTCAAGAGCATTTAATAGTTTTAATTTAAGCTTTGAAATTTTATATGCTATTTTATTCAATAATCTTATTCTATAAAAGTTAGTGTGAATTTTTGAGTTTTATAACTATTTCCAATGAGGTTTGAATTTTAGACGTACGTCTTCCTTTTTATTTTTAAGAAAACCAAAGACTGAAACAAAACTATGTTATCTGCATTGGCCGAGTTTCTCGCTCACTAATGCAATATTGAGCCATCAGACGAGTAGCCTATACAATCATAACATCCCATAACACTGACAAAACCAAGAACGGCATCTTCTGATCTAAATTAAGATAATTAAATTAACCAAATGATCCAGATTAAACTTTGAGAAAACCAAGACAAAGCTTCATAAGATTTTTAATAATGAAATCATCATCTTATAATCATGAGGGAAATAGGAAGATCTCCATATACTTCATTTTCAAATAGAATTCTAAATCATTTGAGTTCAAAGAGGGAAATGAAATTATTGCTTTGTAGACTAGAACTATCATTCTATTGTTAAAAAACATTTTATTTTGTTGCATTAGGACTAGGTATTATGTAAAGTCCCCTTCCCAGATTATGTAAAGTTTTTCCGATTAGTTCAGTTTGATAGACGTTCTGTTTTATCAAACTGTGGTCTTTGCATTGCATATAAAATGATAATATTCAAATATAATGAACGAGCAGATATAAAGATTAACTCAGACAACTATTTTGTCTTGCATTTCACAGAGCATGATAACAGAGATTACTGCATGTTTGTATCAGTAATAACTTCACTAAACACCAGCAATGGCAACTCTAACAAGGCTCAGAATAACACTAAACAGAGAGTTCATTACAACATTTACACCAACACAAATATCTGATATAACAGCACTGATAAAGGTTTCAGAATGTTGCATTGACAGGACAATGTTACAACCTTTTTAACAGCAGGTTCTGGGTGATGAAAAGACTGATTTACACAAACAGAAGCTCAGTAAACTACAGAAGATTACAACCCAGTCCTTTGACAGTACATACAATGATTGAACATGACCATACATTCAGAGTTTCAACTCAGAAATTACTCAGAAATGAGCAGCAACTTAAGAAGCTTATACTAAGTAATACGCAGTCTGATAGTAGTAAGAATAAAGAGTGAAATGTTGTCTTTCAGACCTGGAATAAGTTCGCCCAGGCAAGTGTATGATGAATCTTGCTTTGAATCTGTACAGGAAGCTGCATATATCCCACGTCTCAGTCCTTATGTGCCAGGCGCTTGAAACTCATACAGAAGCCTCTTCAAAAATCCCATGCAGCCATTGGAAATGAACCCACAACTTGGTATGAGCTGCTTGCTGCCCAAAAATGCCATGAACAGGTCTATTTGGTGAACATGCCCCCCAACAAGTGCTTGTTGACTGGTAAGAAGTGCTTAGAAGCTGATTAGATGAATCTCTTCCCTCTAGAACTGAACACGTCCTTCACAAGGACACTTATTTCTCCCCAAAAGAACCACATTTCTGCCCAGAGATTAGGTATATCTCAGCACCTAGGATTTGGGAGGCAACACGTCTTCTTGGAAGCTGAGAACACCAGAGAAATAAGGTATTTGCTATAGCAAATGTAAACTCCAAGAGATATCGCCCAGATTGCTAGAAAAGGAGATATTCGCCCAAGCTACAAACCCTTGTACAAGACCAACTGTAAATATAATCGTTCTCCACCAATTTTGTCTCTGAAAGAGACTCACAAAATTGCATTATCGTTCAAGTGGAAGACCTGTATGATCTCCTCCACAAACCAGCTAGGGTGGATTAGTTTCACCATTGAAACCAGATGCCGTAGGGTTTCCCTGTCCCCTAAGACCAAGAAGCTTCGAGAGATCTCCAAAGTGAAAATGAGAAATAATCCAAGCATGAATGAAAATGAGCCTCCAAATCTCCTTTTATATTTCTTACTTTAATTTCCCGTCGAATATAATAAAGTGGCTTTATTAAGCTTTTTACCTTTAAATATTTCACTTAAAGTCACTTTATAATATATTTAATTAATCACTTAACATTGCCTTTTTAATTTTTGCTTTTCCTACTAGGTAATATTAAATAATTAAATAAATGAATTCCCTTATCTCGCCTTTAGCCTTTAGGAATTAAAAGGCTAAATTAGCATCCTGGGTGATCATAGAGAAGGGGACATTACATATTAGATGGAAATCAAGTAAACAAGTATTGCTCATGATGATAAGTACTTTATAATGATCCATTCATGGGTAGTAGTTGCAGAGGAAATGTTTGGGGGAAAAGAGCCCTAGAAAGGGTTGTATAGCCACATAAACAATTCACATCAAACATAGCTTAGAAAACATAACTACATATGTAATGAAACAACTTGCACAATAGAAGAATATTATAGGAAATATGCTGCAAATACTTGATAATAACTGAGAATAACAAGCCACTTCGAGGGGGAAAACCTCCAAATATCTCCAATGAGAACACAATTCACAATATAATGATGAAATAAAACTCACTACCTCCTATATATACCTTATTTATGCCTAGGATATCATCCAGACTGACTTAGGTAACCCTATATAAGCCATAGGCTGGCCTAATTAACTAAATAACAATTTAATTTTGATAATGACTTAATTAAGAGTTAAGATAATCACAAGATTACTATTCATAGCTCGATGTACTCTAATATTTAGGGCGTAGCATGCCTCCCTCTTCAAAGAAGCATTGTCCTCAATGCTAAGCAAGTTTGGATGCTTCTAAATGAACTCCTCATCCTCCCATGTGGCATCTTCAATTGGTAAATTCTTCCATTGGATAAGATACTGAGTTAATGTTCTAGTCGTTAGCTTCCTTGTGTGTTTCTAAAGAATAAAATTTGGTTCCAATATGATTCTTCCTTCTTCATCGAGCCTGGGTAATATTTTCTAAGTAGGGATATTATTCCCAATTACTTTCTTCAAATAAGAAACATGAAAAACTAGATGTATCTTTGTTGTTGGTAGCAATTCAAGCTTGTAGGAAACACAACTTATCTTTTGCCTGATTTGATATGGGCCATAATATTTGGGAGACAACTCGTTATTCTTTGATTGTTGCTTTAGTGACATTTGCTTGCAAGGTTGCAATCTTAAGAAAACCCAATCCCCAACTTCAAAACTTCTTTCACTACAGTGCTGGTCTGCTTGTTGCTTCATTCAATTTTGTGCCATGGATAGATTCTCTTTAAGTCCTGAAAGTACTTGTTGTTGATGAAGCATGTGGTCCTCCACAATGTGAAATCTTGGTGACACCTTCAATAATGATGTGATGATATCTATGTTATGAAAGTACTTGTTGTTGAAGGAGGATGATATCCATACAATGTCATAAATGGAGACATTTTTGATGTTCTATGGAAGGAAGTGTTATACCACCATTTTGCTAGTGGTAGCCAATCTATCCATTGAGACTATTTAGCTGAAGTGAAATAACGTAGATATCCTTCCCAACACTAATTAACAACCTTCGTTTTCCCATCATATTGAGGATGGTATGAAGAAATATGAGCCAATTGAGTACCCAAACATGAGAATAATTTTGTCCAAAAGTTGCTAGTAAAGATAGGATCAAGTTACTAACAATAACCTTAGCTACACCATGTAGCTTTTGAATATTCTCCAAAAATGATTTTGCCACTGTACTTGCTATAAAAGGATGAGATAATGCAACAAAATGTGCATATTTAGTGAGGCAATCCAATACTACCATGGTGACATTCTTACCATTGGATCTTGGAAGCTTTGTGATGAAGTCCTTGGAGACCTCTTCCCAATATTAGCTAGGAATAACTAAGGATTGCAAGAGACCATGTGTCTTAATTTTCTGCCTTTATATCTTTGACAAACCAAACATTCTATCACAAATTTTTGAACATCCCCTTTTAGCCCTTCCCAAAAGAAGTCTTTCTTGACCTGATGATCTGTCTTCAATAATCCTGAATGACCAACTAGAGGCTCATGAAGCTCTGTGAGAATCTTTTGTTTGAGAGAGAAATTCTAGCAAAGATACAATCGCTCTTTATACCACAAAGTATCTCCTAGCAAAACTTATCTAAACTACTAGGATCACTTTGAATGAGATTACTTGTAGCAACATCATTTTGCTACTTCACTTTGGCTTCAACTACCCAATCTTCTTGTAATATTGAATTGGCACACAATAAATCTTCATTCTTCTCATCCATTCTCGATAGTGCATCTACCACAACATTTTCCTTCCCTTTCTTATATACAATCTTAAAATTATATCCCAACATCTTAGTGACCCATTTTTGTTGCTCTTTAGAAGATAATCTTTGTTCCAAAAAATATTTTAGGCTATCATGATCTATCTTAACCTTGAAGTGTCTACCCATTAGATAAGGCCTACATTGTTTTATTGCATGAAGAATGGCTAGCATTTCCTTCTCATAAATAGGTTTGAGTTGATTCTTACCCTTTAATTGACGACTCTCAAAAGCAATGGGACGACCCTCTTGCATGAGAATTGCTCCTATACCATTTCTTGAAGCATCACTTTCCACAATAAAATCCTTGGTGAAATTTGGAGTGGCAAGAACTAGAGTTGTACACATAGCCTCCTTCAACATTTCAAATGCTGCATTAGTGGATTCATTCCAATGAAAAGAATCCTTCTTCAATAAAGTTGTGAGGGTTGTTGCTATACAACCATAACACTTCACAAATCTTCTATAGTATTTAGTCAATCCCAAGAAACCCCTCAATTTCTTAATAGTTTTGGGAATAGGCCATTTAATGATGGCTTTAATTTTGTTAGGATCCACCTTTACTCCATGTGAAACTGTGTTCTAAGTACTCCACCTCATTGAGACCAAAAGTGCACTTGGATGGCTTAGCATAGAGTTGATGATCTTCAAGAACTTGTAATGCTTGATCTACATGTTACAAGTGTTCTTGGCATGTCTTGCTATAAATCAATATAGCATCAAATAACACTAATACAAACTTCCTCAAGAATTTTTCAAAGATGGAATTCATCAAACTTTGAAATGTAGATGGTGCATTGGTAAGGCCAAATGACATCACTAAAAACTCATAATGACCCTCATGAGTCCTAAATGTTGTCTTACAAATATCTTCATCCTTAATTCAAATTTGGTGATAACCTGATCTAACATCTAAGTTTGTAAAATACATAGCTCCTTTTGATTCATCTAGCAAATCATCAATGACTGGAATAGGAAACTTATCTTTGATGGTGTACATGGTGAGCACTCTATAGTTCAAGCACATGTGCCAAGTTTCATCCTTCTTATGCATCATCACAATGAGCGAGGAGTAAGCACTTTGGCTATGCTTCTAACATCTCCTCAACAATCTTTTCTATCTCATTTTTTCTGTATATGTGGGTACTTGTAAGGCTTGATGTTAGGTGGTTGGTTCCCAGGAACTAGTTGTATGGCATAATCATGATCCCTCTTAGGAGGAAGTCCCTTAGGCCGACTATTCATAACCCGATGTTATTTAATATTAAGGGCGTACCAACATATATATTACACTTTAATCCCATTTGGAAGTAATGTATGTAGGTAGTCTAGTGAATGAACGAGATTCCAAATATGTAGGCACTTAGACATGGGGTCAGGAATACTTATGAAAGATCATATCAACTTAAACATTAGGAATGGGTTAATCATTCAAGAAAATCACTCAATTTCAACTAAGAATGAAACATATAAAATAAATTACATGATAAAATGTATTCATAGTATACTCAAAAGAATCTTAGATAGATTGCTTGATTTTCTCAAGGCTTTAAGCCAAATTTTTGACGCTAGATTCTGTGATGACCCTTTCCAAGTTTACAATGTCAACTGTAGTTTGTATGTTGTTGCAGGGGTCTTTGACAGGTAATAAGTTCTAGTTTGGAATACTAATTGTATACAAAAAATGTACTTCAGACTGGAACAAGACTTTTATTTCAATATGGAAGATAGATTCAACATTAATAAAGCAATAATCTCCAGAGGTTTATAATAATGGCCAGTAGACTTTCCAACTCAGAACAGTAACAAAAGACAATTGATAATTGATTTTTAGAATTGACTGAATACACATCTTATAGAAAGCAACCCATATCAGAAACTAGTCGACACAACTAATAATTATTGTCTCATATATTTGACGTGAGCAATCATATTCATAGAACACGACTTCATAGAAAAACTCATCTACATCAAGACATTTAGATTACCGCCAGGATATTACATTCCGTATTATTTGACATACTCGTGTAAATGCTGGAATGCCCGATATCGGGACTTAGAAATCACCCTGGTTGTTGTATCTGGTACCACAAAAGATCCCAATATGTGTGCTCTGGCAAGAATAAGAGTTGATGATGGCAAGTAAGTTAGGAAGTCGACAACACAATCCCAATACCATTATTGAACCCGCAAGCCATCCATTCAACACAAATTACACCCTTAAAAATACATCGATGCCATATTAAAGTGTCTTTAGCACCAATGTTCACAATACGCGACCGTCTTTCACTCGATATTGGGAAGTCATGGAAACTCCAATGCCATCTTTAATTAATGGCTCCAATAAGAAATTATAATATGCTGCAGATATATACGCGTGACCCTTCATTATTGTTCCCGAATGCCAACTCCAATTAGTCCCGCATTGTTCTAAAACATCTCCATACTTAATCGAATAAGGACTTGCAATTTACCATATTTGGGGTTCCGTCCAACTATGGCAATAGTATCTGAGAGTTTGCATTCCCAGAAACTTTGTGTGTAACCAACATTTCCAATTCTCCATGATGCCTAGAGAAATGCCTCGATCTCCATATAAACTCCGCCACCTTTCGTTGCATTTATGGATTTATTTTTCACAGACTTTATAAAATGAAAAATATTTATTAATAGTCTTTTCTAAAGTCCCAATAAATTAATTAGTTAAATATTTCAAAAATCTTAGAGATAAATAAATAAATAAGACTAATTGAATATTTAATTAATTAATCTCAATTTGCATTTAGTTCTCGAAAAGGGATGGGGACATTACAGTCCCCCCTGCTCAACATTGCTTGTCCTCAAGCATTTGCAGACCCGGATGTTGCAATATCTACTCTCCTTCCCATGTGGCATCCTCAATAGGAAGATCCCTCCATCTAATTAAGAATTCTTTGATTGTTCTGCTTCACAACTTGCGTTCACGCACATCTAGAATAGATTCAAGCACCAAAATCAACTTTCCTTCCTCATCCAGTGGAGGAAGCTCAAGATATGGGATAGTATGTTGACCAACAACCTTTTTAAGGCATGAGACATGAAATACATTGTGGATTTTGCTTCCTTCTGACAGCTCCAACCCATACACGACTTCACCTACCCACCTTTTGATCTAATGTGGTCCATAAAACCGTTGTTTGAGCTCTTCCGCACCACTCCGTTTCAATCTAGATTGCTTGTATGGCTAAAGTCGCAAGAATACAATATCACCAACTTCAAACACCCTCTCAATCCTATGCTTATTAGCGTAAAGTTTCTGCTGATTCTGAGCTCGAAGTAGATTTTCCTTGAGTGCCCTGAGAATGTCTTGGCTATCCTACATCCATTCTTTTGCCTTGGGTGCTTTGCTATCATCAAGTGCTAGATCTATGAAATACATAGCATCATATCCATATAGAGCCCTAAAAGGGGACATACCTATTGACATATGGTATTTTGTGTTGTAACAATGTTCGCCCAACTGTAGCCAATGAACCCATGCTTTTTGTTGACCTGATACATAATTGCGCAAATATCCTTCAATCCACTTGTTGACGATTTCAATTTGCCCGTCGGATTGAGGATGGTAGCTTGTACTAGGAGAAAGCTCAGTTCATGCCAACCTGAACAATTCCTACCAAAATATGTTGAGGAACCTGTTGTCCCGATCACTAACAATATTCCTTGGAAGCCCATGTAATCGAAATATCTCTCTAAAGAATAACTTTGCTATTTGAGGTGCCTTAGATTCGGTAGAAATAGCAAATAAATGTGCATATTTTGTTAACCTGTGAACGACAACATAGATGCAATCTCTATTTTGAACTCGTGGTAAGCCTGTGATAAAATCCATGGATATGCTTTCCCATTTCTGATCAGGAATGGGTAAAGGCTGTAATAAACCCGCTGGTAACATATGCTCAGACTTGTTCTATTGACAAGCCAAACACTCCCTGACATACTGCAAAACATCACTTTTGAGACCCTTCGACGAGAATCTCTCCCGAACCTGTCTATATGTTTTAAAGAACCCTGGATGTCCTACCAAAGGAGTGTCATGTATAGCCCGCATGATCTTACTCTTCATTTATGACTCCAGAACCAGAAATATCCTATTCTTGTAAAAAATTAAATCATCAATCACCTGATATCTATCATCTTGTAAATTCGCATCTATGATATCACACGCAAAGGCATTCTTAGAGTATTCAACCAACACTTGAGATTTCCAATCAGCTGAAATCTTTGATAGAGCAGAGTGTTGGTTTCCTAGATAAAGCATTAGCTACCACATGCTTTTTGCCTTTTACATATTCAATATTGAAATCGTAAGCCTGAATTTTGCTTACCCACTTTTGCTGACGCTCATTCAAATCTTTCTGCTCAAGGAAGTATTTCAAATTGTTGTGGTCTACAGATGCTAGAGTTCTTAAGACACAACACCCTTTATAAATGGGAGCCCCTTTATTGAAAGCAAAACAAAACGGGCAAGCAAACAAAACTAAGAAAGCAAAACAACTAATCTAAAGCAAACCGAGAAAGAAAACCTACTCTAAACAAAATTTTTTTTTTTAAGCGAACAACAGTCAAAAGACATAAGTATATACAACTCCTAACATGATTTCTTAGGATGTGCAATAACAACAAAGCAGCAGTCATAGTGTGAAGTTTTGCAAACTTATCTTTAAACTCGGAAAAATATTTTTTCAAAGGAAAAATCTGAAACTCAAGCAAAACTTCGAGGAAGATTAGTAACTGGGGCAACTTACCCGGGCCATGATTAATCCGTAAACAAGTTATCTTTCCTAAATCTCCATAATCAAAATGATATTCCTTGCAGTTAATAGTAGGGAAAGATACAACCTGGTGGTCGTCATTCGCATACATGAATTCTTGCTCGTCATCCATTGCTTTATCAGGAGGTCGAAGTTGATGGTGAACCATACCACTTGCATTTGAAACATGGAGATCAACATCATGTTCCAAATTGGGTGGAGTGTGGTGGGAATTGGATTCAAAAGGGAATTTGGGAAGTTGGAGTACTTCATGCGTTGGCTCCTTTTGAATCCTTAATAATGGATGAAGCCCCAACCTGAATTGTTCTTCATTTTCTATCTCTGTCACAGTTGCATGTTTATCAAGTAGCATTCCATTTGTTTCAATCTCATCAAGCAATTCCTCCATTACTGTGATCATTGGATCAAGCGTCGACGCGAAATGTATTTCATATTTTGCTTCCATCTTGGTAGCCCATTGATCGTCAAACGTATCATCTTGCCTCAAGCCGCTTATCATCTCTTCCATCTTGCATGATTGAACTTCTTCATCAAGGACCATTCCTTCTTGAAGTGCACTAGAATCACTTCCCTCTTCATGTTTTCCTCCTTGGAAATCTATCACACCAACTCTACTTTGAGCTAAGTCCTCCATTTCTGGTTCTTGATGATCTTCAATAACTTGCAATCTTATATATTCATTCACCTCTGTATGCTAACAGTTGCCTTGGGTGGTTCCTCTTGCTTGGATGTATTCCATTGCTTCTTTGATCTTTACTCCAATGGCCTCCTCTGGCGTTATGATGCTTGGAATATCTTCACCCACTTGATCCCTAAGCTCAATCACATTATCCTGTTGTGACTTATTCTCCATGTTGTTAGATGACGTTGTGGTACATTCTTCATCTGGTGCTAAAAATGTTCGCTTGACATATTCAATCCATCCTTTGTCCTTGAAGCATCCATATGGTAGCTTTGGTAATCCGAGGTAACATCTTGCATGGTCGATAGCCTTTTCACATGATGTGCAAGTGAACTTTGGGAGGTGCGTTGTGAATTCGACACCAATGAGGGAGCAAAATACCATTCAATTGAACATTACCTAATTCTATTTGATTTTGGATTCTAAGTATGAACCTTGTGAAGGCGTCATATATAACTTCTGGAATGCTATAATCATCAAGTTCTACATCTAACACTCCTGGCTTGGGAATGTACCAAAAGAAAAAATTTCCTTGTAGGACCAATTATATCCTTGACAAGAATGTCAAGCAATTCATTTCATCATGTTTGGTCATTTCATGAATTCGACATCTTCCTGGCAAAGCATACTGAGACAAATTCTTGGGATGCAGTTGTGCATTCAAATTTTCTCTGATTCTTGCAATATCCACAAGGAGACTGTCCTGACAGCAAGAAATATGGAATGGACGCCCATCCATTGAGAAATCTCCTTTTGGATTTTCCATTTTTGATTTCCTTTTTAAGAATTTTTTAACGTTTTACTTTTTTTGGGATTTTTGATATAAAAGAGATCTAACATATCTCTGATTTGGCATTTCAAAGTTCATACTGGTTCCTTCCAACTGAATGTCCCTACTTGCGAAAATAAACAACCTAATGCTCAACCCTCCTTCTAGCCCCAATTCTATGTTGGTGTACATTTTATCATCCACCTAACACACAGAATAAAATGTCCAAAGACACTTTATCCTCTCTTGAACAAAGTCACCACGTATGCTAAGATTGCGAGAAGATCATATGGCGACTCCAAGGTTTCTTTCGTTAGGTCATGACATGTGGATAAGCTCAATGGGCGTTGTGATATGTTGGTAATACACAAAGGGACTTACACTAGGTAGTTTCTTCACAAGTTTAGGACTTAGACAAATTTATCATTAAGTGCTTCTTCTATTGGGATTTTTAGTTTGGGACCTCAAAAAATGCAAAAAGGATAAGGGTTTAGAGGGTCTAATCTATCCCTAGGAATTCAAGAGAGGGTAAAGATCGGGTGAAACGAGTAACCACGCTTTGCTTTGCCTCCCTGGGACAACTACACAAAGTGGGCGCAATCTTCAAGGGGTGTGATTATAATTTTCATGTCTAGAACAATACTTCTCCATACTAAAGTTAAGCATCCACAATCATAAGCTCAGGCTAACTTTACGCATTGAATGAAAATCATCCATCCAAAGAAAGTATGAGCAATGTTTCACCATAAATCTATACTATCAAATCTTGCATTCATTTAACAAACATTCAAAGCAAATTCTATCTTAATTCTAATCTAATTCTAATCTATTGTTGAGGAAGTTATGCAACCTTGCAAACCACTTGACAATAAAAGGGATTCAAAGCAAATCATGCATAAGAGCTTTTATTATCGGAAGTAGCAAAATGCAACAATCTCATACACTTTACAAATGAGTGGCGAGCTCAATTTATAGGCTCCCCAATTACAATTCAATGGCCAAGATTGATTTAGGATCAACGACCGAGATTACAAAATAAAACCCTAATTAGGGTTTGTCACAACCAACTACCTCTCGACCAATGAGAAAATTTAATTTGGGGACACTTGTCCTTCTACTAAATATAAACCAACAATAAAATAGAAAGTTGTTGCATGTTGATTTGGAACAATTTGATTGGTTGGAAGATGACGAGGCACCACCTCAGCGTGCTGGATGTCCTACTTGGTCACTTTGTTTTTCTTTCGTGTGCTTGCCTTAGAATATTTTTCTTTACCAACAACTCTGTCCCAGCTTGTTTCTTCCTAGCTTTGATCTCGGATTCCAATTTGAGACTTTGATTTCTTCTTCTCACCTATATTGGAAGTCTTTCCTTGGAACACATGTTTAGACTTGAAGTTATTAAGCCTTTCCTAATTGCTTTGAAATTCCTCTTGCTTGAATTGGATTGGTGTTATTCCTTTGGATTTCCTCTCTGAATTATCCAATTTGTGTCAAGAAATTGTCTAAGTATGGAAATTTTTTTGGAACACTCTTCTTGTCACCATCTGATTCTGATTGGAAGCTTGTTTTTAATTCTTTAGGAGATGAAATCCCTCAAAAAGTTGCCCTGATTGCTTCAACAGGTCTGGGATTGTAGGTGAAATCCCTTCAAGATGTCTGAATATTCTTTCAAGTGCCTTGAATTTGGAGAAGAATGCCTTTGTGCTTTTGCCACAATGGGGGAAATTGGAATTTTCTCTGTGAAGTATTTCCCATACTTAGCCAAATTTTTGAATTTCCCTCTTTGGGAAAACTTTATCAATACTTAGACATTTTTCTTTCTTAGGCCATATCGGACTTCATTAATGTTTGGACATTCCATAATTTAGCAAAGTTTGAGACATTTCTCTTTTAGGCCTAAGTCAGACTTTGCCTATCTCTGGACATTCCTTGTTGGAGGTAAGTCAGACTTTTTCTTGCTTGTGTCATCCATCCATTTTGTTAACACTTGGAATCTTTTTCTTTACCTTCATGGTGGACTTTGAAACTTTTATTCCATGTTCTCTTTGATGTCTACGCAATCTTTGAAGTCTTCTTGCCAAGGTCGGACTTTGGAGTTTCTTTTCCATTCAACATTTTCCTTAGGTTGGACTTTAAAGTGGGCTTTCCAAATGTTTCCAAGGTAAGTCGGACTTGGTGAATTTCTTTCCAAATGGTAGGCGGGCTTCAAGTTTTCCTTGCTATCTTCTCATTATCTCCATGGCGGACTTTGCATTTTCTTTTCCACTTGGAAAATGTTTTTTCAAGGCATGATAGACTTTCTAACTTTAATTCCATGGTGAATTTCTTTCCAAAATGCAAGGCGGAGTTTGAAGACTTCTTGACATTTCCTAGGGCGGACTTTGAAGACTTTATTCCAAGACAGGTTGGACTTCTCAATGTCTTTTCCATTTTCATTGAAAGTGAGGTCAGACTTCAAGAATTTCATTCCAAATCTCCATGGCGGACTTTCCTAGTGCCTTTCCACTTCTTGGTGGACTTCATCTTAGCCAAGACATGGCATGGCGAACTTCTTAATGCCTTTGCCATTCTTTCTCAAGTCTAGGCGGACTTGGAGGCTCATTTGCCAATGTGTTTTTGCCATCTTCATGTTAGGCTAGGCGAAGTTCAACATGTGTTTGTCATATTCTTTCCTTTATTTTTCCAATACTTAGCCAAATTCATGAAATTTCCTTCTCAAGGCATTCATACTTAGTCATTTTTTTGAATTTTCCTTCCTCCTCTTGGTTGGGCGGACTTCATGAATCTCATGCCATGCCTTCCTTGGCTTGGGAGGACATCCTACTTGTCTTGACATAGCTTGGGCGGACTTTCTTAACTTCTTGCCATTGTCTCATCAAGGCTTGGGCGGACTTTGGAGTGGGTTTTCCTTCTTCCTTCCATGTGTAGGGCGGACTTTCCAAGTCTTTTAGCCATTCTCATTGCTTCTTCCAAGTGGACTTGCCATTGCCATTGCCATTCCCATGGGCGAATTTATCCAGACTTATACCATTTTCCATCCTTGATCGCCATGGATTTCATGCTTGCCTCTTTGCCATATGCTTTTTCCTCTTGTTTTTTCCAAATTTTTTTTTATTGATTTTGCTTGCTTTTCTTGATTTTTCATTGATTTTTGGTTGATTTTTCAATTTTTACATCTGGTGGCTTGAATTTGATTCTAAAAATAGAAATGTTGACTCCATGACCAGGATTGACTTTCTAAAAATAGAAAAAGCAAAATCCTTAAAAAATAGGGATCCTGTTGATGTGATTTTTGTGACCGCACCAATCAGCAGAACAAAGTTGTCTGAAGGCTACTCCATTCTCTCTTGATCAAAGTATTCTGTGCGCTAAGATTGCGAGATAGATCGCACGTTCAACTCCAAGGTTCCGAAATACTTGGAATACCCTCAGTTGGTTTGATGTGAATTGTTGTTTTCACGAGGGGACTTACACAATTGTTCAAGATACTTGCAGTTAACAGTAGATGGATGATTTGAAGGGGATTTTTGCGCGTATGATTTGGAAATAAGGTATGTATTTTCCTAAAACTAGCCAGAAATGTGCAGAATGTAAATAAGTGTAAGGCCTAAGAAATTTATATTCTATTCTAAAGGGGGGACGTGGGATCAATCTAAAGTTTAAACAGCTTCAACCAAACTCTGCTCAGCCTCACACCGGACAGCTTACACAAAGTTGGTGCAATCTTCAAAGGGATAGCAAGAAATTTTCAAACTACAATCCAACATCAAGATACCGTCAAGATGACGCATACCAAAATATGAATCGCAGCTGAAGTTAAGCTTATGAAATGCTCCAGTTGACCACACAAGGCGAACTTGCCGTCAGCAAGTTGCTAGTGGTATGGAATAAAGTGAAGTTGCCTTGATCAACACCACAAACCCACAACTAATATTTACTTGCATGAAATGAAAATGCTATTCTAAGTTATTTTATGCTACTTAGAATTGAAGGGATGAAGAAACCTTGCTAGCTGTCCATAACAAAGACAAATTCCACCATCAATGAAAAGATCTTCTATTATGAAAGTGTTACACAACAATCTCTTACAAAAGTTTCCAAAGGAAAACTTTCCTTCTCCTCCAAACTATGCTATCAAACTATTAAACAAAATGTCTACTCTCTAATATCTCCTCTAATCTAATCTCTATTTTGATTTCTAATTTCTAATGTATTACAAATGAGGGGGACTCCCCCTTTTATAGATGGCCCAATCCAATGGACAACTCAGATTACAATCAAATCAAAGGCTCAGATTGAGCCACCTCAGCCATAACCCTAAAAACTGCCAGAATGGGGAGTGGTACATTAAATGAATCAAAGATTCCCACTCACTCCCAAAATAGTAAAGGTAATTAATGCCCACAATCAATCTTCTAGAAGATCATCGTCCAGTAGTGCATTCCTGTTCTCCTTCTCCCTGGCTGCAAACTCAATGAACCTGGCAACTATAGCCTCAATCTTCTGAGCTGAAATAGGTGGAATGCAATCAAGCTAGAATTCTAACACCATGACTGACTGTTCATGCCGTGCACAAGATTTTCTCCAAGCGGCTAAGGGATCCTGCGTGCTCTGAATCAAGTTGGAGAAAGTAGAAGTGTTCTCAAAGTCATCTTGTACAAAGGTCTTCACCTCTAAAAAGAAAGGCAGCAGCCTACCCCTCAAATTATCAGTAGTCACTTCCTCGGGATTCAACCGTCTAGCAAATATGGCCTCAAAGGTATTTTGGACCCCATCAATAATATTGGCCATAGCCTTTCGAATTCTAGCCGAATCCGCCTATGCTGCGTCAAAGAAACCACGTCCTGTGACTACTGAAGAGTACCATCTAGAAAAGTCGTATCTATCATTCTCCTGAATGACTCCTCCATCAATCAACATCTACAAAGGAGTATGCCTCAATGCCTCAAGACGCTGAATAACCTTGCTCTGATAAACTGAAGCGTCACCCCAGGCCTAATCAACTGCCTCCATATGTGCCATTATATTGGAAGCCTATTGGAAAGCATGAACGAGGTCTTCCATGAACTTTTCTGTTTCAGCACGAACTCCTGCAACCCATTTATCTGCCTCATGTGCCATCTTCCCCAACTCCAACAAGCCACTAATTGACTCTCTAGGTATTTCAGCTGGAAGTTCTATTGCTGGAATCTCTTTCCCAGAAGGACGAGACAACTGCTGCATATATCCTATCAAAGCCTTATGCTCCCTTTTCAACTTCTTATACTTTCCTTTCTTTTTGAATAATTTGTCCTTGAGGGTGTGGTAGGAGTTATCACATTCTTCCACAATCTGTGCACCTGTGGGGTGTCCTAACTCCAAAGTTGTGACCACGTAGTTCTCTGGCACTGCTTCGTCTCGATCACAATCAACCTGTGGCATCGCCATATGAAGGGTGCGAGAGCCATCCTCATCAGTTGATATCTTTGAAAATTTTCGTGCTCTCTTATTTTGTGGAGGCACGTTAATCTTGTTTAACAACTCTTCCATTTCTATCGCTGGATGAATTTCTTCACTGGGGCTTCTTCTCATCCTATCTCTGAGCCAATCAGGTACTATATATTGTATATCAAATGACTGTTGTTCCTGTGCCTCTACTTCATGGACTTGTTCAACTTCTATATCATTCTGGTGAGGCTCACCGGCCTCTAGTGGCTGAGTATCTCCTGAAACTATATCATCATCATCTAAAGCCACCCCTAATTCTTGTTGAAACTGAGGGTCAGTAGCAATCCCCTCATCGGTTTGCTGATCATCTCTACTAGGTGCATTGACACTCTGGCCAACTGACTCTCTTCGTGGTGGCTGATTATCCTCATGCACCTCCTGCACCTGATTTAATGCATTCCTTTGATCAGTAAATAAAGAAACCTCTTGTATGCTTGGAGAATGTGTCTCCAATGGCGTGGGTGATTCAACTACAACTCTTGGAGGCTCCGGCTGAACAAGCTCTTGCCGAATTGGCTCCTTCCTTTGAGATTTTGGACCTCGTGTGATTTGTTTCTTCTTGTTGGTGGTGGGTGTCCTGTGATCTCCCATCAAATTGTAAGTCAATGCAATCGACCTACTCTTCAATCTACTCACACGCCTGTCAACCCATGCTTTGGTAAATGTCAAGATTGGAATAGAAAGTGTGTCCAAATCAGCAATCTCTGGCTCCGACCAATCCGGGAGTGGAAGTGGAGTATTTCTCACTGCTTCATAATCTGGATGGACAACGTTCATATCTTCATCCACCTGGTCTGGTATTGGAATGACTTTAGACTCCCTGATCATGTTTATTGGCAACCTAGAGAACATTATTTTCCTGACTTCAGCCTTGTCTGATGCACCAGCCCAATAATCCTCAATGTTTGCCTTATGTTTAAATTCTTTTGACAGTACCCACCTGATATTGTTATGTGGATCATAGTGCTGTTTGCTGATGTGATAGGAGAAGTGATAAAACTAAAGCTCACTCTCAGCTTCTCTAACTGCCTGTAATGAAGGACACACTTCATCGGAATTGCCCATGACAATTGGGAAGTCAACACCTCCCTTCTTCTTTTTCTTCTGAATCTTATCGTAGGCGACCAATTGCCTAGATATCTCTAACATCAATATTCTGTTGGTTGGGTACTTAGGCAGCCTATATGGGTATGAAGAAAATCCTTGCAACCTTATATAAGAAAACTTTGGAAACTGTATAAACTAGCACCCATACCTCTCAATCAATTCCTGGGCTTCCCTCAAGATCCTGTGATGCATTCGCTCCTGAAGTGTTCTCGCAATGTGCATGGTAAAAGCGTCATTGACACACTTGTAATGAGTAGTACTTGTCAAGTGCAACTGTGGACAAGCCTCGTGGATTTTGAACTAGTGAGAGCCACAACCAACAGGCTCCTTGTATGAAATTCCTCTGTATTTCATCATACGATCCATTATGTAAATAATGTAGGAGCCCATATAGAATGTTTTCGTTCTCCTCAAACTCAGGAGCTGCTCGTGCAAATTGTCACTGATCATTGCAGCCCAGTTGACGTAGTCTTTTCCTTCCAGCATGAGGTTGATGTAGTAGAACATCCACGGCTCAAAAATAAAAGCCTGAGGGTAGCCTCCAACTCTACTCAGCATCATGATAAGATCACAGTACTCCTGCTTTAAGTTGTCTGATATAATTTTCCTTGGCAGCTTCGTATGAGAGGGTTTGGGGTTGCTCATCCAGCGAGTATTTATCGTCTCTGTACATCTCTCGAATGTAGAAGCATACATTCGCTCAGCTCGTTCTTTGGACTTGTAAATCATATTCCTATGTGCTGGAATTCCAAAGGCTTCACCAATAGCAGCAGGAGTAAGGTTGGCGAGCTCTTGACCATCCGGTGACATAATTGATCTGTGATCCTTCTCATAGCAGTTGGCACACTCCATCATCAGCTCCGAACACTGAATAGCCGGTGGGAAACCAACAGTTGCATATAATCCACTTCGAACGATGTTGTGTGAAGTGTTCGAAGGTTGATGACTACCAATTCCCAGCATTCTTTTCTTGAAAGTCTCCAGGTTGACAAAGCCCAGATTCGTGTCAACAAGCTTGGCCAACTTTGAAGTGAACTTTGATTCCGGCATGAAAGGCTTGCTCAGGTTCTTGATAACAGCTTTCCTGGATGCACTGTTGTTGTCCTTGCCAGTTGTTCTAACTTCAGCCATCTGCAAAACAATAAACATCCATTAGCAAATTAACTTAGAAAAATAAATAAAATGTTTTGCAGGGCTGCTAGTCGACTTCAAGAAGTTGCAATATTATTTCTCATTTGCAAACCTCAACTTCTTCTTCAACAGATTTCGAATTATCAATCACTTAGAAAGTCTCAGCAACTTCAATGAAACTTGTCAAATTTCTTAGCTGGCTGCAACAACATGAACTTTGTAAATTCACAATACTTCACTTCAAATCAGATTTAGCAAGTTCGCAGTCTTTAGCAACCTTCAACTTCAGCAATATAAACTTCAGAAGTTGCAGCCACAATGCAAATTAATTTGAGCCTCAGCACACAATGATTCTCTTCTTTCTTCAAGTCGAACTTTCTTCAATAACTTTTAGCTACAAACTTTCCTCAAGCAAATTCGAACTTCCTCAACAGTTGCAGCCACAACAATTTTTAATCTTCACACTCAACTCAGCAAATCAAATTTTCCACTTGCACATTCACACTTCAGCTTCAGCAACTTCCTTCAACAAATTTCGAACTTCAGCCTCTGCAACACTGGACTCAGCAAATTCGAACTTCTTCAGCTGTGAAAAAGAAGTGAATAATCTTCAGCTCATATAGGGAATTCAAATTCTAAAAGAAGGCTAAGTTTAGCCAGTGTATTAAATCTCCACTACTCCATTCGAATTTCCCTCCTCTGGCATTTTTGACACTTGTCTTTCGACGTCAGGAATCTTAATCTTCTAGAATTTCAACTTTGACCGACATGTTTTAATTCACTTTTGAAAATATTTAATTTAAATTCATCTCTTAATCAATTTTAATTCGCCAGCCGAAGATCTGTCTTGCAAATTTTAAATTTTAATCACCTCTGATGCTTTGGAAAATTCATTTGTGAAGAACTCAATCAAAAATATCTAGGCAATTCACTTTAAATTCATCGTCGAAGCATTTTCCTTTTGAAAACACATTTTATTCAAATTTGCCTTAGAAAATTTTAAAATTTCCCTTAAGAAAATTCATAATTTGAGCACCGATTAAATTCTTCATCCGAAAGGCTTTGGCAAAGTGCAGAAGACATGGAAATCTGTTTCTCATCAAAGATCATCAGTACCCAGAAGAAAATTTTCTTCAGAACTTGTCGAATCCATGGGTACACAATGAACGGGTTCATTTAAATTTTTAAATTTTGAACCTTAGAAAAATATTATTCCTCATAAATTTTAATCCCATTCTTCATCTCTGTGAATATCTTGTGTTGCTCTGACTTGAAATTTTTTTATCAATCCTACAGTGCCAGCATTCTCTGACTTCATTCACTAGCAAATTCATCCATGCTCAGGAAAATTTTATCACCTCAGAGTCTAGGTGTATTTTCTAAAGGAAGAAAATATTTTGCCTTAGAAAAAATTTGAATCATTTTGAAAATTTTGCCTTAGGAAATTTTATTCAACTTTACTCGTTCGCCAGTGGTGGGAAATTCACTTAGACAATTTAACGTCCCTTTCCTTGGAGAAATTTCCTTTTAAAATGCCTTGGGCACATATTATATGCCATGAAGAACATTTTTCCTTTTAAACTTCCAACGCTTAGCATTATTCATCACTTGGCAATTTCCAATGCCTTAGCAATATTATTCATCACCCTACACTTTAGGCGCATACCACACTTGAAGGGGAATATTAACCACGCCCAGCATACTTCATTTCACCCTCAACACCTTGGGCGCATTTCTCATGTTCAAGAGAATGAAAACTCTCAACGCCTCCAACAAGTGACCCTTGAGCTTCCTTAATTTTGTCTTCACATGCCCTCACTTGGGCGCATTTGGCACTTGATGAAGGATGAAAGTTTGTTGACATTTTGACTTTCTAACCTTGGGCGCATTTAGCAAGATGTAAAGGATGGGCGCATATGACAAGAGGAGAGGAATAAAGCTTTTCAACGTCCTTGCTTTGACTTGTGACTCTTGAGCTTCTTTCTTTTTGTCTTCACATGCCCTCACTTGGGCGCATTAGAACATAGGAGGCGGATGAGATTCTAACGCCCTTGACTTTCTTCTTTGAATCTTTGACCCCCCTCTTAAGATGGGAGCATTTGATGCCTCTAGGAGGATGGAAGTTATACTTAGAAAATTTTCATGCTTGGCTCACCTTGAGGGCACATTTGACTATGTGTGGAGGATAAACATTTTCAACGCCAAGCTTGTTTTGTTGACCATTGACCCTTTTGACATGGGCGCATATTAATCCTCATACCATCACTATAAAATACCATACAACTCAGAAACAAAGCGCTCTAGAACTCCCACACACAAAATATGGCTTGGCTAATGATATGAAAATTCACGTCGGAACACATAAAATGCCACGACCTCTATATTTTCTGACTATGGTGCCATTGTTTCATAATAATGTAGCTTCCCAACACTTGAGTATTCAAAATGGCTCTTCTTAAAACCCACACCTGAGTTTGCTATCTTCAATCAACAAATATGAGTAACTCAGTGTTATCTGACTAGCAAGGACAATAATATAAACCTTTGCCAACACCCAAACTGGAATATGTTTCAATCAATGATCAATCAACACCTGGCAATACCCTGATAAATTATTCAAAACCCTGGGTATTGAAATCTTCCTATATACTGTAGATATAAATATTAAAATATGATCACTAGGCAACACTTGAATCTTTCTTGTATATTTCTTAGCAATCTTGAAGCGCAATGCACAACCCCTGAAATGGAGTTATCCACAAATATGCTTGGGAGATCTGTCACTTTTGCACTGTGTTGTCCCTCACAAGGGTTTTTGTCCTTGGTGAAGCTGAGTTTTTCCAGACTCTCTAGTTTTCTTGCAAACCCTTAACCAAATTCTTCTTCTTCAACATGAAAATGTACAAAATGAGCTCTTCAACTCAGTGTCCCAATTTATTTGTGGTGTGCCTTCTGAAGTCATTTAGGACACTTTGCCCACACTATTTATAGTAAGTCATGGAATGGTCAGCTACTATCATGCCTATATTTGGAGAGTTGATGGATTACTCCAATGAGTTGATATTGGTATTTATCGCCGAGTTAATGATTTAATTTATATTATTAAAGTTAATCCATTTTAACTTTAATAATATTAATTATTATGGATGACTTTATTAAATGGTGTTATAAGAGGTTAAAAGGTATTACATGACATTTGCATAAAGTATCATTATTTTAATGTTTTGACCCCTCAACTTTATAATGAAATATTTAAATGACCATCAAAAGAAAACTAATTTAAATGAAATTCAAATGCAAATTGGGTGTGGAAACTGGATGATGACAAGAGGAAAAATTTTGGCTTTCAAAATTTGCACAAAGTCCAGTGGAAAGAAACCAAGTTGTGAAAATAAAACCATCATCACCTCCTTTGCAACGGGAAACTCCAAAATCTTTGCCCATTCGAGACCAAAACCACCTGAGCGGACAACTCAGGGAAGAAGGCCAAACCAAAAACCCAAAAGGGCAACAAACCAAAACCAAAACAGGAAACAGAAAGCAACCCAAGTCAAAAGGAAAACAGAAAAGCAAACCTAAATCTAACTATGTACAAAGTAGGTCCCGGAGAGAACCTATGCTTGGAAATAATGCTTGAGGAATTGCCCATTCATTGGCAATGGGATATCCCCTCTTGTTCGTGTCCGTAACGTTAATGCATTATCTCCTAGGATCTCAAAAGCTTGACCAGGGCCCAACCACAATTTGTTGATCTGTCTGTTCATTACTCCATGATGCTTGGCCAAACTTTCCAAAGCTTCATCCCTTTTCACCTCCAAGCGCATCAACTGAGATAGCCTTGTTTGAATTTGGTCTTCTTGCTCATTGACTTCTTCACATTCTTTCTCTAAAGTGACTTGTTACTCCAAAGAGATCCTGCTCATGGCACCTGTGCTTTCTGAATGGAAAGCCTCGTGAATTCTACATGAATTGGGTAACGACAAGTCTTCGATGTAGGCATCTTTTGTCTCTTGCTTTGCACCTTTTAACATAGAATCTCCGAACATCCCTTCATTGTCATTCCCACTTGAATCGTTTTCAATCAACACTTTGGTGGAGGCAGGCATATCTTCTAAAAACTTTTCTCCATTCAAGCTCTGCAACATGAGAACTTCTTGCTTAATGGGTTTATATGAACCCAAATCAGTTTCTACGAACAAAATCTCACTGTTTTCACCGCATTCTGTGATCATTAATTTGAGTCGTGGTGTACTTTCAATTTTTATCTAATTTGGAATCCCTCTCCAAGGAAACCACATGTGGGAGAAGTCAGTCACGATGTATCCATTTAGCTTTCTGGACCAATCTCTGCTTAATAGCATGCCATAACCATCAGCTATATCCACAACTGATATGTCAATGTGACTCTAAATTCTAGGATCTGTTGCTAGCTGCATATGGATATTATTTAATTCTCCTACAACTGGAACTTCAGTCTTATCCAGCTGAGTCACCTTCTTGTTAGTCTGGAGCGGAATTAAACCCAATGCCTCACATACCTTCAAAGGCATTGCATTACTTGATGCACCAGAATAGCTTCCCAAAAATTCTAACTGAAACAAGAAATGGGGCTGGCTCATCCTTCCCCTGATAAAATACTACTGGATTTTTCCTTTCTTCGCTGAAGCATTCTTCCTTTCATCTTTTCTATTCTGATTATCTCGGACAACATCTTTTGGATTCTTCTTTTGTTCTGTGAGAATATCAAGAGCTCTCTCCTTAATCTCTGCCTCTAGCTTCTCAGAAGTGTTTGAAGAACCTTGTACCATACCTACAAAATTTTGAGGTTGCTGTAGAGCCTCCCAAGCGTCATAGGGCATCTGGGGCACATCCTCTACCACATTCGTGTTTTGTGCGTGGTGAGACTGTGTGGAAATAGGAAGATTTCTTGATGCACTGGTTGCTTCTTGGAATGTATTTCTCACAATAGGAGCTTTGTTCAGGCTTCCTAGAATGTTCTCCCTTACTTCTGAAATCTTCATTAGCTCATGTAGGGGGAGACTAACTTTCATCCTTTTGAGTTCTTCTAGTACATAAGAGGTAAGTCTTTTCACATCTCTCGGAAGACTCTCTTTTTGTCCTCGCCCAACTTGATGAACGGGCTGCTGAGTAGCCTGTTGTCCACCTCCGCCTTGCATTGCATTCTGCCACCTGTACTCTGGGGAATCTTTTGGTAAACTCGGATTGTTACTTGCATTGGGATGCGGGGGAGTTGTAAAATTATTTGGAGGTACTGATGACGTTAGAGGTTCGTGTTGTTGGTGGTAATTCCTCTTATATACTTTAGGAGCCGCAACTCCAGTAGTCTGAAAAACTTGTACCTCCCTCTTCCTTCTACCAAGACGACGTTGTTGAGAGGCAGAAAAATATAACCATCTTTATGAAGAGGCTCTTCTAGTGATGCATACGTGGCGTGAACTTTTGACGGTATTTGAAACTCTGGCATCCCCACGGGACCGTTTGTTGAAGTTGATGGAAATTGGTGATTAACTGGTGGGGCGTGTAACTCTAAAACTCAGGTGGGAAATTGAAATCTTCTATTATCAACACCTGATCATATCTGGGTGCTGGGACTAATTCATATCCTATAACTGGAGGGTTTTCTGTGGCCTTCATATTCCTTGCTTAACTCTTGAGAATACTAGCCACAACTTGGAATTCATGGCACTGAAGCTCAGAGTGCTGGTTCATGTTATGTAACCTACACCATCCTGACGAGGTAGTTTCGGCCATATAAACTCTATCTGCAGGACGGTTTTCAAGAGGTGGCGGATTGTCCAATGGTGACGAAACACCTCCATTGTTGGGCCCTGTATTCCAGGACCTATTATGAAATCCTTGGTTTTTATTTCTATACCCATGACTGTTTTCGTGACTGTATCCTTGATGGGTATCTTGATGACTTGGAGGATTATTTTGATATCCTCGGTTAGCACCTTGGTGTGCCTGGTAATTTTGTTGCATAGTTTGCGTCTGATTATTTTGATTTTTGAGGTAAGTCACCTCAGTTGACAGCCTCTTCACTTGTTCTATTAAATCTTTTATTTCATCTTTCTCCTCTTGAGTTTTCACTGGTGGCACTGTGTTCTGGAGATAAACAGGCTGTGTAACTTGCGTCTGGGACAAAGGCATCCTGGGATGGAGAACTAACTGACTTGATGGTGCTTGTGCTTGATAAGCTGGCTGTGGAATTGCATATAGCACTGGAACTTGTCGATTCCATGTTGAGCCAAGCATTGGCACTTGATTGTTTGTTGTGACTAGGCCAGTATATAGTGAGGGTCCAGTTATATTCTGTCCTAAACCTTTACTTACTTCAACAGCTTTAGCATAAGCTTGATTCATGTTTTCCAGAGTGGGGTGAGATTTCACAAACACTGCAGTCAAAGGATCGAGTGCTGAATAGTAGTTTTCTCGAGCATCAACAACATAAGGAGTGCTTAACCTTGTGAGGGCCTTTTGGAACCTATTGTTGAATGCATGGATGGGCTCTTTGTCCTGTCTTCTCACTTCTACAAATTGACGATAAAGCTCTATAGGGGTGATTGGTATACCAAACTTTCCGATGAAGGCTTCCTTCATTTGCTCCCATGATCTTATAGACCCCACTGGTAGGTGAATGAACCAAAAATGAGCCTCCTCTCCCAAAGAATATGGAAATAGTCTACAAGCCACGTTCACATATGCAATTTTCCTATTGCGTAGGTGATCTTCAAACATCTTGATATGGTCCTCGACTGTGCGATTAACATCATTGACAATGAACTTGGTACAAAATTTTTTAGGATTCTTTGGCATGTCATGGTAATCAGGAAACTCTAGTGGAAACGGGTTGGTAACAAACCACGTAGCACCATTTGGAGCTGGTTGACCTCCTAGTTGAGCCATTGCTTGAACTAGTTGTCACCGCTGATATACAATAACTTGGGCCAGCTGTTGTTGGGGTTCTATAGCTTGAATTTGTCTCAGTTGAGCAAACCTCGAAGCACTAGGTGGAGTTCTGAATAAGATTTAAATTTCTTCTCTACTTCCTTCGCTTGACTGAACCTCTTCGTTTGATGAAACTGCTTCGCTTGATTGGACTTCTTTGCTTGGTCGGGCTTCTTTCTTCTTCCTTGATCTCGTAGGTAGCTCTAACTCCACAAAATCTTTAGATGAACTGGGCGTAGACCTCAAGATTCTCTTAAGCTTGTCTGGCGAAAACAAACTGATACGATCTAGGATGTAGCTGCTTCTAGGATCTAGGATGTAGCTGCTTCTTCTATTGGTGGCGTGCGGGATTGTTCAATCCTAAGAGAACACCATCTTGACTCATGATAATTTTCTCCAATAGAACTTTTTGTACTTAAAACACTTTCTACTTCAATACAACTGTATGCTGTAGCTGTTATTGCTCCTCCCTCTAGCGCCAATTCTGTTGATGTGATTTTCGTGACTGCACCAACACAGAATGAAGTTGCCAACAACGACTCTATTCTCTCTTGATCAAAGTATCTAGCATGTTAAGATTGTGAGAGAGTTCGTGTGTTCAACTCCAAGGTTCCTTCTAGGCAGTGGATAGTCTCAATTGGCTCGATGTGATTTGTTGGTATTTCAAGGGGACTTATGCAATTGTTCAGCAGTGGACAACACACAGCAGATTAAAGGGTTTCACGTGATTCAAATGATTTGGCAGGTAAATGCAAGTTTCCTAACACTTACCAGAAATGAACTGAATTTAAATGAGTGTAGGGATAAGAGATGCTATAATTCTACTCTAAGGTGTGGGACATGGCGATCAATTCTCGTAGACTTCAACTGAGTTTTTCTTTGCCTCACTTCAGACAACTTCCACAAAACTGGTGCAATCTTCAGAGGAGTAACTAGAGATATTCAAATCACGATTCAACATGAAGACACCATCACAACGATGCATGCCAACATATAAAATATAATCGAAGTTAAGTTCACAATGTTCCAGTTGACCATGCAAGGCGAACCCACCGTCAACAAGCCCACTAGTGGTATGGATAAGTGAAGTTTTGTTCAAATTAAGCACCATGTTCCACAATTACTAACTACTTGCATGAAATGAAATCTACTTTACTTTAAGATACTTCAAAATTCTAAGTGAATTGGAAGGACGAAGAAGCCTCGCTAGCTACTCACAACAAAAGAAGAGATCATCATCAACGAAAACTCTTTTTATTGAGAGAGTTGTTGATGTGATTTTTATGACCGCACCAATCAGCAGAACAAAGTGGTCCGAAGGCTACTCCGTTCTCTCTTGATCAAATTCTTTCGTGTGCTAAGATTGCGAGACAGGTCACACATTCAACTCCAAGGTTCCGAAATACTTAGAATACCCTCAGTTGGTTCGATGTGAATTGTTGTTTTCACAAGGGGACTTGCAGTAAACAACAAATATATGTTTTGAAGGGGATTTTTGTGTGGATGATTTAGCCTTGAAGTACGAGTTACCTAAGACTAACTAAAAGTGTACGGAATTAAAAAGGATGCAAGGTCTAGAAGATCTAAATTCTAACCTAAATGCAAGGGGTGTTAGGCTCAATTTCAATGAACTTCGACCAAACGTTGTCTAGCCTCCTGTTGGATAGCTTTGACAAGGTTAGTGCAATCTTCAAAGGAGAAAAAGGATGTTCAAATCACGATTCAATAATGCAAGTACCATCACAACGATGCATAGCTACACATGAATCTTGATCGAAGTTGAGTATAAAACATTCCAGTTGACCACGCAAGACAAGCTTACCATCAGTAAGATCGTTAGTGGTATGGACTAGAGAAGCTCACTTACATTAAACACAAACACCCATAACTAACTATTTGCATGAAAATTAAGTCCTTGAATTCAAAGGAAGAAGAAACCTCACAAACTACTCACAACAAAGTTGAGTTCACCATCAATGAAATGCTTTTATTATGATTAGCTTTCATGACAATTTCTTAGAAAAATTCTCAATGGGAGAATTCCCCTTCTCCTTCAAACAATGCAATGAAAACTATTCTAACTCCAAAAAAAAATATCTACTCTCTATTCTGCTTTGATATCAATTGATTGCTAACTACTAGTGTACAAATGAGGGGACTCCCCTTTATATAGTTGGCCAACCTCAATGGATGGTCCAGATCAAATTACAATGGAGGGCTCAGATCGAGCCACCTCAGTCCTGGACAAGATTAACCCTAAAAACCGCCAGAAGGTGGAGGAGTGGTGTCATAAATGAACCCAAAAATAGCAGATTCCTCCTTGACCACTATGGGCAATTAATGTCCACTATCCCTCTAGAAGATTCCCATCCATGACCGTGTTTCCATTGCTCTTTTCTCTAACCGTGTAAGCTATGAATCAGGCCAGCACTAAATCAACTTCCTCCTCAGAAATCGCCGGAGTAAGATTGAGTTGATATTCAAGGATACCCACCATTTGCTCCCACCGATCACAAGACTTTCTCCAAGTCTCAATAGACTCCTGTGTGCTTTGAATAATTGCTGAGAATGTAGAGATGTTCTCAAAGTCAAGTTGAGAGAACATCTGCATCCTGGAGAAGAAAGGTTGCAACCTTGCCTTGAATCCTTCCACCTCTACCTCCTCATGATTTAGCCTCCTGGCGAACAATGCATCCAATGTGTTGAGGATTCCCTCGTGAATATTTCTCATCGCCTTCTTGATTTTGGAAGATTTTCTAGCTTCCATGTCAAAGAAGCCCTTCCCAGTGAACGCAGCCGAATGCCACCCAAGAAAATCATACCTGTCCCCAGCCTGAATCACTCCTTCATTTATCAAAGTTTGCGTGGGCACACGCATCAGAACAGCAAGGTGAGGAATAGTCTTGTCCTGGAAAATATGGGTGTCAGCCCAAGCTTGCTCGTCACCATCTAAGCATAAGGGGATACCAGATGCACTCTGAAAAGAGGAGACAAGATCGGCTATAAATTTTTCTGCCTCAGTGCGAACGCCGCTTATCCATTTATCTCCCTCTCGTATAGCTCTCTTCATTTCCTCGAGCCCACTGATTGATTCTTGTGGCAGCTCAGGCGGAAGCTCCACCGCTGGGTTCTCTTGAGCAACTGGACGTGCTAGATGTTGCACATATCCGACCAATGCCTTGTGCTCCTTCTTCAATCTTTTATACTTTCCCTCCTTTTTCACTAGCCTGTCCTTCAACGCTTGGAATGAAATTTCAACTTCCTCAACCACTTGCACTCCAGAAGGACATCCCAATTCAATTGTGGTGACGGTGTAATTCTCTGGCATTGCGTCACTTCAGTCATGATCCTCCCTTGGAACGGCAATATGGAGGGTGCGCGAACCGGCCTCACTAGTCTCCATTTTCGAATACTTCCTTGCACTCTTCCTTTTCGGTGACTTACTTGTTCTATTTAGAAGCTCCTCCATTTCAATTGCCAGGTAAGCATCATCGTCTTGATCTCTCCGTATTGCATGTGAGAGCCAATTACGCTGAATGTCGTAAACAATACGGGGCTGTTCCTCAGTTGCTTCCACTTCACAAACCTCCTCCCGAGCAATATTCTGTTGAGACTCAACTATCTCTATGTGTTGATTACTCTCCTCATGAGCTCCAACCCTTGAATCTATGACGTCTTCCTCTTCGAAAGCTGTCTCAAGCACATAATCAAAGTGGGTATCTGTTTCTGTCTTTTCCCTTTTATCTGGCTGATTGGCACCTTTAGGAACATTAGCACTCTGACTGTCCAACTCTATTGGCATTGGCTGGTTAATTTCTCCAACCTCTGGTGTTTCATTCATTTGAACCCTCTAATCCACAAACAACGAGACTTCGCTCATGCTGGAGGAATGGGTCACCAACTGAGTAGATGATGTATCCTCCGATCCGTGAGGTTCCGGTTGAATAGGTTCTTCCAGCTGTGGTGGCTCCACAATCTGGACAATTTGTTTCTTCCTCTTTGCCAACACCGGTGGCCTTCTATCACCCATGAGGTTGTATGAGAGGGCAATTGATCTTCTCAATCTATGAACGTGCTCCTCTACCCAAGTCCTTGTAAAAGTCAAGATGGGAATAGACAAAGTGTTTAAGTCCGTAATCTCCGACTCAGCCCAATCTGGTGGTGGGATCGGCGTGTTCTTTATCGATTCATAATCTGGATGAATAAGTTTGGTATCCTCTTCAACTTGATCCGGCACTGAGACCACTTCACATTCTCTGATTAATTTAAGAGGCAACCTGGAAAACATTCTTTTTCTAATCTCAGCTTCGTCTCCAGCATTTGCCCAAAAATCTTCCAAGTGAGCCCTATGCCTGTACTCCTCACCCTGCACTGTTCCAATCTTTCCTCGAGGATCAAAATCCTGCCAGCTGGTATGGAGAGTTAACTGATAGAACCGCAACTCATCTTCTGCCTCCTTGGCTGCCTGCAAGGAAGGGCACTCCTCGAGTGAGTTTCCCAAAACAATGGGAAAGTGTAAACCTCCCTTCTTCTTCCTTCTTATAATTTTGTCGTAGGCTACCATTTGCCTAGACAACTCAAGCATTATCATTCTGTTTGTGGGGTGTAACAACCTATCAAGTCTATGGTTTTTTTTTTAAAAAAAAAAAAAATTCAACCATCTATCAGTTTCAACTGAAGAACAACTAACTTGTTTTTATTCTAGGGTTTCCTAATCATTTCAACTGTTCATTTTAAATTTCCAACTAACTTCCAAGTTTTCAGTTTCAACTGAAAGGTAACATCTAACTGTTTCCAACAATCGTCACACAGATGATTGAACTAAATATCTGTCAAACTAGGGTTTCCATTTAACCAATATATGAACTAAGGAAAGGAAATAGCTTCTCTTTATTCATTAGCTAATTTCAGATCTTCCATTTCAGCTGAATGATACAAGTAACTGTCTAACTAATTAATTGTAAAAAAAAAACTTACATTTATCATACAAGAACATCGTTCATTGCATAAATGAAAATAAGCTTAAATAGCATTGCATGTACCTGGATTTACGAGTGAGGAAGAAATACAATTGACATCATCATCTTGTTTTTATACTTGGCTTCTTTAGCGATGAGGGAAAGAGAATTATCATCAGGGGCTTTACCGCCCAACCAAGACCTACTGGTCTCCCGAGTTTCTTCAACTGAAGAACCCGCCCTTCACGAGGGTAATCAACATGGATCAAATTATCATCATGTCTCTGAGCCTGGTGTCCATGATTCCTATACTGCTGATCGATCCCTCCTCTGTAGGTTCCTCCTATCTAGAAGGATCATTCTGACCAGAATATATCTGGATCATGGAAGCTGACTTTTCCTAACTGGCATCTACCTTGGCCAAGGATTTTCAATGCTCTGGCACCACTGTGCCGATACCTCTGACACTACTGTGTCGATGTCTCTGGCACTTCTGTGCCGTCAGCACACTCACCCTTGCTCGGCATGACAACTCTCAGGATTAAGTTGTAATTTATAATAGCAATTTTAAATTCCTTTTCTTCTTAGTTCGAGGTTATAATTTAACCATTAAGTTTCATTCAAAATAAAGGAGATTCATAGGCATTAAGGATTTTCAAGTCTCTCATATTTATCTCATAAAAGACTCAGAGAGCAATAATATGCACTAACCTACTTCCAACTAGAGGAAAGAGAATTTGGTTTAACCAAATAGATAAGGTTCTTAGATGATTTCCAAATGGTTCAAACTGAACCCAGATTCAAAATCTTTTCACTTATTTAAGTTTAGGCTAATGTCTTATTGTAATCATAGAGCTGAAGAGACTAGGCACATAGTTATTTTCTTCTTAATTTTAAATATCTGTTGATTACTTAATGCTTTTACTGAAGAATTAAAGACACAAGGCTCTTAGCTTTCTGCATCTTACCAGCTGTTATATATATATATCCAGATTCATATCAACAGATCATCCACAATTAGGATCCATCAAGATTTCTAGAATGAACAGGTACTTCACTATTCAACCGTTAAAGCTTTAGAAAAGAGAAGAGGGAAGAGTTTTCGGTATATACAAGCACGAGTTACGATGGCCAGAGGATAATTCCATCCCATTCAGATTATTATCATTTCTCTTCTCTTGGGTTCATAACCTTAGGATTCTTTGTTTATTATCATGATTTAGATCTAATCATAAAATAAGATTATTTGATGACTTAAAGGAAAGAGAAGGTAAGAACGTAGTTTAATTTAAGTGTTCACCAAACTCCCATCTTTTAAAGACAGGTTAAGATCACGGTATGGAAGGTTTACCTAACCAGATCAGACCAGTGTGAGTGATGTGAGTCTTGAGTAAGGCAGAGTAGTTAATGCACTCGGTATGACTTTGTTATACTCAAAGTTCAGGTGATTGGAATTCTAAATTAAGAGACTTCACAGATTGAACATGAAGAAGAGTCCAAAAACCTCCACAAGATCATCAAAACAGAGGATCAAGGTTTGCAAATTAGATCCTTAAACCGACAGGAAGAAATAAATAAGAAATTTGATGAGAATCTGCCTTCAGGGTCGGCTTTGATTCCAAACCCAACGAGGCTAAAGATTATATACAAGAAATTAGGTGTCAACCCAACGTATTCAACAAAGAGTAACTAATTCGATTTAAATCATACACATGTATTTTCGTTGCCAACTGAATGTTATTTGACAAAGATATGGAGCAATGTGAATTTAAGTCTCATACACAAAAGAAAGATATGTTTACTTGCCTTCAAAGAATTGGTGAAAACCCAAGCTCGAAAAGATCTCTATGCGCCACAGACAATACCCGTACAAGGAGAGGCGTAAGGAAATTCTTCCTCAAGACTGATCGAAGGACACCACTGAAATTCCACGATATCAAGAAGCAGAGATTGGAATGCGAGATACTTGCTAAAAGCGCCTCACTTAAATCAATTCAAATTCAATTCTCTGATAAAAGAATACGGCCTGAAAACTCTAGATGGTAAAAGGAAACTAAGCAAGTTCGTTGCTGAATGGAACAAGGGAGGGAAGTGAAAGAAACGGATTCGGTTAAAGATTTATAGCACAGAGGCATAGATTCGAGATTTGTAATGAAAGATAATAATAATAGAGGATATGGATTGAAGGACTAGCTCAAACGATTAACTCCTGAGAAAAGCAAGAGCACTTGGTCTTTTTCCCCCCCAACTCCCCAAATCCAAAATTCCATGAAAAAGAATGACCTCCCGCTTTCTCCCCCATTTCAGAAGATTCCTCCACTCAACTATATGAGATGCTTCTTCTTCCCACGCCCCATCCCTTCATCTGCCACTCTAGGACGTTTCAAGAAGGGAGATGGTGCGAGAGCGAAAACTATTTCTTCATAACTCCGATTTCCCCCGAGAATTCAAAATAATTCCATTTAATTATAACCATTCGATGCCAATATTTAATATCTACAAGTATTAAATTAATATTCAATCATAGTTCGCTCCTCTTCTAATTAATTATTTATTATAGCATTATAAATCAATTTGCAATTCTCTTAAAAATAATTAAAGATTAATATATGTATATATATTTAAAATTAACTTATAGAGTAATTAATTACTTTATATTATTTATGGCCAAGTTATGATTTAGATATTTGTCATACACCGGCTCAAGATAGACAATAAAATTGATCCATTGTTAATCGTGTCCTCTCCCTGATGATATTCCCCTTTCTCTCATGACAGCGGCAAATCTTGCATCCACTGACAAGGACTGTGGTTAGATCGTTCTCAACGACTAAATAATATGCATTTTAAATTTAATCTCATGATCTCATACGAAATCAATACTTTCACTTGCAAATAAAGAGTTCGTTAATAATCGCAGTTACGATAGAAGTACCAACTATTGCATTCTCAATGTCACAGTTATATGAAAGTAGTTATTTGCAACTAACATTGTATTCAAAACACATAACCCACCATGTAATCTCGATGTAAGGGATGTGACATGGATAGGTTGTTACATATGGTATCAGAGCTACCAGGTTTGACACTGAACCTCAGCGCTCATCATGCAACTCAGAAAAATTGAAATCAACCTTGTGAACCTTGTAAACCTCTACTTTGAATCTATCACAGTGAGTGGTAGTTATTTTGCATTAAAAATCTATCATAGGAAGTGAGTTATTTTTGAAACATTTTTGTATTGGATCTATCACAGGAAGTGATAGTTACTGTAAACAATTACGTGATTGAGTCTATCACAGGAAGTGAAAGCCAATCCTATAAACAAATCTTGTATTGAGTCTATCACAGGGAGTGATAGCTTTTTTGTAACCATTAGAATTGAATCTGTCACAGGAAGTAATAATAATCTTTGTAAACAATTTTGCTGGTAACCATTAAATGCTCTTAGAAATAATTTGAGTTATCAAGTAATTATGAAATGATTCCACCTAAGTTAAGGCAAGGTATGCCTAGGGTATCGAGATTGTGATCAAAACTTAAATAATAGCTTAATTTGAACTTGTGGGCTAAAGGATTAGAAAGATCCAAAAGCAATCAACCAGGTGCAGGGGCATCTGAGTATCGAAAATCCTTAAAATATATATCAAGATAAGATGAACTCTAGTCTAACGTCGAGATTGATCGGAAAGAGCCAAGTGAAATTAAAGGATCAAGATGATAAGAAAAGCAGAAGTTGAGGACAACATGTTACATGAAAGATAGCTTGAGAAAAGGGGAAGCAGATTAGTGTTTGATCTTTTAATCCCTTTGCGGAGTCTAGAAGGAGGATCAGTAACTGAATGGATGTTTAATTACTTCATGGAAGAGGAGATTACCTCATCTTGATAATATTGTGAGATCTCATATTAAGTTGTTTGAGGATATCATTTTTGGTTCTTCATCAGACCGAGGAATCAAGAGTTGCAGGATTTGATTTGTTATGACAGGAAGTTGTTGTCACGAGCAGCATGAAATGCAGATATAATATGACAAGATGATGGACAACTTAAGGTGACAAGTTTGTTATCTACATACATGGAAGGAAAAGTTACTAGAATGATAAATACTTGTTAGAAGATTATTGACTATATGACAAGCAGAGTATTCACTGTGTTCCTTAATGAATTACGTATGGACTTATTTTTATCAGGTTCCAAAACATATTTACATGACAATCAACAAGAAAGAACTTTGATTTTTATGGTACCTCAGGAAGTATTAGCTTATATGGTGCATTATAGTTATCTCATATGTTTATTTTGCCAAGAACTTCAGATGAATTGGTTCCTCCTCTTAGCAGTGATTGTGTTTAGGCCAGTGGCAATAAATTTCATGGTGCAGATATATTCATACAAATCTTGGATAAGCATCATTAGTAGAACTCCTGGATAGGTTCCTATGATTGGCACTACAGAGATATTTCCTTGTGAATAGAGCAGCTAAGCAGACAACTTGTGTGAATGTGTAAGTTCGTAAAAACATTTATGTTTGATACACCAAGTTTATATGTGATTCTGATAAAATTTGTGAATTAGACACGTTTAGTTACTGTTATCTACCTGAGAAGAGATAATAGATCAATGTTATGAGTCATTAAGAGTGAGAGGGTTGCAATTCAAAACATGACACAAAGCTTGTTTCTCTACAAGGTTATTACAGATCTTCTTGGCAACACCTGACAATGGCATGATGACTCCGATGTCTTTAACTATAGCATTTTTGCTAGTGGTAATCTTAGTGATGGCAACATAAGTACATACAAAGTCACAGGTATATGGTATTATTTAAGTGGTGGAAACTTGATACAAATGATATTTGATTGGTTTCTCAGTTTGGTTAAGCCACCGATGATCATTAAGTAGATATCTGTAACACATGTTATGAACAGGAACATGCATACCATGGATATGAATATAAAACATTGGTTTCCTCATATGTGTCACAACACAATACTTTGGTCGGATAGTTGTACAGAGCTCATTCTTAATTGGGAAAGCTTTTCATGCATAATTCTACACCGGTTGATAGTGATTGCATTATTGTCTTCTCAAGAAATGATTTATTGGCATGGAATGTGGAGAAAATGGTATAGAACTAGGAAATACTTGCTCACCAAGATTCATGAGAAAATCAATTGCTGTAATTAAGCATAAGTAAGGATGGAAGTTCGAAGGACTTATTGTTTGATGCGTTTGTAACACAGTCTCTAACTTAATGTAAGTTTTTGGAAGGACTGATAGCAGTGCAGCAATCTGCTTCCTTGTTAATGACTTAGTTAAGTCACATGGTGCATGATAAATGTTCTCTAGATCTTGGCACTGTATTGGATTTTGGTAAAATCCCTTTTTATACTGGCAAGTGATGCCATTGCTTTATTTCTTAAATTCTAAAGTAGTCTAGCCGCTGAATTTTAAAAATTGTTTATGGCCATTTGGTCAGAATTGGGTTCAGTAATGAAAATGAGCTCAGCCTATTGATTCCTTGTTGAAATTAAAACTGTTATATTCAGGATTGAGTTAAGTTATCGTACAGGAGCATTGTGGGTTGTTTCTCAATATTTGATGAAATGTTCATCTCTACTGTGTCCTGGATGGGCCTCTGTTGGATTTTGTAAGGAAGTAAATTGTATTAAATATACCTCGTATGACCTTAACTTGACAAAGAAGGAAATCTTGTGTTATGATATGTTGGCGGACAGGTAGTCCAGTAAGTCCAGGGGAATAGTTTCTCCAAGTCGAGCAGGATGGTGAACATATACTCCAAACACTTAGCTAACCAGAGTTTCCGTACTTAGTAGGAGGGTATCCTTAGTAGTGGAACAGGATTGGTTAAGTGGGGGTACACACCAGAGCTCAGATGGCAACTGAAGGGGAAAAGCTCTTCTTTTCAGAGGCATGCCGAGTCTTGGAGGATAGTTAAATTGAAAAGAGAATTCTGATCTTTTCTTTGTACTTGCATAATAATTTATTTTAATGATGCATTAGATAATGAAACTGGTATTTGGTAATGTTAACCTTTGGTGAAAATTCTCTTGGTAAACTTGTGCTAAAGGTAATTGAATGCTACACTTAGGAATGGTAACCATCCTTAAGGTGATTGTTATAACAAATTTTATAATTCTGTTATCAATTCGATTTCATTTGAAACATTGGACAGGAAAAGATGTCGAAATTCCTGTAAGCTAGATAAGCTAGAAGCTAGGATTAGCATTAGTCCAGGAATGTTGGATGAAATGGTAAAACAAATCGAACCAATCAAAAAAGATTGGTGGAAGCTATTAACAATTACGGAAGCTAAATAAATGCCACCTGGGAGGATTATGAAGAAATCCTCCGAAATTTCCTTATCTTTTGTTGAACGATTGAGAACACTATATTTATGTTTATGGTTATGTTTAAGTTTAGAATAAACAAACATCGAGGACGATGATTCTTAAGGGGAGGAGTATGTCACATCCCTTACATCGAGATTACATGGTGGGTTATGTGTTTTGAATACAATGTTAGTTGCAAATAACTACTTTCATATGACTGTGACATTGAGAATGCAATAGTTGGTACTTCTATTGTAACTGCGATTATTAACGAACTCTTTATTTGCAAGTGAAAGTATTGATTTCGTATGAGATCATGAGATTAAATTTAAAATGCATATTATTTAGTCGTTGAGAACGATCTAACCACAGTCCTTGTCAGTGGATGCAAGATTTGCCGCTGTCATGAGAGAAAGGGGAATATCATCAGGGAGAGGACACGATTAACAATGGATCAATTTTATTGTCTATCTTGAGCCGGTGTATGACAAATATCTAAATCGTAACTTGGCCATAAATAATATAAAGTAATTAATTACTCTATAAGTTAATTTTAAATATATATACATATATTAATCTTTAATTATTTTTAAGAGAATTGCAAATTGATTTATAATGCTATAATAAATAATTAATTAGAAGAGGAGCGAACTATGATTGAATATTAATTTAATACTTGTAGATATTAAATATTGGCATCGAATGGTTATAATTAAATGGAATTATTTTGAATTCTCGGGGGAAATCGGAGTTATGAAGAAATCTTTTCGCTCTCGCACCATCTCCCTTCTTGAAACGTCCTAGAGTGGCAGATCAAGGGATGGGGCGTGGGAAGAAGAAGCATCTCATATAGTTGAGTGGAGGAATCTTCTGAAACGGGGGAGAAAGCAGGAGGTCATTCTTTTTCATGGAATTTTGGATTTGGGGAGTTGGGGGGGAAAAAGACCAAGTGCTCTTGCTTTTCTCAGGAGTTAATCGTTTGAGCTAGTCCTTCAATCCATATCCTCTATTATTATTATCTTTCATTACAAATCTCGAATCTCTGCCTCTGTGCTATAAATCTTTAACCGAATCCGTTTCTTTCACTTCCCTCCCTTGTTCCATTCAGCAACGAACTTGCTTAGTTTCCTTTTACCATCTAGAGTTTTCAGGCCGTATTCTTTTATCAGAGAATTGAATTTGAATTGATTTAAGTGAGGCGCTTTTAGCAAGTATCTCTCATTCCAATCTCTGCTTCTTGATATCGTGGAATTTCAGTGGTGTCCTTCGATCAGTCTTGAGGAAGAATTTCCTTACGCCTCTCCTTGTACGGGTATTGTCTGTGGCGCGTAGAGATCTTTTCGAGCTTGGGGTTTCACCAATTCTTTGAAGGCAAGTAAACATATCTTTCTTTTGTGTATGAGACTTAAATTCACATTGCTCCATATCTTTGTCGAATAACATTCAGTTGGCAACGAAAATACATGTGTATGATTTAAATCGAATTAGTTACTCTTTGTTGAATACGTTGGGTTGACACCTAATTTCTTGTATATAATCTTTAGCCTCGTTGGGTTTGGAATCAAAGCCGACCCTGAAGGCAGATTCTCATCAAATTTCTTATTTATTTCTTCCTGTCGGTTTAAGGATCTAATTTGCAAACCTTGATCCTCTGTTTTGATGATCTTGTGGAGGTTTTTGGACTCTTCTTCATGTTCAATCTGTGAAGTCTCTTAATTTAGAATTCCAATCACCTGAACTTTGAGTATAACAAAGTCATACCGAGTGCATTAACTACTCTGCCTTACTCAAGACTCACATCACTCACACTGGTCTGATCTGGTTAGGTAAACCTTCCATACCGTGATCTTAACCTGTCTTTAAAAGATGGGAGTTTGGTGAACACTTAAATTAAACTACGTTCTTACCTTCTCTTTCCTTTAAGTCATCAAATAATCTTATTTTATGATTAGATCTAAATCATGATAATAAACAAAGAATCCTAAGGTTATGAACCCAAGAGAAGAGAAATGATAAGAATCTGAATGGGATGGAATTATCCTCAGGCCATCGTAACTCGTGCTTGTATATACCGAAAACTCTTCCCTCTTCTCTGTTCTAAAGCTTTAATGGTTGAATAGTGAAGTACCTGTTCATTCTGGAAATCTTGATGGATCCTAATTGTGGATGATCTGTTGATATGAATCTGGATATATATATATAACAGCTGGTAAGATGCAGAAAGCTAAGAGCCTTGTGTCTTTAATTCTTCAGTAAAAGCATTAAGTAATCAACAGATATTTAAAATTAAGAAGAGAATAACTATGTGCCTAGTCTCTTCAGCTCTATGATTACAATAAGACATCAGCCTAAACTTAAATAAGTGAAAAGATTCTGAATCTGGGTTCAGTTTGAACCATTTGGAAATCATCTAAGAACCTTATCTATTTGGTTAAACCAAATTCTCTTTCCTCTAGTTGGAAGTAGGTTAGTGCATATTATTGCTCTCTGAGTCTTTTATGAGATAAATATGAGAGACTTGAAAATCCTTAATGCCTATGAATCTCCTTTATTTTGAATGAAACTTAATGGTTAAATTATAACCTCGAACTAAGAAGAAAAGGAATTTAAAATTGCTATTATAAATTACAACTTAATCCTGAGAGTTGTCATGCCGAGCAAGGGTGAGTGTGCTGACGGCACAGAAGTGCCAGAGACATCGACACAGTAGTGTCAGAGATATCGGCATAGTGGTGCCAGAGCATTGAAAATCCTTGGCCAAGGTAGATGCCAGTTAGGAAAAGTCAGCTTCCATGATCCAGATATACTCTGGTCAGAATGATCCTTCTAGATAGGAGGAACCTACAGAGGAGGGATCGATCAACAGTATAGGAATCATGGACACCAGGCTCAGAGACATGATGATAATTTGATCCATGTTGATTACCCTCGTGAAGGGCGGGTTCTTCAGTTGAAGAAACTCGGGAGACCAGTAGGTCTTGGTTGGGCGGTAAAGCCCCTGATGATAATTCTCTTTCCCTCATCGCTAAAGAAGCCAAGTATAAAAACAAGATGATGATGTCAATTGTATTTCTTCCTCACTCGTAAATCCAGGTACATGCAATGCTATTTAAGCTTATTTTCATTTATGCAATGAACGATGTTCTTGTATGATAAATGTAAGTTTTTTTTTTACAATTAATTAGTTAGACAGTTACTTGTATCATTCAGCTGAAATGGAAGATCTGAAATTAGCTAATGAATAAAGAGAAGCTATTTCCTTTCCTTAGTTCATATATTGGTTAAATGGAAACCCTAGTTTGACAGATATTTAGTTCAATCATCTGTGTGACGATTGTTGGAAACAGTTAGATGTTACCTTTCAGTTGAAACTGAAAACTTGGAAGTTAGTTGGAAATTTAAAATGAACAGTTGAAATGATTAGGAAACCCTAGAATAAAAACAAGTTAGTTGTTCTTTGGCTGAAACTGATAGATGGTTGAATTTTTTTTAAAAAAAAAAAAAAAAACTGTAGACTGGATAGGTTGTTACATGGGGTACCTTGGTAGTCAGTAGACATATGAACTGTACCTCGGCAGCCTTAAATAGGTGAACTTTGGGAATTGGACGAACCAAAACCCATCCTCTTCTATCAACATTTGCGCCTCTTCAGATATCCTTTGTTGCAATCTCCGCTGAAGGCTCCTCATGATGTACATTGTGAAAGTGTCATTCACCCTCTTGAAGTCAGCGGTGCGTGTGAGATGCAACTGCCTACAAGATTCATGAATCTTGAACTGATTAAAACCACACCCATTCGGCTCTTGGTATGCCAACCCCCTGTATTTTTTCATCCAAGCAAGCATGTAGATAACATACGAACTCATGTAGAACGTTTTCATTCTCCTTAGATTCTGAAACTGCTCATCAATGTTGTCGCTGATCATCTGAGCCCAATTTACTTCCACCTTCCCTTCGAGCACCATGCTGATGTAAAAGAACATCCATGGTTCAAACACATATGACTGTGGCTACCGTTAACTCGACTGAGCAACATGATCATATCACAGTATTCCTGCTTCAACTCCTCTAAAATTATTTGCTTTGGTAGCCTAGCGGTAGGAGGCTTTGGCTTTCTCATCCAGGTGGTGTTGATTCTCTTCATGCATTTCTTGAAAGATGTGGCATACATCTTATCAGCCTTTTCCTTAGATTTGTATAACATCTTGTCTGTAGCCAGGGTCTCGAATGCCTCGCCAATTGCATCAGGTTCAAGGTTGGCCAACAATGTGCCATCCAGAGAAACAATCGTCTGATGTTCTGAATTGTAGAAGTTTGCGCACTCCATAATCAGCTCTGGACATCGAACTGCTGGTTGGAACCCGGTTGCTGCATATAATCCGCTCTTCACAATGTTGCGCGATACTTTAGTAGGAAGGTTGCCACCTTGCCCATATATCCTTCGCATGAAGGCTTCGAGGTTGAAAGACCCAAGGTTGGTATCAGTCACATTCTAGAACTTTGACACGATCTTAGACTCTGGAATGAAAGATTTCTTCAAGCTCTTGATGATTGCCTGCCTGGAGGCGTTTTCTTTGATAGCTTCATTATTTGCAGCCTTAGCTCCAGCTTTGCTTGTTCTAGCAACATTAGCTTTTCGTCCTTCAGCCATCTGCAAAACGAGAAGCAAACATTACACTTCAAACATTAAAAATAAAAACTACGAGAGATGGCTGGCGAATGGAGCTGGCTGCAAAAATAAATATAAATTAATAGCTTCAGCAATAAACTTCGACTTCAAACCTCAATAACTTTAAATTTTGAAATATAAAATTCCGAACTTCAACAATTTTGTAGCCAAAAGAATTTTCAGCTCTTCGGAAGAAATTAACTCCAGCAATCCCAACTTCGGAAAATGCTTCAAGTTTCAGCAACTTCCAACAATTTCGACTTCGGAGAAATAGATCAACTCTAGCAATTTCAACTTATTCAGCAACTCCAAATCTCGAGAAATTCAAACTCCTTGAAAAATCGAATTCAACACCTCTTCTCACTTTCAGCAACTCTCAACTTTGAATTTACTCACAACTCAACAATCACTCTCAACTCTCCAGCACAAATCTTAGCTTCAAATTTTGTGAGTAGAAATGAAAATCCTCGAGGTTTTTATAATTGAAAGCTGGTGCTTATTTTAGCAAGTGCCATTAATTCTCTCCATTATGACTTAGCAACTTTCCAAATTTAAAAGAGAATATTCCAGCCGTCTTACAGTCGTCATAGCAATTTGCTATTCTGGGAGATTCTTTCCTCATTTTAAATTTGAATTTTCCCTCCCGACTGCCAGTTACTTCCAGCTAACTGAAGTAATTTCGAGAAAAATCATTTTACTTCGATTTAAAATAATCTCACCGCTTTTAAAATGGCACATTTAAAATTTAAAATTTAATTTAAATGCCATTTAATTTATTTCGCCAACGCCCATGAAAAATCAACGTCAGCACTTTAAAATGGCTAGGCACAATTTATTTTCCATCCGTAATAACTCCGAAATGAATTCCCCGCGATTAAAATCGTCCGAATTCTAAAATTTCATGGGTCCAAATTAAAGGGGAACTTTAATTTAATACTTTGGAAAATAATAAAATTAAATTTTAATTAATTTCTCTATCTCAGGCAAATTTCGAATTTAATTGCCTAGAGAAATTTTATCACTTCCATGCCTTAGCTTGATTTTTATCTGCAATCTCACCTTTGAAAAAAAAATTTAAACGCCTTTGAATTTTATAGAAAATCATCATTTGATTTTTTTTTTGTATCATGCCAAGAGGAAAATTTTTATTTTAATATTCACTCGTCACTTCTTTAATATTTGCCTTAGGAAAATTTAAATTTTCCCTTTTCAAGGTGCAAATGGCAAGTTGAGCTCTCACTTTAAATGTGGCGCATATGCAAGGTTTCTCTTTTAATTTTGAATTTAATCAATACTTCCCCTTTTTATCCAAAGTGAAAATCTTCATAGCTTAGACGTCCTTTATCCTCTACAAAGATGGGCGCAAAAGAGAGGTTGTTCTTCCACTTTTCCACGCCTTAGAAACTTTCACTCCTCAATTTGGTAGGCGCATTTGATAGGGGCAACTTTCAATGTACTGATACTTAGAAATTTTTATCTCTTGACTCAATGTGCCAGGCGCAAATAACATGGAAAGCTTTCAATTTTAGTCACTTCGAACATATTTTAAATACATCCTTCTCAAAGCTGGGCGCAAATGAGGCCCCTTCCAATTTCGAAGACTTAAAAAAAATTATCTCCCTCAAGGCGCAAATGATAGGTTGAGCTTCCATTTGGGGCGCTTTTGATCCCTGACACTTCAAGTTTAAACGCCTAGCATCTTTCAAAGCTTCACAGGCCAGTCCAGGCGCAAATGACCATTGGAGCTTTCATTCTAGCGCCTTAGTCAATTTCATCAATTCACTCTTTTCTTCTTGAGGAGCATATGAGAGGTTCAGCCTTTAATTTCAATGATTTAGACAAAATCTTCCAAGTCAAAAGGGGCGCATATCAATGGGTGAGCATCCAATTTATTTTCCTTAGTCAAATTTTGAACCTCTTCATAGCCCTGGGCGCAAACAAGAGGGCAAGCTTTTAGATGGGGGCGCATTTCATGTGTGAAACTTTTAATTTTTTTATACTCTAACTTTTCAACACTTAACCTCCTTAGCTCCTGGGCGCATTTGACAGGGGGGACTTTCAATTTCAACACTTAGAACATTTGGATACTCACTTTCTCCTCAAGGGCGTATTTGGGACCTCCTGCTTTCAATTTCCAATACTTAGGCGCATATCTCATGTCTAGCTTCCAATTTTACACCTTAGTCAAATTTCAAAGTCCTTTATCCTCAGGGGCGCATTTGGGGGTCTTTATTTCCATTTTTACGCCTCAGTCAAATTTCTAGCTCCTTCCAAGTCTAGGCGCATATCACACTTGTGCTTTCAATTTGAAGAGGGGCGCATTTTGGAGTAGGCACTTTCAGTTTGCAACACTTAACCATTTTTCAACTCTTGATCCTCTTGTGATGGGTGCAAATAACCATGTGAGCTTTGAGGTGAAAATCACATGTTGAGCTTCAACTTTTGACACTTAGAAATTTTTTGAAGTGATCTCACAAGCTAGGGCACAAATCAAGGGTCATGCTTCAAGTTTGGAGACTTAGACAAATTCTTATCCTTAAAGCTCAAGGGCGCAAATAGCCTAGGGAGCATCAAATTCCAACGACTTAGAATATTTCTCAAGCCATTCTACCTAGGAGCGCATTTGGAAGGTGGTGCTTTCAATTTCGATGCCCTAGTCAATTTCCAAGCTCCTCTTTGACCCTGGGCACATATGAGCTATGGAGGTTCCATTTTTGACAATTCGGCAAAATTTGGAGTTCTTTCAAAGAGGGGCGCATTTCACCCATGGTGCTTTTAATTTTAACACTTAGAACTTTTTCAACTCAAGCCATCACCTTGGTGGGCGCATTTCATAGGTCCTCCTTCCAGTTTTATGACTTAGGTGAATTTTCCAACTCCAACATCTTTGGGTGCAAATTACATGTAGAGCTTTCATTTTTGATAGAATTTTATTCTTCAAGCTCCTAGGTGCCTATGGAGGGGTCAACCTTAAATTTGACCTGTGAGTCTTCATTATTGCCTTAGTAGAATTTTTATCCGCCTTTAGCCTTTTAAAGCAAGCTTTGATGCTGGAATTGAAAATTTATCAGTTTTCTCAAATTTCATGCCCTTTACCAGATTTAGGGTGATTTTCTCCTGCTAACCCTAATTTGCCTTGGTTTTCTATTTTTAGAAAGTTCCTCAAATTTCGTGTTTTGAATTGACCTTTGACTCCAGAAGGCTTGATTTTCGCCCTGTTTTGAACTTCATGGCGTGATTGTGCTGTCGGGGCTTGATGCCTGTCTACATGTGCTATTTTTAGCAACCTGCTAAAAATAGTAATTGCTCAGAATGTCTTCAAATTTTACGTACTAAGTGCCCGAAGTGTAATGACCATGGCTGGATGTTGCTTCTGCATGATTGTCTTGTCTTGCCCTTGAATTTAGGAAACCCTAATTCCTCTATACCAACCTGCTAAAAATAGTAAGTGTCTGATTTTCCATCCTCTACAACTCCGTTTGATCTGAAATTCGTGCCATAGGGTCTTCATCACTTGCTTGACCTGTACCTGCTGATGCCTTGCGCTGACTTGCTATTTATAGCATGTTTCTGGAGGTGGCTTACTATTTATAGTAACTGCTTGCTTCTGAGACTTCCACAACTCTGTTTGACTTGAAATTCGAATGATGCGCTCCTCACCACGTGACCTGCCCGTTGACGTCGACGCCTGCTGCTGACTTCCTATTTTTAGCTTGTTTCTGAAATGACTTACTATAAATAGTAAGTTCTCCGTTTGCCTTCAAATTTTATCAGCAAATAGCTTGAGAGATGCTGATCGCGGTGGTATACATCGGTTTTCAAAAATTCTAACTTTTTACGCCTCTTTTTGGGTCCTGAAGCTGGAAACCCTAATCGGTCTTGCATGCGTATCAAATGACCTCCGTTTGTCCTCGTTTCTATTGCATTGCGATTAGTTCGTGATTCTGAAGTGCTGGGAGGCGGCCACCGAAATGTATCTGCTAAAAATAGTAAGTTGTTGAAGGAGCGATTATCTTGCTTTGCATGTTATATCGTTGTGAAGGTCTCTGAAAACCCAGAAGGAATATGCAGACATACATTGAAAATCTCTGTATATAAGCCCTGAAATCTGCTCCGGAAGCTGAACTGCTAAAAATAGTAAGTTGTCCGTTTCTGTTCAAATTTGGCCAGTGATGAATCCAAAGTGCTCAGAATGTGAAAATTTCGAGAAAACCAACCCCAAGTCGACACTTACTAAAAATAGAAAGTTGGCAGAATTCAGTGAAAATTCAGGGGGAGTCCACCTAAAGTGTTTTAACAGCAATGCTAAGTTCAGAAGTTGATTATCCAATTGATTTGACCTCAAAGTAGTTTGAAGTTTGTAAAACCCTAATTCATTGAAAAATGTTCCAGACTCAGTCATAATTCAAATCCAGGTCAAATGGTAAGTACACTAGCAAATGGAAGGAACAGACCGAGAGAGACAGACCAAAAAGGCAAAGCCAAAAGACTCGAATGGAGAAAAATTAGGGGGTCCCCATTTTGAATGGGGCGATGTGTGAAAAGGTCACAACAAGAGTGTTCACAACAACTTCTTACAAAGTATTCAAATGGAAGACTTTCCTTCCTTTTCAATCTAAGCTAAACTATCAAACTATGCTACTGTTATCTCTCAAAATTTGCACCCTAAACTGAACTATAAAAGTTTCAACAATCTTGGAGAAACATTGGATTCACTTCGGGACTGTTGGAATGAAGTGAAACCTCCGGGTTCTAGGCCGACTCCTATTTAGATAAACATTTAAATGCACTTAAACTTGAAAGGGAAAAGGTGTAAGAAGAAAGCTTAAACAATAAAAAATTGAAAACTTTAAAAACTTTTAAGGTGATACACCAGAAATATGTTGATATCTTGTTTAAATAACACACCACAATAAAAATCTGACAACACTAAGTGCATAGGACACAACTTCGGTATATGAGCCACTGCATAAAAATGCCTTATAGACAGGTATTAAATTAGTTCTAGACTCTAACTTAGCAGGAAAATATAAAATTCTCACAACTAATCAAGCCTAAACTATATAAAATTTCACAATCTATAATCTTTTCAACTGCAAGGTCTTCGCTTCAGACACCGTCTCAAGACATAACATGTAGGATTAAAATAAATTTCAGCATGAAACATCAAACTAAAAAAAGGATAAAAGCATACAAAAGTGAACTCCAAAGTAGGTCCCAAAAGCTCTTGAATTATCAAAAAAAACTGAGGAAGTCCTCAAAATATCATGAGTTACAAAGGCTACTTTTTTCCGCAATCTCTTTTCTTTGAAACCCCCCCCTTTACAAAGAGGCAAAAAATGCCACATATACAACCCGAAAACCCCAAAAGTGTTGGCCTCTTCCCTAAGGTTTACAAAAAATGAGTCGGTTCCTGAACACGTTGCCCCTCAAATCTTTTGGACTAAAGGTAATGTTGTATTCAATGTGCCTCCCCCGTGTCCATGTCGGTGAAGGATTGTTCCAGGGATGGCCTTTTAGATCTTTTGCAACCATCGCATTAACTTCTGGCCTCCATGTCCACCCTCGAACCTCATTGCAGAGCTTCCTTGAATGTTCTTGAGCGACATCATAAATGTCGATCTACCTTTGCCAGTAGACACCACAACTGTCATTGAGACTCGCAGTTTCTTCCCTTTTAGCCTTCTTCTTGCTCTAGATCCTTTTGCAAGTTGACCCCCTTGAGAGACAACATCCGACTTTCATGTTAGATCTGAACACCATTGTTCACCGAGCCGATCCATCGCCTTCGATCTCATAGTAGATCGATGTTGTTCATGCTTTGTTGATCCTCCTCACAAGAATAGTCACAGTCAAACTGCCAATGGTTTGCCTTCAACCTCCTCTGATTGGTTGAATACATGCCACTCAGGCTTTCCAAGCAGTCAAAGGCTACTCAAACAGAATCACATGTCGGTGAGACACTTTTCGTGTCTCCCCGATGCGATTATACTCTACAGCAGCATCGGCATAGCATACAACTATCGGTGAGACCTCATATCGAATGCAAAATTTATATCGATATCACAAAAAACATCGACAAGACAATCATTATCGGCCAGAGGTCATAGCGAGTCCTACCACTATGCTCCTTCGTTGGCAAAACATCCGCATTCGGCAAGACTCTCTCAGTCGGTAAGATATTGTAGCGAAGTGACAAGACCTTCGGCAAGACATACCATCATCGGCGAGATATCATGCCGAGCTCAACTTCCTTCAGTGAGACCACCGTTTGTCGGTAAAACATTACACCGACCCCTTCCATTCTTCCTGAGCTCGAACCCATGCATCTCAGTGAGACTCCCATTGGTCGGGAAGACTTCACACCGAGCCCCCCTTTGTCGGTGAGACTACGATCATTCGGCCAGACCTCATAGCGATGATGCCTCCTTTCGGCGAGCTCATTTCATTTTGGGGAGATCCCATCCTGTCTGCCAGAGGTTATACCGATGAGACTCCCCTTTTTCCGATTGCAACTTCTTTCGGCGAGACTCCCGGTGGTCGGCAAGACGTTACAACGAAGCCCCCACCTTTCGGCGAGACTCCGACGAGTCAGGAAGACTTCCCCCTGAGCAACCCTTCTTTTGTCGAGACCTCCAGCAATCGGCGGGAGATTATATCAAAGGCATAACCTTCAACGAGACATTCAACATGTCAGGGAGACATTACCCCGAAGCAAACCCCTTATGCCGAACTCAAACCTTTCGGCGAGGCTTTGCTTGGTCGGCGAGAGGTTACACCGAGACCAAGCCCACTTCATCGAGACCACCATTTGTTGGTGAGACCCTACCCCGAAGCCACAGCCTTTCACTGAGAGCTCCATCTGTCGGCAGGACTTCTCCCCGATGACACCCTTCTTTCGGCGATGCTCGCCTTGTGCACAACAGTCGGCGAGACTTCTTCCCAAGCGGAGAGATATATAAAAACCCATGACAATTAAAATGTCTGGCCAACCAGTATATCTCAAATAAATATAACATAACAGCCAGTTGGTAAGACATTCGGTTGGTCTAAGCGACTTTATTCTCTAAGGAGTTTTGTGCCAAATTTGATCGAGGCATGCTTTCCAACAGACTTCCTTGTGAAATAGCATCAGATGAAGACCTTCCCAATGAAAACTGAACACCTGCACGCTAGGCTCAACCCTTATGGGAGCCACATTTAATCCACATGCCAAATTTAAAACATAATTTCCCCTTATTGAGCTCGCAGGTGAAAATTGGGTAATAGCTACCTCTTATTCTATCAATCTCTCTATTCCTTCTCTGCTATTCTAATCTCTAATCTAATGAGGTACAAATGAGGGGGGGTGCCCCTTTTATAGTTGGCCCAGTCCAATGGACGACTCTGATTCAATTACAATGAAGGGCTCAAATTGAGCCACATAAGCCCTAACCCTAAAAACTGCCATTAAGAGGAGTGGGGGAATAAATGAGCAATTAATGTCCACCATCCTTCTAGAAGATTCCTGTCCATAGGCGCTTTCGCATTGTTCTTGTTCTTCTTTTTGACTGCAAATTGGATGAGTCTGATCATCATGGCTTCTGTTTCTTGGATTGGTATGGCAAGTACGTTCTCGATCTGACTTCAAGGCGGCAACTTCTTTCTCCCGCTCGATAATGATTTTCTTCTCAACTGACATTCTCTAACTCTGAACTGCATGAGGATGATTATTTCTCCACCCCTGATCTTGAAGGATTTTCTTATCTTGGACTCGAGCATTTCTTCCTCGCCATCTACCTCTCTGAATTGAGTGCGTATTAGGTTATTCCAACACTTAGCCATTTCTTCCAACATGCAACTTTTCTTCTTTCAAGGTTGAAATGTAGTCTTGGAGTATTTGCTCCATCACTTCAATTCCTCCCACTTCGGTTCCGACGTTCAACAAACAAAGGAAGAGCATTAAAACATTTTATAATATGAATCCATTTTACTCACCTGATATCCATGTTTTGATCTCCAATGTCCATTATTTTTCTCTAGCCAACTTTCGCTTTCTTCATAACTTTCAACATCTGTGTGCTAGGGCGTATATCATTTTGATGTTTGTGTCTCCACTCATGCCTTGGGAAGATCTTTCACATACTCTCATCAGGAACCTTGAGGGCGTATTTGAGAGCTTGATGCTTGTGACTTAGACATTTAGCCAACTTTCTTCAAGGGAGCATTTGGAGTCTTGTCATTTCATTTTCTTGGCCTTAGAGAATTTTCAACTTCCTTCTCTATGATGGGCACGTTTAACTCAGACAAGCCTTTCCTAGAATTTTCATCTGCCTTGAAGGCGTGTTTAGAGGGTGTTGTTTTATTTTTCTCTACCTTAGAAAATTTTCCAACCACCATGATATCCCCTTTTTGCCTTAGCCAAATTTCCAACCCATCTGCCTTAGAAATAATTTATTTCCTCTAGAAAATTCATCAAGCAGGCGCCTGAGTTAAATTCCATCTTTAAGTCCTTGGCAAGGTGTGAAAAGTTTCAAAATCATCACTTTGTCAAAGATATTTATTACCTAGAAGAAAATTCTCCTTAGAAAATGCAAAATTCATGTGTATCCAAATGAAGGGGTACATTTAATTTTTGAATTTTGTACCTTAGAAAAATATTTCCTTCAAACTTTATCTTCATTGTCCACCTCTGGGCGTATTTTTCTTGCTTGGCCTTGACAATTTTCATCAATCTCTTGAAGCTAGCACATTCTGATTCCTTCTTGCCAATTTTGTCCATGCCTTAGCAAATCTCATCATCCTCTCTCAGGCTTAGGCATATTTCTCTAGAGGTGGAATTTTATGCCTTAGAAAAATTTCAAATAATATCACCAGCATGGGCGCATATAGGGGGTCTAGAAGGATTTTCAATTTTGAACACCTTAGATAATTTTTCTCCCATCCATCACACTTAGCATTTATTCACCACTATCTCTCTTCACTTTAGGCGCATTTTGCTCAGGGTGGAGGAATTAACAACACTTATCAACTTTTTCCCAGAATCATTTTGAACTTGGGTGCATTCTGCATGTCTATGAGGAATTGACGCCTAAAAACTTATTCTCATCCATCTTTCTCCAATAGTCTAGCAAGCTGGGTGCATTTAGGACCCCAAGGAGGAATTTAACACTTAACAACCTTTTTCAATGTCCTTCAAAGCAAGATGACATGGGCACATTCTAGGGGTCAAGGAGGAACTTTGACTTGCCTAGGAATTTTCTCAACCATCTAGCAAGTTGGGCTCAATTGACATGTTGAGGAGGAATATCCTAATGCCTTAGTTAATTTTCCTTGATGCCTCTTGAGATGGGCACATTTTGAGGGTCAAGGAGGAATTAGCGATGCCTTGAAAGCTTCTACCCACCTTGACTTGATGAGGGCGCATATGGGGTATAGAGGAGGAATTTGTAATGCCTTAAAAACTTTTTCTTGTCCTTCACAGCTAGATAACTTGGGCGCATTTGGAGACCCTTGCAAGAATTACCAACACTTTGAAATTTTTCTAGACTCCTTTCCATCATGGGCGCATTTAATATGTCAAGAAGGAATATCTCATGCCTTAGACAATTTTTCATGGCTTCTTCTCCTTGAGGGCGCATTTGAGGGGGTGAGCAAAAATTTCAACACTTGAAACTTTTTTCCATCCTTCTGCCAGCCTCATCTTGGGCGCATTTCACATGGGGTGAAGGAGTTTGTATAGACTTAGACATTTTTTAGCTTGCTCACCCTTATTTACAATATTTAGTAAGCCCTCTGATTTTCACACCCCTGAAGGTTGGATTGATTTGGAATTCATGCCATAGGATCCTCATGACCTAGTTAAGCTGTTCATACTGCCATCTCGTGTTGACTTGCTGGAAACCTTAATCTGACTTGCATGTTGCTCAAACGATCTCCGTTTGACCCCATTTCTGATACGTGTCGGTCCGTTCATGATACTGAATTGTTGGGGGGGGCTGCCAGAGTGAATCTGCTAGAAATAGTAAGTCCCTGTAAAAGTGACCAACTCTGTTTGCATGTTATATCACTGCGTAGCTCTTGAAAAACCCATAAAAATAACTTGACATGCACTAAAAATTCCTGCATGCAAACCCTTAAAATAGCCTCTGAAGACAGCTCCTGAAAAAGGTCCTAATCTTGGTTTGCATGTTACATCACTGCGAAGCTTTCGAAAAACTCACAAAGAATATCCAGACATGCATTGAAGACTCCAACATGCAAACCCTAAAAATAGCCTCCGTAGTGAAGACTGTTGAAAGTTATCATCTCATCTTGCATGTTAAACCACTGCGTAGGTCTCGGAAAACCCAAAAATATTCTCCATACATGCACTAACAAAACTTCGCATGCAAACCCTAAAATTTGCTTCTGAAGGCGTTACTTGCGAAAAATAGAAAGTTGTCAGATCTGGCTCAAACTTTGTTGGCAAGCAGTTTGACGTGTCCTGGATGCAGTGTGATGGATAAAATTTTAGAAGTGTTGAGAGAATGTCCCAAATTAGGCACTTACTAAAAATAGTAAGTTGTTAGAAGTCAATCGAATTTTGTTGGGAGCCTGTTGGAAGCTTACTGACTGCAATGCCAAGCTCAGATTTCAATTTACTCACTCCATTTGACTTCAAACTGATTGGAAGAAAACAAGCCAAAATTCTCAGACCTAGCCAAAATTTTCACGTTTAAGCTCAAAGACGGACATATCCCCAGAAAGGTAGACAACAGAAAGAGACAGAGAGAGAGATAGAGAGAGAGAGAGAGAGAAAAAACCAAAGCCAAAAGATGAGGGACAGAGCAAAAATTAGGGGGTCCCCATTTTGAATGGGGTGATGTGTGAAAAGGTTACAACACCTCTCATGTTTGCCTTCATAGATGCTATCATAAGTTGTTGTCCCAAGGTGTGTGCCATACTAAAAAATTCCCCCAAAAGCTGTCGTACTTCTCTTCTCAAGGCCATTAGCTATACTAATTATAGAATTGCTGTCCATAATGATTAACTCAATCCTTTTCTTGAAGAACTCATGTTTGGAAACTAGAGCAGCATGATGTCTATCCAAGGAGACAAAAGCGCATAGGGACTTCTTCAAATCTGAGTTGGGATTACATGTGCCAACATCATCCCTTGCTTCCCCATGGGATATATATGCCATCTCTTCTTTCATAAATTTGAATTGCGCCTTCAAATGGCTCACCAACTGGGGTGTTTGATCAATCCAATGACCCAATTCATGTGCATGATATGAAATTTCAGGATTGTTCTTAACAACAAACCTCCCATCAAGTATCCTCAAATTTGGGTGCTCCTCTTGCTTGTCCATACTAAGAAAATCAGAACTGTGATCATTTCTAAGGTGACTTTCTTGCCTTTTCTTGTATCTTCTTCATGGATAGGTTGCTCCTCCATGAGTGCTGGTTTAAGAAGTGTGCCCAACTGAAAGTTACACGTTCTTCTAGCTGCCATAGTTGTCACAAAACTGATCCATACCTTCACCTCCTTAGTTGGTATGGTTTTTGCTTCTATCCAACTCTATGGTGTGGTATCCATGACAAACCAAAATTGTCAAATTGTAGGATCTTCTTGTTAGGCAATCTCTTAATCTCTATAGTCAACTCTCTAAGACAAAATGCCCCATATAATCTTGACAAATGTTTCTCCGTTGTGGTTGAGGTATGTTCAATCCAAACGGAATCACTTATGTCTCCCTCTACATGAGTAGGTATAACACTAGTGGCTGATCCACTAAGTGTATATTCAACTACTCCACCCAACTCTATGACTTGAGCCTTTAATGGACTCTCAACTAGAGGCAACTCAAGAGTCTCAAGATGTAAATTAGGTACACAAATAGAATTTTTTGAATCATACCTCTTCTCTTGTTCATGCACATTTGCATATTCTTCTTGCTTCCTCATCTCAAATGGCTCATCCCTTGTGTTCCATCTCCATGTCTTCTTCCCTTGGAAGAGATAGTGATCGAAGATAGGCTTCTCTTTGTTGTCTTGCTTGATCTATTTAATTGCAATGTTCCTTGACCTTTTGCAAGTGTTGTTTTTCCTGGGCAGCCAACATCTTTGCCTTCTTAGCTCTTTGTAACCACCCATCACACAAAACTTGTGTCTTGTTCACATCTTCCAAGGTCTGATATACAAAATCAGAATGTTTGTGGCATGAGTCTACCATACATAATTCACCTTTAACACCCAAATCTTGAGTACCAACGTTAGAAGACTCTTCAATACCATCATCTTCATGTGAAATGGCTGCCATCTCATGATGACGCCAAGAAATATGACTACTATTGCAAAAATTAGAATTGTTGTCATACCTTTGTGTTATGTTTTCAACATCTCCAAGTGGCTGATCCATGTTTGCATTCTCTTCCTCTTTGTGATCAACCTGAAGACTCAAGGGTGCAATATGTGATTCCTTTTGATCCAAACTCTCATATGGCAGAAGTGAGCTTGTGAACATGGTCTCATCTTCTTTAGGACTTGTTATGACCTTTTTCACACATCGCCCCATTGCAAATGGGGACCCCCTAATTTTGGCTTTGCTTTTGGGTCATTTTGTCGTTGTCTCTCTTTTCTACTGTTTGTCTTTCTGGGATTGTGCCCGTCATTGAGCTTGAATCGAAGTTTTGGCCAAGTCTGAGAATTAGGGTTTTGAACTCTCCAGCCGATTTAAAATCAAATGAAGTAATCAAGTTGAAATCTAACCTTGGCATTGCTGTCAGTATGCTTCTAGCAGGCTCTCAGCAAATTTTCATCAGATTCTGACAACTTACTATTTTTAGTAAGTGTGAAATTCAGGGTATTCCGTCAGCACTTTTGAAGTTTTAACAGTCACACCACATTCAAAACACATCAAGCTGCTCGCGTGCAAAATTTGAGCGAAAACAGACAACTAGCTATTTTTAGCAGTCCAGCTTCCAGAGCAAATTCCAGGGCTTAGATGTAGAGTTTTTCAACGCATGTCTGGAGATTCTTTCTGGGTTTTCATAGACCTTCGCGACAGTATAACATGCAAAATGAGGTGACAACTTTCAGAGTTAAGCCTTCAGAGGCTATTTTTAGGGTTTGCATGTCAGGGTTTTCTTTGTATGTTTGCATATTCCTTGTGGGTTTTTCAAGAGCTTCGCAGTGATGTGACATGCAAACGGAGATGGTCACTCATTTGGGAACTTACTATTTTTAGCAGGTGCATCCCGACAGCTGCCTCCCAGCACTTCAGAATCATGAGCTGATCGCAATGCAACAGAAACGGGGACAAATAGAGATCATTTGATATGCATGCAAGATGAATTAGGGTTTCCAGCTTTGGGACCCGAAAAGAGGGGTAAAAAGTCAGAATTTTTGAAAACTGGTGTATACCACCACGATCAGCATCCTTCAAGCTATCTGCTAGTAAAATTTGAAGACAAACGAAGCACTTACTATTCATAGTAAGTCATTTTGGAAACAAGCTAAAAATAGCAAATCAGTTACATGTGCCGATGTCAGCAGGCAGGTCATGTGGTGAGGAACGCATCATTCGAATTTCAAATCAAACGGAGTTGTGGAGTTATCAGAAATGAGCAGTTACTATTTATAGCAAACCACCTTCAGAAATGGGCTAAAAATAGCAGGCCAACTAAAAATAGCAGTGTCAATAGGCCAACAAGGTTGTGAGGATCCATCGTTCAAAATTTCAAATCATTCTGGGCTTCAGAGATGCAAGAATTGAAGGACTTACTATAAATAGCAGGGCACTGAGAAGCTGGCGAAAACGAAGAAAAAGTGACTAAGTCTGGAGCTTCGTCCTGCAGCTACCCCAAAATGCGCCCTCCTCACAGGCATGATTGAAAATTTTCTAAGTGGTGAAGATATCCTGCTCATGCCTCCATATGCGCCCAACTTGCCTTGGGAATACGAAGAAAATATTCTAAGTTAAAACTCATCCACCTCCCTATGCCAAATGCGCCCAAGAAGAAAATCTAAGGCGAGGGCAAGAAAAGTGGCTAAGTATGACTCTCATCCACCTCACATGGCAAAATGCGCCCAGCTGCAAGAGCCAAGCATGAAAATTTTCTAAGTATCAAGCAATATCCTCCTCCTATGGTAAAATGCGCCCATCTTGAGAGAAAGTCAAAGAAGTCAAAATGTTTCATCCTTCAGCATAGGCTAAATGCGCCCACCTTGAAAGCAAGATGCTAAAAATTCTCTAAGTTAGAAACTCGTCCTCCACCCTAGTCAAAATGCACCCATCCTTCTCAAGGGCTGAAATGCGCCATGTTTACAAAAGAGGTCAACAAGTCAAAGAGTTTCATCCTTCATCACATGCAATATGCGCCCATCTTCTAGCAAGCTGAAATGCGCCCAAGGAGAAAGTCAAAAGGGTCAACAATTTCATCCTCCACCATGCCCAAAATGCGCCCAAGAGGAGTTAACAAGAAAGAAGTCAAAGGAGTCAAAGATTTTCATCCTCCACACAGCAAAATGCGCCCAAGTAAGGGCATGTAAAGACAAACACCCATGCAAAATTCGAATTCATGCGAAGGAGGAAAAAGACAAAGTATCCATGCAAGGAGAAGGAAGAAGACAAGGCGTTGAAAGCACATAAAGACACAAGTCAAAGGTAGAATTGAAAATGTTCCTCTTCAAGTCAAAATGCGCCCAAGTTAGGGAGGAATTACTAAAATATTCTAAGTAAGAATTTCATTCTTCCACACATCAAAAATGCACCTAAGGGGGAAATGAAAATGTGCAAGGCGTTGAGAAAATATTTTCTTCATGACATACAAATGTGTTAGGCGTTGAAAATGTTCTCCATGACAGGGAAAATGTGCCTAAAGTAATTCAAGGTGATTTAAAATTTTCCTCACAGGAAGAATGAATTGGAGGATGAAATTAAAAAAAAATCTTCTAAGGCAAAAATAAATTTAAAATGTTGAGTGATATAAAATTTTCTAAGGCACAAAATGTTTTTCCTTGGGAAAAACGCCTAAGTCTGGTGAAGTGAAGAAATCTCCTAAGACATGAGCAAAATTGCCAAAGATGAAGTCAGATAGTGTCAGCTTCATGAGGTTGATAAAAATTTCTCAAGTCAGAGCAACAAAGTACTCACAGGGATGAGAGAAAAATAAATTTGTTGAAAATTATTTTTCTAAGGTGCAAAATTCAAGAAAATTAAATGAACCCGTTCATTGTGCACCCATGAGTTCGACGCGTTCTGAAGGAAATTTTCTTCTGGGTATTGAAGATTATTGATGAGGAATGGATTTTAAAGTCTTCCACGCTTCGCCAAGTCTTCAGGATGGATATTTTTGATGGACACCAGAATTAATGAGTTTTCCCAAGGAAATTTTCTAAGGCAAAGTGTGTTGTTGAGATAAAGTGTTGTGGCTGATGAATTTGAAAGTGATCGCCTAGAGGATTTTTGATCAAATTCCTGATGAAAGGATTTTTCTCGAGCCTGAGTTAGATGAGATGTCAGAGTGAAGTGCGCCAAGCAGAATGCAAGATGGGTTGGAAATTTGGCTAAGGCATGAAGAAGGCAAAAGTTGGCTAGTGAAGGCGATGAACGCTTGGAAGTTAGAGCGTGAAAATCTTGGTAAGTAAGTTGAATTTATATTATGAAGTGTTCTAATACTCTTCTCCTTGCTTGTTTTGCAGGAGGAACGTCGAGACCAAGCGGTGATGACTTAAGGTGATGAAGCAAGTACTCCACGATTACATTTCAACCTTGAAGGAAGAAAAGTTGCAAGAAAATGGCTAAGTGTTGAGACTTAGTATAACCCAAGTGACAAAGAAGAAGTTGAAGAACAACGTCAAGAAGAAGATCAAGAATAGTGTGAACGCGTCTACAAACGGGAATCTTCTAGAAGATGGTGGCCATTAATTGCTCATTTATTGCCCCACTCTCCATTATGGCGGTTTTTAGGGCGAATCTTGTTTAGGGCTGAGGTGGCACAATCTGGGCCATCCAGCCAATTGTAATCTTAGCCGTCCGTTGGACTTGGCCATCTATAAAAGGGGGAGTCCCCCTCATTTATATCTCATTAGAAGTTGAATCAGAGTAGAGGGACAACTTAGAAGTAGCTTAGTATAGATTGATAGTGTAGTTGAAGAAGAGGGAAAGTTTTCCCTTTGAAAACTTTGTAAGAAATTGTTGTGAACACTCTCAATAAAAGAATTTTTCATTGATGGTGAATTCCGTCTTTGTTGTGAGTAGCTAGCAAGGTTTCTTCGTCCTTCTGATTCAAATTGTAGCGTAAAATAGTTCAAAGTAGTATAATTTTCATTCCATGCAAGTAGGTGTTAGCTATGGAATGTGGTGTTTGATCTAAGCAACTTCGTCTATCCATACCACTAGTGTATTTGCTGATGGTGAATGCGCCTTGTGTGGTCAACTGGAATATCATGTACTTAACTTCGATCATGATATGTATGTCTATATGCGTCGTTGTGATGGTATTTTCATGCTAAGTTATAATCTGAACACCTTGAGCTACTCCTCTGAAGATTGCACCGACTCCGTGGAAGCTATCCGAGGCGAGGCAAAGCGAAGTTTGGTTGAAGTTTGCTGAAGTTGAGCTCCATATCCCGCACTTAGAATAGAATTAGACTTTCTAAACCCTGCAACCACCATTTCAATTCAGTACTTTCTGGTTAAAATAGGAAACCCATGCTTCATTGATAAATCTGTCGAATTGTGGAAACCCCCTTCCTCTGTTGTTGAATAATTCTGTAAGTCCCCTTGAAATACCAACAAATCACATCGAGCCAACTGAGCCTATTCGCACTGAAAGAACCTTGGAGTTGAACACACGAACTCTCTCGCAATCTTAGCATGCTAGATACTTTGATCAAGAGAGAATAGGGTAGCCGTTGGCGACTTTATTATGCGTTGGTGCGGTCACGAAAAACACATCAACAGGACTCCCACATGATGATGGAGTTTTGCTTTCTCCATGATCACTTGTAGGCTGAAAATCACAAACAAGTGACTCTTCTTTCCTTTCTTGTTCTTGTACCTTTGGCTCTTCCTCTTCAAGCTCATTCTTACTGATTTCTTTTTTTTCCTTATTGAAAGATTCCTTTCTCTTCGTCTTTTCTTTCTCCTCATTTGCAATGAGAGAGTCTAACTCTAAATTCTCTAACAATTTCCTTAAAGACTTCATATGTTTTGAAGCCTTCAATAATTTTTGTCATACTTTCTTGTATGGACTTCATCATCTCTACTAAATCACCCGACATACTGAACTTCAAAGGAAGATATTAATTGAGAAATGGACAAGCAAGCAATTGAAATCCCATTGAATTTGGTTTCTCTCTTCTCTTGCAATGTACTTCTTATACCGATCACTCATGAACCCTATAGGCTGGCAAGATTCAAGCTCTGATACCACTGTAATATCCCCAATGGAATATTTTCTAAACTTCTGCAATTGACATAAATAATCGTGCATGCTTTGATACCACTATAAGAACCCTTGCCTAATCTGCCCTGAATTATTCAATTTGTGTTTGACATTTTGTCAAACACTTTGCATGCAATCTGATTTTCTGAATATGCAGGTGTCTATTTGTGATTTTTGCTTAATGCTTTGTTTGAACAATGACATAAAATGATAACATACAAGTACACAAAGCAATACAATAAAATGGAACCCTATTTGCCTCTTATTTCTTCATTAAAAAAAAATGTATCAGACTTAACAAAGTTCTGATCTGAGTACAACAACAATGAATATAAGTATGATTTTCACCAAAATAGAAGTTTGTCAACTAGGCAAACATACCCAATTAGAATGAAGAGTTATTAGACAATGGAGGCAATGAAGTGAAGAAGAATATGGCTGGAAATAGTCTGATTTTCTGAGTATTTTCAGACCAGCAACTCCTCTAAAGAAAATTTGGAAATGAAGCTCCAAAACAATGCCTTATTGGTGATAAAACCCTCTCCAATGCAGATCGGCTAGGGAAAAGATGAAACCCTACAAACCCTAAGCTGAGATGGGACCAAATGATATAAATAATAGTCACCAAACCCTAGCTGTAGCAATCTGAAAATTAAAGCACTAAAATCTGAAACTGAAATCTGCACTTTCTTCAAAACCCTAGTCACCCAAAATGAAAAAAATTCATATAAAATCTGAAACAACTTCAAAAATTTTGAAACCACTTGCAAAAGATGCCAAATATTCTTTAGAACTACCCACCCAAAATAGAGAATGCAAATGAAGTCCTTGACACTTCAAATTTGAAACTTAGGTCTGAAAAATGGGTTCAAACCATAGTAAGGAGACTCGGACTTGGCGAGGGTGACTCGGCTTGGGACTTGGCGACTTGGGACTCGGACTCGGCGCAGACTCGGCAAAATGAAAAAAAGTTGAAAAAACCCTAGAAATTTAGAGATTTTTAAGGATTTAAAACTTGTTTCAAGCACCCTTTATTGAATACAACACAAATAAAAGCAAATTTGATCACATGCACAAGTATACAACGATCACATAAGTATAAAGTACACAAATTGTAGTTGCGCTGCTGAAGGAAATAGCATACTTAGATATATAAAATTAGTCAAATGTATACAAAATTCATGGAATATGAAATCCATGACATCAAATGTTCCATACAAATATCAAATATCAAAAGTAAAACAATAGCTATAAGTCTATGACTCTATGGCATAGTGGAGCTAGCATCCTTCCTACGAAGGCGTCTAAGGGTCCTGGATGATGTTACAGCTGCAGCCATAGTCTCTGCCTATGTGTGACTCTCCATGCCACTCTCACCAACAACAGCTATGTCTCCTCATGCTCTAGCCTCCTCCTCAGCCATGTCTACAACCTCGGCCTCTCTCTCTGCCTGGTCCACCCAATCAAGGTCCTCGTCACTAAAGACTACATCTGTAGCCTCAGTGATCCACTTAGACTGTGGATCAACCTCCTTTAGACTGATCGGGGTTTTGTTGTGGTCAAAAAGCTTCTTGTATCTGAGCTGAAGGTTGTAATGAACATATACCAAGTCATTCATCCTCTCCACTATCAATCTATTGCGCTTCTTGGAGTGTATGTGCTCAAACATACTCCAATTGCACTCACAACCAGATGAACTGCATGGCTGGCTCAATATACGAATGACAATATTTTGCAGGATCGGTGTATAAAAATGCCACCATCTATCTGAGATGAGAAAAAGAACAAAATCAATCTCATTTCAAGTTTCAAGTTCAAGTTCAACATTTAATAATAAATTATAATATAAAAAGATGAAAATTATGCCCTTAAATATATTTTTACCTGGCAGTAATGTTGTCATACTATCTTTGCATCTATCTGTGCAAAGAAGTCTCCTTGTGCCTTAGTGAAGGCATCTATCTCCTACACCATCTGTGTAGTAACAGTGGGCAACATCCGCTCTATCGTCGAGTAGAGCCCACTAAGAATTTCTCTACCTGCACGGAAATCACGGCGGAATTGGAAGGCCGAATTTAGGAAACATGCGGCTGCAGGGATGGGCCTATGAAATTGGTTTTTCCATCTATCAATGATATCCCAAATGGGACGATAATTCTCCTCAACTCCACCATAGACTGATCTAATGGCCTCTTTGGCCCTATCCATGCCCTCATATATGTAGCCCATTGCGGGCTTCTCCCCATCTGCAACTCATAGGAGAACTAGTAAGGGCTCAATAAACTGCATAGTGCAAACATGTTTCACAAATAAGTGTGAACGAAAATAAACAAATAAAAGTAAGATATGATTAAAAATTAAGACATAATAAAGAATTAAATTTTACCTTCACAATCTCGTCCATTGGTACCCTTGCTCATCAAAAAAGCAATCAGCCACAACAATCCCTACAGTGCTTGTAGAAAAGGATGAGGAAGACCACTCCTCACTAGTAAACATGTGCCTTAAAGTTGCCTTTGACCGAATCAAGGATTGCATCGTGATAAAATTTGTTGCAAACCTAGTGATGCCAAGACGAGACAACTCCCTCAACCCCGTGTATTGCCTCATAAGGTTAAGCACCCATGTGTTTTTTGCTGCATCCACACATGTTTTGATCCATGGGAGCTTGCCAAGATCCTCCAACATGAGGTCAATGTAATGGGCAACACATGGAGTCCAAAATATAGTAGGTTGCCTCTCCATCAATAATCTACCAGCAACAACATAATTTGCTGCATTATCTGTCATCACTTGCACTACATTCTCTTCCCTCACATCAGCTATCACCTCCTCTATAGCCTGACATAGGTATGTGGCATTTGTGAATTGGGCAGAAGCATCAATGGACTTCATGAAGACGGTGTCACCTGAAAAAATAAGCAAAACCAATTATTCAATAAATTAAAAAACATAAATCAGCCATATTAAATTATTAATCACTAAATCAAATTCAAATTTCAATGCATTAAAGGAAGTACAATTACCTCCGGAGGAAACTAGGAAATTAAGCAGCATCCCATTTCTCTTATCAGTCCAACCATCAATCATGATGGTGCAACCAATCATTCTCCACTGCTTGCGCTACTCCTCTAATTGTGCTTTCACATCTGCCACCTTTTGAGTCAAAAGTGGGCCCTTTAATTCATCTTCACTGGGGGCTTTGAACCCCGCCCCACATATGGTTATGGCATCAACCATGTTTTGCCAAAAAGGTGACCTAAAACATGTCATAAATAAATTAGTAAGTTACATAAGTATTGTAAAATGAAAAGTTTTAAGTTTTTAACTTTAAATTTGAATTCGATAATGAGATACATCTAGATTCTAAAATTTAAAAAGTTTCAAAAGTTTCTAATTGTATGTGCACTTCACGAACAACCTCAGGAGGTGCTTTAGTGCAACCCATTGCATTATGGACGAGTATGCATTTTGAAACTTTTTAAATTTTAGAATCTAGATGTATCTTATTATCGAATTCAAATTTAAAGTTAAAAACTCAAAACTTTTCATTTTACAATACTTATGAAACTAATTAATTTATTTATGACATGTTTTAGGTCACCTTTTTGGCAAAACATGGTTGATGCCATAACCATATATGGGGTGGGGTTCAAAGCCCCTAGTGAAGATGAATTAAAGGGCCCACTTTTGACTCAAAAGGTGGAAGATGTGAAAGCACAATTAGAGGAGCAGCGCAAGCAGTGGAGGATGATTGGTTGCACCATCATGACTGATGGTTGGACCGATAGGAGAAATAGGACACTGCTTAATTTTCTAGTTTCCTCCGGAGGTAATTGTATTTCCCTCAATGCATTGAAATTTGAATTTGATTTAGTGATTAATAATTTAATATGGCTGATTTATGTTTTTTAATTTATTGAATAATTGGTTTTGCTTATTTTTTCAGGTGACACCGTCTTCATGAAGTCCATTGATGCTTCTGCCCAATTCAAAAATGCCACATACCTGTGTGAGGCTATAGAGGAGGTGATAGCTGATGTGGGGGAAGAGAATGTAGTGCAAGTGGTGACAGATAATGCAATAAATTATGTTGTTACTGGTAGATTATTGATGGAGAGGCACCCTACTATATTTTGGACTCCATGTGCCGCCCATTGCATTGACCTCATGTTGGAGGATCTTGGCAAGCTCCCATGGATCAAAACATGTGTGGATGCAGCAAAAAACACACGGGTGCTTAACCTTATGAGGCAATACATGGGGTTGTGGGAGTTGTCTCGTCCTGGCATCACTAGGTTTGCAACAAATTTTATCACGATGCAATCCTTGATTTGGTCAAAGGCAGCTTTAAGGTGCATGTTTACTAGTGAGGAGTGGTCTTCCTCATCCTTTTCTACAAGCATTGCAGGGATTGTTGTGGTTGATTGCATTTTTGATGAGCAAGGGTTTTGGACACCAATGGACGAGATTGTGAAGGTAAAATTTAATTTTTATTATGTTTTAATTTTTAATCATATCTTACTTTTATTTGTTTATTTTCGTTCACACTTATTTCTGAAACATGTTTGCACTTTGCAGTTTATTGAGCCCTTGCTAGTTTCCTCCTACGAGTTGCAGATGGGGAGAAGCCCGCAATGGGCTACATATATGAGGGCATGGATAGGGCCAAAGAGGCCATTAGTCTATGGTGGAGTTGAGAAGTATCGTCCCATTTGGGATATCATTGATAGATGGAAAAACCAACTTCATAGGCCCATCCATGCAGCCGCATGTTTCCTAAATTTGGCCTTCCAATTCTGCTGTGATTTCAGTGTAGATAGAGAAATTCTTAGTGGGCTCTACTCGATGATAGAGCGGATGTTGCCCGCTGTTACTACACAGATGGTGTATGAGATAGATGCCTTCACTAAGGCACAAGGAGACTTCTTTGCACGTCAAATGTGCAAAGATAGTAGGACAACATTACTGCCAGGTAAAAATATATTTAAGGGCATAATTTTCATCTTTTTATATTAGAATTTATTATTAAATGTTGAACTTGAACTTGAAACTTGAAATGAGATTGATTTTGTTTCTTTTTCTCATCTCAGATAGATGGTGGCATATGTTTGGTTATGATACACCGATCCTGCAAAATATTGCCATTTGTATATTGAGCCATCCATGCAGTTCATCTGGTTGTGAGCGCAATTGGAGTATGTTTGAGCACATACACTCCAAGAAGCGCAATAGATTTACAGTGGAGAGGATGAATGACTTGGTATATGTTCATTACAACCTTCAGCTCAGATACAGGAAGCTTTTTTACCACGACAAAACCCCGATCAGTCTAGAGGAGGTTGATCCACAGTTTGAGTGGATCACTGAGGCTACAGATGCAGTCTTTAGTGACGAGGACCTTGATTGGGTGGACCAAGCAGAGAGAGAGGCCGAGGTTGTAGCCATGGCTGAGGAGGAGGCTAGAGCACGAGGAGACATAGCTGTTGTTGGTGAGAGTGGCATGGAGAGTCAAACACAGGCAGAGACTATGGCTGCAGCTGCAACATCATCCAGGACCCTTAAACGCCTTCGTAGGAAGGATGCTGGCTCTATTATGCCATAGAGTTATAGACTTATAGCTATTGTTTTACTTTTGATATTTCATATTTGTATGGAACATTTGACTAATTTTATATATCTAAGTATGCTATTTCTTTCAGCAGCGCAACTACAATTTGTGTACTTTATACTTATGTGATCGTTGTATACTTGTGCATGTGATCAAATTTGCTTTTATTTGTGTTGTATTCAATAAAGGGTGCTTGAAACAAGTTTTAAATCCTTAAAAATCTCTAAATTTCTAGGGTTTTTTCAACTTTTTTTTTCATTTTTCCGAGTCTGTGCCGAGTCCGAGTCCCGAGTCGAGTCACCCTCGCCGAGTCCGAGTCTCGTTACTATGGTTCAAACCCTAGCTGGAAATGACGCAAAATGCTTCATAAATCTGCAATATGCCCAATAGTGAATCCTGGATGAATCCACCTCACAAGTAGGATTGGGTTTTCATCCAACCTATGAATCCCCAAGGGTTTTCATCCTTAGAGTTGACTGCAACTGAATACTCAGGTGAAGATAGAGAGAAATCTAGTTTAACAAATCCACAATATCCCCAAATGGCTTGGACTCCACTCCTTTTAAAGGCTCAATTGAATCTTCTAGAAGAAGCCAACTTGTAACTAACTCCAGCTTCTAGAAGAATACTTTAATATTTCCTAAAGTGACTTTATAATATTATTTTATTTTTTACTTAAGTGACTTTAAAATATTGAATAAAGTGACTTTATAATATTTTATTCTTTTATTTAAGTCACTCTAATTAAATTAATTAAAATAAATTTATCTTTATGATTTAATTTATTTAAATAACTTTATAAATAATTAATTTAATATTATTCCTTATAACTCCATTATTTATTTTTCTCCTTGGCCAAATAATAAAGTATTTATTTTTCTCCTTGGCCAAATAATAAAATATTTATTTCTCTCCTTAGCCAAATAATAAAATATTTATTTCCGTTTTATCTCCATTGGCCAACAATATGAAAATATGACTAGTTATAGCAAAACATTCCCTTATCCAACTAGATTAGCCTACGGGAATGGCTAATAGGCTAATCAACCTCTTTAATGGTGATCACTTCGAAAATGGGGACATTACATTACATAGTACTTGAGTATTTTCCTTGATTTCTCATTGAGCAACAACATATGACCTGGTGCATGTTCTTCTCAATAGTGGTTCTTCATTAGTAGGATCTTCTTCATCTACCACAATTCTCTTTTGTGATTCTTCTACTTTCTTCTTGAATTACCTTTGCTCAGTAACAATAGAAGATTCTCCTTGTACCTAACTTTTTGTTGGAGCTTGAGTAGGATTTTATTTTTGTGAGTTTAAACAATCCATAAGATAAGGATGTCTTAACCATCTTTTTCTAACAATAATAGTCTTCATCCTATTCTCAATGGAAGCATCCTCAGTGAACAACCAATCCACGTTACTCATTAGCTGATTGTATAATTTTTCTTTATTGTAGGTTGGCTCTAGTACCTTACCATATTTTTTTATTGCTTTGGGTACCTTTTCCAAATTAAATCGCTTAATTATTTGTAGAGACATCCTAAAATGGTATCCTATTCTCACTTCACGCTCATCAAGAAATTCAACCCAAAAATACTCAAATGTGGGCACATGCTTGAATAATGACCCAATCAATATGATAAAATCTATCTCATGGATCATACATATCCATGTTTAAAATTAGGCATCTTAAGCTTGACAAATTTAACATTTTCAATGTTGGAGTATGAATACTCACCCACCTTGATGGGTAAAGAGATTGCAGCCCTGTGCTTGTTGGCTATCAACTTCTAGGTTTCAACAGCCTTCCTACATACTTCTAACAATCTATTTTTTTTTCCCTTGGATATATAGCTAGTTTATAAGGTGCTTTGTGAAAGCCACTTATCTTAATCTATGAGGATGTTTTGAATTAGATGAACCAGTTACCCAAGCTAGTCACATTTTTAGTTGTCTCCAAAGACAACCTTTTAGCATAATCATTTTCTAAACATTTGATAATATAAAAAGTAAAAACTTTAGACTTTGTTTTAGTGATTCTAGCTTTCTTTCAATTTTGGTTGGGGATAGTGATAAACTTTCATTTTATCTAGTTGTAATGTACCCACTTGGTTCAATTATGGAAAGATGTCTTGAAAAGCCAAAAGGTATACAACTGTTAGTTTGCAGCACTTCTGATAATTGCTCATGCAGTGTATCACTACTGTGGATAGCCCAATATATTCTTTTATCACTATAAATCTATAAGATGAAATAACCCATCCAAGTGTAGTGTTGTACCCGAACCAAATTTTTTTGCTTCATTATGGCATTTTTCTTAAAAGAGTCTAAACCTTGCTAAAATGATGTCAAAATGCAGTTTTTGGGTAAGTCAAATATGGACTTTGGTCAATGTCATATCAGTCATAAGCAGCAATTGATCAGTACTTGGAGGTTAGAACCTGAACCTGGGACTCAAAGCAGGACATGTGATGATGGAGAAGCGCTTCACAACAAGATTATACTCCTACAAGGTCAAATCAGTGGCTAGAATAGTGTTTACAAAGATAGAAACAGATGAAGATTTCAAGTAGAAAGCAAATATGCGCCCCTATAGCCTAGGTGCGCCCTTCTTTTTGAAGGCCTAGATTTTGTTGCATGTGCTTGCAAATACATACAATCTCTTTAGAATTAGTCTAGCTTTCCGACGAGCTATCAAGCGAGGTCACCCGAAGTGCAAAACTCCGGCAATTGAGGTTAGAAGTTGAAGGTACGAGGAGGTGGAATGTAACAGAGAACTGTCAAGTTGCAGTTTCTGCGCCTCTGTAGCCTAGGGGCGCCCTTGAATTTGACTCCTCAGATGATTTAATTTGCAGTTGTTGTCTTCCTGAGATCCTTTCTAATCTAGTCTAGCTTCATAACGCGCTAGTTCGCAAGATGATCCGACAAGTTGAGTGATCATGGAAAAGGTTCTACCAAACACGTGGAGAAATGTTGAAATACACACATGTACCTCTGTAGGCTAAGGGCACCTAGCCTTTAGGCCTGCCAGATGGGGTTTTTAGCAATCAGAGTCTTCACAAGATTTGTGCGCAATTACTCCAGCTATCCAACGAGTCTAGCCATCAGCCTCCGGGATTTTTCAAATGCCCGTATGTGAGAGGTCAGTGTAGAGTGCTGAAGAAATCAGACAACCAGAAAAATGACTATGGAAAATGCAAATCCCCTTGGAAAAGGCGCCCTTCTTTTTGAGGTCCTAGAAGCAGTTTTCTTGCTTTTTTTCCTCCAGAGACATCTCTTGTAAGTTGATCTAGCTACGCAAAGAGATTTATGGTGCGCAAATCGGAGCACTCCAGCTCCCGGTGTCAGGGGTCAAAGTAGGGTATTTGGATGAAAGTTACACTTTTGTCAAAATGGTGATTGCACCTTCACAGGCTAGGGGCGCCCTTGCATTTTGGGGTTCCTAATGCAGCTTTCAGATGCCTTATATACAGTCGTTGGATTTGGGATTCTTCTAGTCACGCAATGAACCTATCATCCAATCAGTAGTGTTCATTATTCACTGGTAATGGCAGTTCAAAGCGTCAGATGGCAAAACGGAGAAATGGCTGTCTGGAAACCTTGCATCAATTTAATCAAAGGCGCCTAAGTTTTTAAGGTGTCAAACGTTGATTTTAGCAGTTGCAGCTCCTAGCAAACATTTCATCCTTGCTCTGCAAGCTTCGTGGTGGATATCTCGGCTCAGTCACAGCTTCACTCAGTCACTCGGAAATCAAAGTTGAACAGGGATGACTGTAACTTTGCAGTCAGCTATAAAGTAGGAAGTTAGTGAAAAATCTCATAACTTGTGCAAATGGACGCCTAGAGAGTTAATTTTTGACTTTTCAGAATTAGTATGCTGAGATTGTTGCTAATTTACCAAAAATAATATTAAATTTGACTTTTTGCATGCAAAGCTTCAAAATGCGCAATTTTCTTCAATAATTTATTATTGGCACCCTTTAGTAATATTTAATTACAAAATTGCATGTGAGGAGAACTGAATATTTTATTATTATTTTGTAATCCGGACATTCAAGTTAGTCTCAGCGAATTGGAGGGGGTCCAATCAGAACAATTCTTTTTAAATTAGGGTTTAAAGCTTGCAGTCATGCTTTTATGGGGCAATTTTATTCTATTTATTCAAGTATGGCGCCATTTCTCATTCATCTAGCTTGAGCAAAGGCGAATTTCCTTCAGAGTTGGGCGAATTTCCATCAGTAATCAAGTTCGAAGACATCAAAATTATTCTTTTGCAGGTACAAGTCCAGATTTATTAGCGAATTTCAAGATCAAGTGGCGATTTTTGTAGAAGAAAACATCAAAAACATCTTTCTTCTTCTCAATTTCTTCCATTTTCTTGTCTAAAATTCATTCGCATGTTCGAGAAATAGGCAAATTTTGGAAAAACAAATCATCTGGGTTGATTAAAAAAAGCTTCCTCGGTAAAACCCATGTCCTAGAATTTTTTAGGAAAATTTACTCCAAAGCATCAGTTCTCGAGGCTTTCATTTTCTTAATTGAAAATTCCTTGCATGGTCGAGCAAAGGTCAAATTTTCGCATTTCTGACATTATTCTTAATTGAAAATTCCTTGCATGGTCGAGCAGAAGTCAAATTTTCGTATTTCTGACATTCTGAGTTGTCTTAGAATCATTTTTTGGACAAAACCCATATCTTAGAATTTTTCGTGAAAATTGCCCTTCAATAAGCTATTTTTAGCCTCGGTAGGCTATTTTTAGCTTTCCAGAAAAGTTGTCAGAATATAGTTGTGTTCACAGTCAATAGGCGAGTTTTTCAGAATGCAATACACTCAGCTTGAATTCAAGACCAAAACGGTCTTGACTCATGACTTCATTGGGACAATTGATATGAATCTACATAAGTGCTTCTAGAAGCAGTCTTCGATCCAGTCAAGATAAAAGACTCGATACTTCAAAACATTCAACATTCTGGGTTGCTTGAGGCCGCTTCAATACCTATCTTAGTTCATTGCATAGAGTTCGTAATGTCTTGTGTTAAGCATTACAATTCTACTACTTGTGAGATACAGTTAGTAGATGGACGGGTCATATGCAGTCTCAAACCCCTGGATATCGAAAGATGTTGTAGTATTCCTCAACACCCGAACAGTCTAGTCATTCCCATGGAGCAGTGTGAGTGAGCATTCAATGCTGATTTGGACAAGTGTCAAAGTAAGATGGCAGAGTGATGGTTAAAACTGAAAATGAACAAGTTGCCGAGCAATGTGGGTCATGGTGAATACAATGATGAGTATGCGATTTTGATTACACTTCTCAATCGCGTCTCAGGTCATGCAAATGCAAACAGTTTTCAACCTTGGATGTATTATATCATTGGTCGAATCATCTCTGGGAAAGAGCATTATGACTGGGCATCCTTCATCAGCGATGTTCTCCACGAGCAAATCATCGGTTTTGTAGTTGCACACCAATTTCACATGTGTTCTTACCTCGTATACTTGATTGCTTATCAGGGTCAGTTTAGAGGGTTGAACACAGTGGGCATACTTATTGTACAGAAAGTCTATCATTACTATGACCAGCTTGAGTTCATGAAGGCTGAATGACATTTCAAGCTTGTGCATGAGGCTTTCTTGACATACACAGTGAAGAATTTGGACCAGGAGTTGCATGTTCGTATCTCAGTGGTTGGTAGAGCAGCAATGATTGATTGGGCAGCTGGTTCATTCAGTTCCCTACATTCACCTAGATCTTCATTTATGGATACACAAGAAATCCAGCCATGCTTTCACGCTATCCTTCAGATAGGACAGTCTTCATGGAGTTCCTGAGGCAACTATATGATGTTCATCGACATTTGCGCCACAAACGTAAACAAGCTACCAACTTTCCAATGTAGTTCGGAATATATTGGTGCAGGACAATAGTTGATGCTAAAGCTATAGGACAGGAGTTAGAGAAGTATAAACTCAATTACCTTGTCGACACCCGCACATATGATCTTTGGGGTCATTATAGAGCACACCTTGGTGGTCGCCCATACCATAAGCCTACAATGGAGGATTATTGGGTGAACTACAAGGATGATTTTGAGGTGCGCAGACGCAACTATAGCAGGTTTTCTCTCTCGCAGATTTATGTCTTCTTGGCAGAAGACGTGGGAGGATTGTCAGAAGTTGAGGGAGATACACTTACTCAATTTTTCAGAGAGCAGGCTGATATACAACCACTGCCAACTGTTGATTGGTACGCCAAAGAATATTCATCAGTGAAGGAGAGGTTGAGTAGAGTTATCCAAAACAGTATACTTTACCTCGAGAGCAATAAGACCAGAAGGGTAGTTGTGCCTAGAACAGAGCCGCCACTATGGGATGCTTCACTACCTTCCTCGTCTAAAGCATAACAAAAGAAAAGGAGTAACCCTCCTAGGAAGAGTCAAGCGCCTAACAACTCAAAAGGGGAGGCACTTGCTACTGAGACACAGATGGAGCCTGTCAGAGAGCCAGTTCAGAGTTTTCCAGAGCCTGAGGTTCAGCTGCGCTTACCATCACCGACACTAGAGCAGTCTCCAATTCTGATTCAAATTGATTTGGAATTAGACTTGCTACCTCGCAGTAAGACCTCCACACGATCACTCTTGTCGGAGCCTCACATTGCTAGTAGAGATCTTTCCAGTGGGATTACTCAAGACTCATCTTGGCTTGAGTGTCAACTGGGAAGGAAGAGGAGGTAGCCATCGTATGTACTTGATCATTCTGATTTTCATCATGTCTACCAGGATGCGCCCGACAAGAGGATCAAGAAACAAGTCCATGTGGAGAGGAATGCTGATATGGAGATCGTCATAGAGATCACCATACCTCCAGAGGGGAAGAGTTTGAACGAGATTGAAGCTCAGGACTTCGAAGTGATCACAGTCAACCTTGGTCGTAGCACCCGCTAGACACAGGTTTATCTCCTACAAGTTGCAACAGATAGCGCAAGGGATAGAATACTGAAAGACGGAGAAGACAAGGCAGCTCTCAAGGCTGAAATCCAACAACTTCGTCAATACATTTCTAGCCTTGTAGACAGAAAGGAAGATGTCACCGTCACACTCCCACTGATGGTAGAATCATCGACAGAACAGGGTCAGCTTGATCACCTGGTTGCTTACGGCAAGCATTTGGAGGATTAGGAGGAGTTCGTTACTAGAGGCCGCTCCATGCTTGTAGAGTTATATCAGTTGTGGTACAATGCACGCGAACTCCGTCTACATCTCCAAGATGAGGAGCGGGACTTGGCGATGGACAAACCCTGTGATGAGATTATGATTGCTCACCTAAGGATTGCATATGAATCAGTCACAAATGCAAAAGACAAGGAGGCTATCTACATGTGGAGGACACAGTTGATCTTCGAGGTGAAGATAGAGGAGACAATGTCATCGGAGTTGGTTGAGAGTAGAGAGCATGCACTAGTGCACACCGGTATGTTAGAACTCTCGTATCTCGCATACCATGTCGGTATCAAATTGAGGGTGGTGCGTATGTTGAGCTTGTTGACGTACAGTCAGAGCTCCAGGCACTCATTCATAGTATTTTCAGTGGCGAGACCATTGGCTGTAAGATGAATCAACTTACAGTCATGTCAGTGTTGTTTGATGAGGCAACCAAGAGCAGAGGTGAACTTCAGTGCCAAATCACAGGCGGTGAGGACACGCTACACAGACATACTATACTTTGGCAAAGTATTACTGCTCCAGACAATGACGTAGTCAACAACCTCGTGGAGGGGTTAGTTGCTCGAGATCACGGCCAGTAGACTTCAGTTCCCACCTTTTAGGATAGATATCAGACACAACAGTTAGCTCGATGCTTCTTTCCAAGTTAACTCGTTGTTTTACACCTCATGCATGTCTATAATGTCCCCTTCTCATCAGTAATTTGTTCTATCACTCATCAGCCTATTCCGGAACCTTGTAGGCTCATTTGAGGAAAAAATTAGGGTTTCCAGTTCTGAGGTTCTATGGCTTTTCATGGAGTTTACTATTTATAGTAAATTCTAATTTTGGCAGTATGAAGATTGTCATCTTTTAGGAACACTTTTCCAGTTGGAGCAATTATCTGAATTCAAGTTTTGGCTTCTAGAAGTTTATTTGGTGAATTTCATAAATAAAGGCATTAATGTTTTAAATTGCAGTTGACCCCTTGGCCTAGGAGAACAACTTCATAAAGTTGTGTTAAAAGGTGGTCATGAAGGGGGACGCCTTCATATGCTTTAAATATTATTTTTAAAGTATTAAATGCCTTGGGAAAAAAGGACGCCACACTTTGAGGAGTTGTTTTAAATAAAGTGAAAATTATATTCTTGCAAAAGGGACGCCATTTGAAGGTTTATTTTATTTTGGAAATTTGAAGAGTCTCATGTGACTCTTGGCGTACCTTCTTGAGGAATTGAAGAGTCCTCTACTCTTCTATAAAATGAATGCTTTGCTTCAGCATTGGTATCCATGAAAATTATGCTAAAGTTATGCTGTCGGAATGACAATTGATATTTTGCTTCGAGGATGTCTACCTCCTAGCCTTTCGTCCAATTTCGTGTTTGCAAGATAACACCTAGTTGGCTACATTGCTGCTTCTCAACATCAGACTAGCAGATTGAGCTCATTTGATTGAAGAATTCTGGAGTTTTTGGCAATTTTGGTTTGCTGGTTCATCTACAGCTGAAGGTGATTTTGATTCATAGCTTATTTTCCAGTTTGAATTTGGTTCTGGGTACTTCATCATTCCATTTGCTGACCTTGGGCGACCCTTCATGTTTAATTTGGGAATTTATTTCGAAGAGTCTGATTTTTAAATGAAAATCGCCCCTCCAAGGAGGGCCGTACTTTTCTAAGAGCATTGGGATTTGTGCAAGATGTTATAAGTTGAAGTTTGCTGCTGCTTGGTGTTGGTTTTTGGGCGCCTACCTCCTAGAAGACCTCTGCAAAAGACATCATTCGATTCGGAGGTGAATTGAGTGAGTTATGAATATTTTATTGATTTTCACAGTTGCTGGTTGACATTTGTCAGTTTACTGATTTTTGTATCAGACTTTAGAAGTTCTGATTTTTGATTCATTAGCAGCAGTTAGAGAGATAATTATTTGTATGAGATCATCTATTACTCATGTGCTTGAAGACTATTGTAATTCATATGTAATTTGCAGCTTATTTCCTTATTTGTAAGACTGTAAACAGTAGTACTGTTCCAATTCTAATCGCTGCAATTAATTCTTCTTCTTCTCACATAAGTACCCCTGGATGGTTTACCGCCAGTGTGGATAATTTGATTGTAACTCTCTTTGTACCCACTTTCATAGTGGTGAATCCCCACTCTCAAGTGGATGCCCGCCGCAGCGGATGAATTAGATTGTTGTAGTTCCATGGCTGGTTATCCACCTATTAGTTTCCAGTTTTTCAATTAATCACTCCGTCATATGTTAGCACCTCGCCCTCAGTGGGATCTTGTGTGCACATTCTTGACGTTGAGTTTGTTCAATTCAAGTACTTTTCAATTAGCTCCTCCGCCATATGACAACACCTATCCTTCCTTGGGATTGAGTGTGCATTCTTGGTGTGAGTTCTTTCAAGTTTGGTTTTCTATTTGGAGCTAACGCTAATCAAGTTGGCTAGTGTTGGTTATGTGTGTAAATCTTCAAGAAAAAAATTGGTTAGTATATTTCATGTCTATCTTGGAATTATCTATGTACACTTGGAGTTACATTTAGGGTTTTCGTTAACTGATGTTAGTGTTCCAGTTAACTTGCTTTCAATAAGGACGTGTATGCTTGCACATTGTCCATTTTTAGATTAAATGTATCAGTTAACTGATGGTAGCTTTCCAGTTAACTGTATAGTTTCCTTTATTAGGGTTTAGCAATAAATCTTGCATGCATTGCAAGACTGTAGTTGACTCAAGGTGATTTTAAGGTTCTCTACACCTTTCGATGTCTATAAATAAGAGCTTTTGCTCATTTGTAAATAACTTTTGCACGTGATAGTAATATATGCTGAGCCAGATTTGCCTATAATATTGCTATTATGTATCTCTTCACTTTGGTTGGATGATCATTGTTTCATGTTCTTGTGTTTATAAGCTTTCTTTCATATCTACACCTCGGATAGGTGTGGTGACCTCATTGGGAATTTAGAATTAAGGCTTATCATTTATCGTTACTGTGTTAATGAGCTTTGTTTCATGTCTACACCTCGGATAGGTGTTGTCACCTCCTTGGGAATTTAGAAGTACGGTTCATCGTTTGATGTCGTTGCCAGTAACCTTTCTTTCAGCCTATGCCTCGGATAGGTGTCATCACCTCCTTGGAAATCCTGTCTTAGAGGTTATCGTATAAATCATTCCCACTCTGTTTCCTCATGCTTTGATTTCTTGAGGGGATTGGATAGTGTAAGTTAGTTAGTTTTGAGTTGTAGTTAAGATTTACGAAACCAGAAAATCCTTGACTGCAACGCTCAAAGTTTCTCGCAAACCTTGTGCCTCTTTCAGCTAAGACAAAAAGACAGGTTTTAGTTTAGTTTACTTTTTCAAGCATTTTGTCCGCACAACGAGGGAGCTTCCTCTCCTAATTTAAAGAGCACTTATTGCTTAGTGTGCATAGTTGTTCGTACCAACTTGCACTCCAAAGGTGTGTGTTATTACACCAACAGTTTTCTACCGCCCACCGTGGGGCACGAGGCAAGAAAACTTCTCAAAGCTTAGACTTTGCACGATTATGACTATTTGGCGTCCTACTGCTCCAATACAACAACCGAGACTAATTCCGCCTGTTATATAGCCGAATCTAGTTTTCATTGAAGCAGAGCAGTTAGACATCATCAGTAGCTTGCATAGTTTTATTTTTGAAAATCATACATCTACCACTCAGTGGAGAAATGCGGCTACCATTCTGGATAAAGAAGTGAAAGCAGATCTTGTAGCGGGTAGACCAGTCTTGCCACCTCCCGCTTGGAATTAGGCATCTTGGTGTACCGAGTATATACGAGAAGGAGAGGTAATCCTCCCATCTAGCCAAATCCAGTCTTTCAAGAAGCTTCTGATCAATTCATTGAAGGAGAAATTTTAGAAGAGATTCCCATTCCAACAGAAGAAATGGGTGATCGTAAGAACGACAACCACAACGGTTGAAATGGAAGAAATGCAAGACATCCAACCCCCTTGCCTCGGGGCGACAATATTGGACCGTTGGCTTTACAAGGACACCACGAACTAACCAAGGGTTCACGCAAATTTTTTCCGAGATTTCATGGCGATGGTTCAAGACATCCTAATGAACATCTTTCAACATTCACTGCGGCATGTTCCGTCTTGCATGTTGCACATGAGGACATCGCAGTACGTCTCTTTGTGGAGACTCTTGAGAACAATGCAATAGACTGGTTCAACAAACTTGAACCAGACATCATCACCAGTTGGGCAGTCATGAGTGAGAAGTTCTTGGCAAGATTCAAGCCTGCCAAGGATAGTCATAGAATTTTTGCACAACTCTTGAATTTGAAGATGGAAAAGCATGAACTGATGAGAAAATTTGTAGCAAGGTTTAACCGCCTTGTTACATGTCTTTCTCACACTTTAAATTCATCTGACAAAATTCTGATGAGTTCCTTCATCAATGCACTGCCGTCCGAAATTACCTTTTTCTTGAAGATAAGTGAAGAAGATAGTCTATAGCTCCTTCACGAAGAAGCAATCAAGCTCGAAGACAATATGATTACAAAGGGAAAGATGAAGGATGATTCGATCAGACTGCTCATGCAAGCGTCGGCTGATCCGTTGCTACAGAAGGTAGCAAGTGAGGTGACTATACTGAAAAGACAGTCACCCCTCAAGGGCAACCAATGTTGCCCACACCACCATCATTTCAGCCACAACATTAGTACCAGCCAAGAAGAAACAACTTCCAGCCATATAACAACTACAAGTCAAAGTTTCCGCAAGGAGAACCGAAGCAAAACAATGAGGCTGAGAAGCCCACAGTCTTTTGCACTTTCCATGATTCTGTTGAACACACCGGGGCAACATGTCCAGAGGACCAAAGAATGAATTAGCTCGTGGGATTTGTAGATACTGCTCCTAGTTCAGGATTCGTACTGTTGTGGCCTTTTCACACATCACCCCATTCAAAATGGGGACCCCCTAATTTTTGCTCCGTTTTTTGTCTTTTGGCTTTGGTTTTCCCCATTGTCTCTTTTTCTATCTGTCTTTCTGGGGATGTGCCTTTCTTTGAACTTAAATTGAAATTTTCGCTAAGTTTGTAGAATTAGGGTTTGCTTTCTTCGGGCAAGTTTGAGGTCAAATTGAGTTGGCTTATTGAAATCTGAGACTAACATTGTTGTCAAGAGGTTACCAACAAGTTTCCACTGAATTTTCACTGAGTTCCGACAACTTACTATTTTTAGTAAGTACTTGATTTAGGGCATTTTCTTAGCATTATTGAAAATTCTGACTACTACATTGCATTTTGAACACCCTGAACTATCTGCCTGTAACTTTTGAGTGCAAACAAACAACTTACTATTTTTAGCAGTTTCCGGGGCTTCAAGAGCCAATTTTAGGGTTTGCATGTTGGAGTCTTCAGCGCATGTCTGGATATTCTTTGTGGGTTTTTCAGGAGCTTCGCAGTGATGTAACATGCAAACCAGGACTTGAACCTTTCAACAATTCCAACTTCAGAGGCTATTTTTAGGGTTTGCATGTGAAGTATTTCAATGCATGTCAGGATATTCTTTATGGGTTTTTCAAAAGCTTCGCAACGATGTGACATGCAAGATAAGTTGATCATTTTTCAGGGACTTACTATTTTTAGCCAGTGCTCGCATGCAGACCATTTTTATGGGTTTTTATGGGTTTCTTGAGGTCTCTCGGGCAGTATGACATGCAAACTCATCCGATAAGTGGTTGGTCACTTTTTCAAACACTTACTATTTTTAGCAGGATCACTCTAGTAGCTGCCCAACACTTTAGCATCACAAATAGAGCGACATGCAACAGAAACAGGGTCAAACGGAGATCGTTGAACCAACATGCAAGTCAAATTAGGGTTTCTGACTTCGGGACTCAAAATGAAGGGTCAAACGCCAGAATCTCCGAAAACTGATGTATCCCATTGCAATCAGTATCTTTAAGGGAATCCACTGGTAAAATTTGAAGGCAATATGAGCACTTACTATTTATGGCAAGTCATCTCTAGAAACAGGCTATAAATAACAAGTTAGCACAAGGTGCCAGTGTGAACGGGGCAATTAGATCATGAGGATCCTGTGGCACAAATTTCAAATCAATCCAAGTTACAGAAGTATGAGAACCAGGGTAATTACTTAATATAGTAAACAATGGCGAGTAAGCTGAAAAGTGGCTAGGTCTTGAAAACTTCCTCCATGACCCCTCAAATGTGCCCAAGGAGGAAGGCTGGCTTGGAGGGAGTTACTAAGGCATTGGAAGTTCTTGCAGGAACCCCTAAATGCGCCCAGTCTGGAGGAGGTCAAGGAAAAGTTTCCAAGTTATTGAAAATTCCTCCTCCACCTTGTAAATGCGCCCAACTTGCAGGGCCATGAGGAAAAGTTACTAAGTCTTGAAATTCCTTCCCACCCCTCCAAATGCGCCCTCAAGAGGTTGGAGCTAGGAAAAAGTTTCCAAGGAATTGAAACTTCCTGTTCCCCCCCCTTAATGCGCCAAAATTTGTTGGAGGTGGTGGCTTTAAAATAAAAAAATAAAAAAATTCTAAGTATGAGGACTTCCTACTTAGCACCCCAAATGCACCTTCAAGAGACTGGAGTTGGAGAAAAAACTTCCTAAGTGTTGAAAACGTCCTCCTCACCCAGTGAAATGCGCCCATGCACATGGAGGAGGCTAGAGAAAGTTTCTAAGGCATGAGAATTCCTATCCACCCTTGAAAATGCGCCCAAGTTTGCTGAGGGAGGTTGAAAATATTCTAAGGCATTGAAAATTCCGCCTCACCTAGTGTTGTGACCTTTTCACACATCGCCCCATTCAAAATGGAGACCCCCTAAATTTTGCTCCATTTTGGTCTTTTGGCTTGGGTTTTTGTCTCTCTCTCTCTCTCCATCTCTTTTCTATCTGCCTTTTCGGGGATTTCTCCGCCTTTAAACATGAAATTTTGGCCAAGTCTAAAAATTAGGGTTTCCATCTTTCCCACCAATCTGAGGTCAAGCAAGGTGAATAAATTGAAAACAGAGACTAACATTGTTGTCAGTGTGCTTCCAGCAAGCTTCCACTGAAATTTCATCAGATTCCGGTAACTTACTATTTTTAGTAAGTGTGAAATTCAGGGCATTCTGTCAGTACTTTTGAAATTCCAACAGTCATACAACATTCAGAACACATCAGGCTACTCGCGTGCAAAATTTAAGCCGAAACAGACAACTTTCTATTTTTAGCAGTCCAGCTTCCAGAGTAGATTTCAGGGCTTAGACGCAGAGTTTTTCTTTGCATGTCTGGAGATTCCTTCTAGGTTTTTCGAGATCTTCACAACAGTATAACATGCAAAGTGAGACGACGACTTTCAGAGTTTAGCCTTTGGAGGCTATTTTTAGGGTTTGCATGTCAAGGTTTCCTTTGCATGTCGGCATATTCCTTGTGGGTTTTTCGAGAGTTTCGCAATGATGTGACATGCAAACGGAGATAACCACCTATTTGGGAACTTACTATTTTTAGCAGGTGCATCCCGGCAGCCGCTTCCCAACACTTCAGAATCACAAGCTGATCGCAATGCAATAGAAACGAGAACAAACGGAAATCATTTGATATGCATGCAGAACAAATTAGGGTTTCCAGCTTCGGGACCCAAAAAGAAGAGTAAAAAGTCAGAATTTTCGAAAACCGGTGTAAACCACTACGATCAGCATCCCTCAGGCTATCTGCTAGTAAAATTTGAAGTCAAACGGAGCACTTACTATTTATAGTAAGTCATTTTGGAAACAGGCTAAAAATAGCAAATCAGTTGCATGCGCCGATGTCAGCAGGAAGGTCACATAGTGAGGAGCACGTCATTCAAATTTCAAGTCAATCCGAGCTATGGCGATATCAAAAGCAAGCAGTTACTATTTATAGCAAATCACCTTCAGAAATGGGCTAAAAATAGCAGGCCAACTAAAAATGCCAGTGTCAACAGGCCAACAAGGTCGTGAGGATGCAGTTTTTGAAATTTCAAATCGTTCTGAGCTTCAGAGATGCAAGAATCAGGAGACTTACTATAAATGGCAAGGCATGGATAAACTGGCGAAGACGAAGAAAAAAATGGCTAAGTATTGGACTTCATCCTGCAGCTACTTGAAAATGCGCCCAAGTTGATGAAGAAGCATGGAGAAAATTCTAAGTCCAAAACTCGTCCTCCTGCTTAGCCAAAATGCGCCCATGTAGCGTAAAAGTCAAAGAGGTCAATGTTTTTCATCTTGTAGCTATGGCTAAATGCACCCAACTCAAGGTGAAAGCATAAAAAATTCTAAGTATAAAAATCCACCTCCTAGGCTAAAATGCGCCCATCTAGCAAGGAAGTCAAGGAAAGTCAAAATGTTTCATCCTTCAGCATAGGCTAAATGCGCCCACCTTCAAAGCAAGATGCTAAAAATTCTCTAAGTTAGAAGCTCGTCCTCCTCATATGCCTAAATGCGCCCAAATGGGGCCATGTGAAGACGAAATAGGGAAGTCCAAGGGTCATCCTGCATGAGGTGTGATATGCGCCCAAGTTGAAGTCAATAAAAGGTGTTGAAGTTGAAGTGAAATATGCTAGGCGTGTTGAATTTTCACCTTCAATTGTGATATGCGCCTAAGGTGGTAAAGAAGAAGTGGAATATTGCTAGGCGTGGTGATGAATATCCTTCAGCATGTGTCATTTGCGCCCAAGGTGTCGAGTGAAGATGAATAATAATATTGCTAAGGCGTTGGAGTTTCAAATGAAAATATCTTTCAAGCATGGAATAAAATGCAAGGTGATGAATAAAATAAAGCATGTTGGGCGTGATGTGTTTTGAAAGAAAATTTTCTGAGATGAATGGATAAAACTTTCTCACAAGCAAGTTGATTGAGTTGAATATAAAATTTTCCAAGGCGAAATTTTCAAAAAAAATTTTAAGAGGATTTAAATTTTTTTTTTCTAAGGCAAAATATTTTCTTCCTTAGAAAATACGCCTAGAAATAGAGGTGATGAAATTCTTCTTGGGGCACGAGCAAATTTTCCAGTGACGGAGTCAGAATGATGACAATGCAGGATGAATTTAAAAATTTCTCAAGTCAGAGCAACAGGATGTTCACAGAGATGAAAAATGGATTTAAATTGGTGGAATAATATTTTTCAAAGGTTTAAAAATTTAAAAAAAATTAAATGAACCCGTTCGTTGTGTACCCATGGATTCATCACGTTTCAGAGAAAATTTTCTTCTGGGTACTGGACGTCTGTGATGAGGAATGGATTTCTATGTCTTCTGCACTTCACCAACGCTTTTTGGGTGAAGAATTTAATCAGTGCTCAAATTGTGAAATTTTCCTAAGAAAATTTTAAAATCTTCTTAGGCAAATTTGAATAAAATGATTTTTGAAGGGAAAATGCTTCGAACGATGAATTCAAAATGAATTGCCTAGATGATTTTAATCCAGTTCTTCACAGATGAATTTTCCAGAGCCGAAGAGATGTAAAATTTGAATTCAAGTGACAGAGCTCTGGCTGGTGAATTAAAAGATGAATTTAAATTAAAAAAAATTGAAAGTAAATTTGAAATGTGGCAGTCAAAGTTGAACTTCTAGAAGATTGAGATTCTCAAACAAGTGTCAGAAATACCAGAGGAGGGAAATTCAAATGAAGTAGTGGAAATTTAATTCACTGACTATACTTAGCCTCTTCTAGAAATCGATTTTGCTATAAGAGCTGAGAAGTTTTTCATTTCTCCTCACCAGTTGAAGGAATTCGATTTTGTTCTAAGGCTGAAGCTGAGTTGAGTGTGAAGCTGAAAGTTGCTAAGGCTGCAAGTGTTGAAAAGTTCGAATTTTTGAAGCTTGAGAAGTTCAAAATTTTTGCTGAGGCTAAAGTGTCGCTAAAGTCGAAATTTGTTGAAGTAAGTTGCTGGAGTTGCTGAGATTCGATTTGAAGCTGAGAAGGACGACGTGAAGTAATTTTGCTGAAAACTGAAGAATTTGTTGAAGGCTGAGATTTGTGAGTTGCTGGAGCTGAGAAAGTGCGCACTTGCTAAGTTATTTGCTGATTATAAAGGTGCGAATTTACTTGAGTTTGTTGCTGAAGTTCAAATCTGAAGTGAATGATTGCTGAAGGAGTACGAATTTTCATAGAGTGAGGTTACTAAAATCTGAAGCTGCTAAGGAGGTGCGCACCTACTAAGTCTGAAAATTGCTGAGAATTTAAAAAGTGCGAACTTGCTGATTTGAAGTTGCTAAGTGTGAAGTGAAGTTGCTAAAGCTTGCTCAGAAATTTTCTAAGTGATTGAAGCTCGAATTTGTTGAAGAAAGAAGTTGAGATGGCTAAGGCAAGGGCGACTGCAAGGATAACAACGGTGCATCCAAGCAAGCAGTTATAAAGAAGCTGAGCAAGACATTTATGCCAGAGTCAAAGTTCATTTCAAAGTTGGGCAAGCTGACAGATACCAACTTGGTCTCCGTCAACCTTGAAACTTTCAAAAACAAAATGCTGGGGATTAGCAGTCATCGACCTTCCAACACTTCGCACAACATTGTTCGAAGCGGATTATATGCAGCTGCTGGTTTCCCACCAGCCATTCAGTGTTCGGAGCTGATGATGGAGTGCGCCAACTGTTACGAGAAGGATCACAGATCGATCATGTCACCAGATGGACAAGTGCTCGCCAACCTCACTCCTGCTGCCATTGGTGAAGCCTTTGGAATTCCAGTGCACAGGAATATGATTTACAAGTCCAGGGAGCGAGCTGAGCGAATGTATGCTTCTGCATTCGAGAGATGCACGGAGACGATCAATACTCACTGGATGAGCAATCCCAAGCCCTCTCGTACAAAGCTGCCGAGGCAAATCATAGCAGATGACTTGAAGCAGGAGTATTGTGATCTCATCATGATGCTGAGTCAAGTTGGAGGCTGCCCACAGTCATTTATTTTCGAGCCATGGATGTTTTATTACATCAACCTTGTGCTGGAAGGGAAAGACTACGTCAACTTGGCCGAGATGATCAGTGACAATTTACACGGGCAGCTCCTGAGCTTAAGAAGAACGAAGACATTCTATATGAGCTCTTACATCATCTACATGCTGGCTCGTATGACGAGGTATAGACGAATTTCATATAAAGAACCTGTTGGTTGTGGCTCTCACCAGTTCAAAATTCATGAGGCTTGTCCACAGTTGCATTTGACTAGTACTACCTATTACAAGCGTGTCAATGAAGCCTTCACCATGCACATCGCGAGATTGCTTCAGGAGCGGATGCATCACAGGATCTCGAGAGAAACCTAGGAATTGATTGAAAGGTATGGGTGCTGGTTTATACAGTTTCCAAAGTTTTCTTACATAAGGCTGCAAGGTTTTTCGTCTTATCCATAGAGGCTGCCTAAGTACCCAACCAACAGAATATTGATGTTAGAGATATCTAGGCAATTGGTTGCCTACGATAAGATTCAGAAGAAGAAGGGAGGTGTTGACTTCCCGATTGTCATGGGCAATTCAGACGAAGTGTGTCCTTCATTACAGGCAGCTAGAGAGGCCGAAAGCGAGCTTCAATTTTATCACTTTTCATATCACACCAGCCGACAGCACTATGATCCGCATAATAACATCAAATGGGTACTGTCAGAGGAATTTAAACATAAGGAAAATATTGAGGATTATTGGGCTGATGCATCAGACGAGGTTGAAGTCAGGAAAAGAATGTTCTCTCGGTTGCCAATTAACATGATCAGGGAGTGCGAAGTTGTTCCGGTTCCAGACCAAGTGAATGAAGACATGCACGTTGTCCATCCAGATTATGCGGCAGTAAGAGATACTCCACTTCCACTCCCGGATTGGTCAGAACCAGAGGTTGCTGACATGGACACGCTTTCTATTCCGGTCTTGACATTTACCAGACCATGGGTTGACAGGCGTGTGAGCAGGTTCAAGAGTAGGTCGATTGCATTGACTTACAATTTGATGGGAGATCACAGGACACCCACCACCAACAGGAAGAAACAAATCACACGAGGTCCGGAATCTAGAAGGAAAGAGCATGTTTAATCGTGACCTCCAAGAGTTGTAGTCGAATCACCCACGCCATTGGAGACACGTTCTCCAAGCATATAGGAGGTGTCTTTATTTGCTAATTGTTGTGACCTTTTTCACACATCGCCCCATTCAAATGGGGACCCCTAATTTTTGCTCCATTCTCGTCTTTTTGGCTTTGGTTTTTGGTCTCTCTCTCTGTCTGTCTCTTTTCTGATGGTCTACTTTCTGGGGATGTTCCTGTCTGCAAGCTTCAACATGAATTTGGCCAAGTCTGAAATTAGGGTTTGAGTCTCCCTGGTCAGTTTGAGGTCAAATAAGGTCAGTAAATTGAAAATTGAGCTTAACGTTGTTGTTAGCATGCTTCCAGTAGGCTCTCAGCAAAAATTTATCAGATTCCGAGGTACTTACTATTTTTAGTAAGTCTGCAATTCAGAACAATTTGTCAGCTATTTTGAGATTCCGATCATCACACGGCATTCAGAGTATATCGAGTGCTCGCGTGCAAAATTTGGCGAAATCGGACAACTTACTATTTTTAGCGATCGGCTTAGGCACAAATTTGGAGATGGATCTTGAGATTTTCTTTGCGTATGCGGATATTCATACGGGTTTTAAGACCTTACGGCGTGTAACATGGCCGAGATGACCACTTCGAGGATTGATCTTCCGAGGCTATTTTAGGGTTTGCATGTCGAAATTTCTTTTGCATGTCGGTGATTCTGATGGGTTTTGAGCTTAGCGATGGTGTGACATGCAAGCGAGGATTCCCACTCGTGGGAACTTGCTATTTTTTAGCGAATTGTGTCGGCGTATACCACCGTTGATTCCGCTGGCGGTCGCAATGCCACCGAAGCGAAGACAAAGCGGAGATCTTTTGATACGCATGCAATGCAAATTAGGGTTTCCGGCTTCGGGGCCTAAAAATAGGCATCAAAAGTCAAAATCTTCGAAAACCGATGTAAACCATCGCGATCAGCATTCTTCAAGCTATCTGCCGGTGAAATTTCAAGTCAAAGCGGAGCACTTACTATTTATAGTAAGTCAAATTGGAAACATGCTAAAAATAGTAAATCAAGTGCATGCGTCAGTGTCGGCAGTAAGGTCACGTGGTGAGGATCGCCTCATTCAAATTTCAACTCGATCGGAGCTGTGGAGGTACCAGAAACGAGAGCTTACTATAAATAGCAAAAACACTTCCCAAAATATGCTATTTTTAGTAAGTCAGCTCAGAATGGCAGTATTGACAGGATATCAAAGTCGCGAGGATCCAGTGTTAAAAATTTCATGGCAATCTGAGCTTCCAAAGTAAGAAAATCAAGAGGCTTACTATAAATAGCAGGGCATGAACGCTGGCAGAGAAACGGAGAAAAATGTCTAAGTCTGGAACTTCATCCTCCACCCCCTGTGAAATGCGCCATCAAGTATATGTCAGGCATGAAAATTTTTAAGAATGAAACTCATCCTGCAGGTAGGCCAAAATGCGCCCAAATGTGGAAGAGAGACAAGGAAGTCAAAGCAGTCAACAGTTTTCATCCGCCTCCTATAGCAAAATTCGCCCAGCTACAAGACACATCAAGGAAAAAATTTTCTAAGGCAAACTCGTCCTCCTCAAGAGGTGAAATGCGCCCAAAAGAGAATAAGTCAAAGTGGTCAATGCTTTTTATCCTGTAGCTAGGCCTAAATGCGCCCAAGGGAGGTTGATAGCATAAAAAATTTCTAAGTGACAAATTTCATCCTTCTCCTAGGCCTAAATGCGCCCAAATGGGGCCACATGAGGACAAAACAAAGGAAGCTGAAAAGCCACAAGCTTGGCGTTGAAATGTTCATCCTCCTTCATGCATGAAATGCGCCCAAGTAAGGGCATGTCAAGACAAAATAAGGAAGGAATATTCCAAAAGGTGGCGTGAAAACTTTCATCCTCCATCACCTAGCAAATGCGCCCAGCCACTAGCATGTTTAAACGCGCCCAAGAGGAGTTAACAAGAAAGTCAAAAGGGTCAATGATATTTCATCCCTCTCACCCCCTCAAATGCGCCCAACTTAGCATCCTCTTGAAAGCTGGTCAAAGGAAGATTAAAGTCGTTGAAAAAGTTTCTCATCCGCCTCATGCATCAAAATGCGCCCATGTTTCAAACTTTATCCTCCACACATGGCCAAATGCGCCCAAAATACTAAGAGGGTTGACTTTCTCCTCTCTCCTTTGAATGCGCCTAAAGAGAGGCATGTGAAGACAAAAATAGGAAGCTTAAGAGTCACAGGTCAAGGCGTTGAAAGATTCCTTCTTCCACACAAGCAAAATGCGCCCATCCTCTTGCCTATGTAATATGCGCCATGCAAAGAGGGTGATTAAAGTGTGTTGGGCGTTGAAAATGCTAAGGAGTGTTAAACATATTTACTAAGGCGTGATTTTAAACCCCCTTTCTTCAAGAGTAATATGCGCCTGGGGTGGTGAGATAAATGCCAAGGTGTTAGAGATTTCTTTTGCTAAGGCGGGATTTTCTTTCCTCAGTGTGCTATACGCCTTAAGTAAAGTGAAATATTTTTTTTTTTTTTAAAAAGTGTTGGAAAATTTTCCTAGGCGTTGGGACTTCAAATAAATATTTTTCAAGTGTGAAGCAAAATGCAAGTGGCAAGTAAAGATAGAATGTACAAGGCACCTCTGTGAATGAAATTTTTTTCTAAATGAGGATGATACTTCTCTCGCTGGCAGGCAAACAAAATTTTCTAAGGCAAAATTTCCAGAGTGATTCAAAAAAAATTTCTAAGGCACAAAATATTTTCTCCCTTAGAAAAACGCTTAAGTCTGGAGAGGTGATGGATTTTTTTTCCTTGAAGCACAGATGAGCCGCCGGAGATGAAGTCAGTGATTGCCAGCTGCACAGGATTGATAAAAATTTTCCAAGTCAGAGCAAAATTCTCAGAGAAGATCAAAGAACGAGAATAAATTTGATGAAAGAATATTTTCTAAGGTTCAAACTTCAAGAAAATTAAATGAACCCGTTCGTTGGGCACCCATGAATTCGACGCGTTCTGGAGAAAATTTTCTTCTGGGTATCGAAGATTGTCGATGAGGAGTTGATTTTAAGGTCTTCCACAGCTTGTCGAGGATTCTGGGATGAAGATTTTTGAGGGGCACCAGGTTGATGAATTTTCCTAAGGGGAAAATTTGAAAATTTTCTAAGGCAAGGAATAAAATTGGTTTTCAAGATAGAAATTCGCCTTGGCAGATGAACCTGAAAATGATCGTCTAGATGATTTGTGATCGAGTTCCTGATGAAAGCATTTTTCCTCGAGCCCGAGTTGGAGAAAATACCAGAGTGAAGATGATACGCCCTTGAAGAGGATGGATTGAAAATTTGGCTAATGCATGAAGAATTTGAGCACGAAGTGGGCGATGAACACTTGGAGATCAAGGCATGAAAATCAGGTGAGTAAGTTGAATTTATATTATGAAATGATCTGATACCCTTCTCCTTGCTTGTTTTGCAGGAGGAACGTCGAGGCCAAACAATGATGACTTAGTGTGATGACTTGAAGTGGAAGCACGATGAAGATGAGTTACAATCTCGAAGGAGGAAAATTTGCAAGAAAATGGCTAAGTATAATTCGAAGTGACGAAGATGAAGACCCTCAAGTGGAAGAAATCAAAGAACAATGCCAAGAAAGAAGATCGAGAACAGTGTGAACGCGTCTACAAATGGAATCTTCTAGAAGGATGATGATGGACATTATGGCGCATTTATTACCCCACTCTCTTCTGTGGCGGTTTTTAGGGCAATATTATTTAGGGCTGAGGTGGCACGATTCTGGCCACTCTATTGATTGTAACCCTAGCCGTCTTTTGGGACTTGGCTAGCTATAAAAGGGGGAGTCCCCCTCATTTGTAATCTCATTAGAGTAGAGGCGTTAGAATCAGAGTAGACATTGAGAGAGCATTAGAGCTAGATAGTGTAGCATTGTAGAGCATTTTTGCATCATTTGGAGAAGAAAGAAAGTTTTCCCTTTGAAAACTTTTGAGGAGATTGTTGTGTAACACATTTTATGATAATAGATCTTTTCATTGATGATGGAATTCGTCTTGTCATGAAATGCTAGCAAGGTTTCTTCTTCCTTTCGTATCCAAGTAGATTAAATTCATGCAAGTAGCATACTTTGGTGTGTGATGTTTTATTGAGATAGCTTCGCTTTATTCCATACCACTAGCGGCTTGTTGATGATAAGTTCGCCTTGTGTGGTCGACTGGACATTATCTTGAGTTTAACTTCGGTTGTGATTTATATGCTTATATGCGTCATTGTGATGGTGTATGCATGTTAAGTCATAATCTGAACATCTTTTGCTATTTCCCTTGAAGATTGCACCGATTTTGCTGAGGCTGTCCGACGGAGGCTAGGTGAAATCCGGTTGAAGTCTATCAAAATGAAGCTCCACATACCCTGCATTTAGAATAGAATATAAATTTCTTAGGCCCAACCCCCTTTACTTTCCGCACATTTCCGGTTAGAATTAGGAAACTTGCGCTCACCTGCCAAATCATTTGAATCACACGAAAGCCCTTAGTCTACTGTTTGTTGTTAGCCGCCGAACAATTGTGTAAGTCCCCTTGAACATACCAGCAATATCACATCGAGCCAAACTGAGCCTATTCGCACTCAAGGAACCTTGGAGTTGAGCGCACAAACTTTACGGCAATCTTAAGCGTCACGGAATACTTTGATCAAAGAGAATAGGGAAGCCATTGGAAACTTTACGTGTTGGTGCGGTCTCAAAACCACGTCAACACTAATCAAAGGAATGCATTGAATCGGTGCAAGCATTACGGAAAATAATCAGCCACCACGGAGAGAGTCAATTGGCGAGTGTCAACGCACCTAGTAGAGTTGATCAGCAAGATGATGAGGGGACTACTACTGACCCTCAGTTTCAGAGAATTAGAGACGGCTTTGGAGGATGATGATGATATAGTTTCAGAAGATACTCAGCCACTTGAGGATGATGAGCCTCGCTAGAATGATGTAGAAGTTGAACAAGTTAGTGAAGTAGAGGCACAAGAGCAGCAGCCATTTGATATACAATACAGTACCTGATTGGCTCAGGGATAGGATGAGAAGAAGCCCCAGCGAAGAGATTGATCCAGCAGTTGAAATGGAAGAGTTTTTGAACAGGATTAGCGCACCTCCACAGAAGAAGAGAGCACGGAAGTTTTCAAAGATATCAACTGATGAGGATGGTTCCCACACCCTTCACGTAGCCGTGCCATAGGTTGATTGTGACCGAAATGAAGCAGTGCCAGAAAACTACGTGGTCACAACTTTGGAGTTAGGACGCCCCACGGGTGCACAAATTGTAAAAGAATGTGATAACTCCTACCTTGCCCTCAAAGACAGATTATTCAAGAAGGAAGTAAAGTACAAGAAGTTGAAAAGAGAACATAAGGCTTTAATAGGATATGTGCAGCAGTTGTCTCGTTCTCGTGGGCAGGAGATTCCAGTGATAGAGCTTCCAGCAGAAATACCTAGAGCGTTAATCAATGGCTTGTTGGAGTTAGGGAAGATGGCACAGGAGGCAGACAAGTGGGTCACAGGAGTTTGTGTTGAGATAGAAAAGTTTATGGAAGACCTTGCTCATGCTTTTTAGCAGGCTTCTACTATTTTGGCACGAATGGAGGCAGTTGATCAGGCTTGGGGAGATGCTTCTGTCTATCAGAGCAAAGTAATTCAGCATCTTGAGGCATTGAGGCATGTTCCTTTGCGATTGTTGATTGATGGAGGGGTCATTCAGGAGAATGACAGGTACGACTTTTCTAGATGGTATTCTTCAGCAATCACGAGACGTGGTTTCTTCGACGCAGCACAGGCGGATTCAACTAGAGTAGGGAAGGCTATGGCCAATATCATTGATGGAGTCCAGAATACTTTCGAGGCCATATTTGCTCGACGGTTGAATCCAGATGAGGTAATTGTTGATAATTTGAGGGGTAGGCTGGTGCCTTTCTTTTCAAAGGTGAAGACCTTCATACAAGATGATTTCGAGAACACTTCTACTTTCTCCACCTTGATCCAGAGCATGCAGGATTCCTTAGTTGCTTGGAGAAAATCTTGTGCAAGGCATGAGCAGTCTGTTACAGTATTGGAGTTCCAGCTTGATATCATTCCACCTATTTCAGTTCAGGAGGTTGAGGCTGTACTTGGCAGATTCGTTGAGTTTGCAGCCAGAGAGAAGGAGAATGGGAATACACTTCTAGATGATGATCTTCTAGAAGACTGATTATGGGCATTAATTGCCTTTACTATTTTGGGAGTGAGTGGGAATCTTTGCTCATTTATTGCACCACTCCCCATTCTGGCAGTTTTTAGGGTTAGGGCTGAGGTGGCTTAATCTTAGCCACTCTTTTGATTGTAATCTTAGCCGTCCATTGGACTGGGCTACCTATAAAAGGGGGAGTCCCCCTCATTTGTAATGCATTAGACTAGCATTAGATTTGGAGATCAGACTAGAGAGTAGAGCAGAATAGACATTTTGTTTGATAGCTTAGCATAGTGTGGAGAAGAAAGAAAGTTTTCCCTTTGAAAACTTTTGTGGAGATTGTTGTGTAAAACTTTCATGATAATAGATCTTTTCATTGATGGTGGAATTCGTCTTTGTCATGGATAGCTAGCAAGGTCTCTTCATCCTTTCGGATCCAAGTAGCATAAAGTAGCATAATTTTCATTTCATGCAAGTAGTTTACTTTGAATGTGTGGTGTTTTATTGAGGTAGCTTCATTTCATTCCATACCACTAGTAGCTTGTTGATGACAAGTTCACCTTGTGTGGTCGACTGGAAATTATCTTGAGTTTAACTTCGATTGTGATTTGTATACCTATATGCGTCGTCCTGATGGTATATGTATGCTAAATTATAATTTGAATATCTTTTGCTATCCCTTTGAAGATTGCACTAATTTTGCTGAAGCTGTCCGACGTGAGGCTAGGTGAAATTCGGTCGAAGTTTGCTGAAATCAAGCTCCACATATCTTGCATTTAGAATAGGATATAAGTTTCTTAGGCCCTACGCTCATTTACGTTCCTCACATTTCTGTTTAGCTTTAGGAAAACATGCTTATTGCCAAATCATCAGCATCATACAAATCCCTTCCAATCACCCATTTACTATTAACTACAAGAATCCTGAACAATTGTGTAAGTCCCCTCGTGAAAACAACAATTCACATCAAACCAACTGAGAGTATTCTAAGTATTTCGGAACCTTGAAGTTGAACGTGCGAATTTTCTTGCAATCTTAGCGCACGGAATACTTTGATCAAGAAAGAACGGAGTAGCCTTCGGACTATTTTGTTCTACTGATTGGTGCGGTCATAAAAATCACATCAACAGAGAAACTGGCACTAGAAGGAGGGCTGAACGCGAACAACAGAGCATTTGAACTCTAGATTCTATCAAATTTTATTATCTGAGAAGAGACTCTTTTACCCTCCTCCAACGCGCAACAAAAGAACTTGCGCTAGAAGGAGGGCCTCCGAAGTTTCTTTGCAGCTGACAAACACATTCAAGCAAAGAAGGGATTTTTATTCAAAAAGAAATTCATTGGAGAAGAGATTATCATGAGTAAAGATGGTGTTACCGCATAGAGAGATATTTCCAGTGTTGCAGCCTAATTTGGGATTGAACGACGACCAAGAAGACATTCTTTCAGGACTGAACAATCTCGCGTGGAGGACAAAGGAGAACTACGCTTAGTATATACGAACTTGCTTTGTATTGGAAGAAGAGGAAGACAAGGCTCTTGAGATTCAAGTTGCAATTGAAAGAGATTTGCTAAATCAAAGACAACCACTCGCTCCTGCTCCCCCACCTCCCAGATAATCAGCTACATCCTGGATCATATCAGTTCATTCTCGCCCGATAAGTTGAACAGAATTTTGAGGTCCGCGCCAAGTTCATCCAAAGACTTTGTGGAGTTAGAGTTACCTACTCGAGTAAGGAAGACGAAAGTAATCCGTTCAAGTGAAGAAGTATTTTCAAACGAGGAAGTTCAGTCAAGTGAAGAAAGCGGAGAAGAGATTTCAAGTTTGTTCCGAACTCCACCAAGTACTTCAAGGTTTGCTCAACCAAGAATAGTCCAAGTCACTTCACCAGTATTTGTTCAGCAACAGCAAACAGTTTCCACACCTCAACAACAACAAACAACCCCAGTAATTGTATATCAAAGGCGGCAGCCAATTCAAGCAATGGCTCAACCAGGAGGACAACCAGGAGGTCAACCAGCTCCAAATGGTGCTACTTGGCTAGTTACTAATCCGTCCCCTCTTGAGTTTGCTGATTACCATGACATGCCGAAGAATCCGGAGCATTTCTGCACTAAGTATCAAGCCAATGATCCAAATCGTACTGTTGAGGATCACATCAAGATGTTCGAAGATCATTTGCGAAATAGACAAATTGCATACGTAGACGTAGCTTGCAGACTGTTCCCGTATTCCTTGGGAGAAGAAGCACACTTTTGGTTCATACATTTGCCAGTTGGGTCCATAAGAACATGGGAGCAGATGAAAGAAGCTTTCATTGGAAAGTTTGGTATTCCTATTACCCCAGTAGAGCTTTTCCGCCAGTTCACAGAAGTAAGAAGACAAGACAAAGAACCTATTTAAGCCTTGAACAATAGATTCCAAAAAGCTCTCACAAGGCTACGTGCTCCATACGTTGTTGCAGATGCTAGGGAAAACTATTATGCAGCCTTAGACCCATTGACCGCAATGTTTGTAAGACAAGCTCATCCGGCACCAGCCAATATGAACCAAGCATACGCGAAGGCTGTAGAAGTAAGTCAGAATATGAGGCAAAACATAACTGGGCCTTCTTTGTACATTGGCTTGGCTACGACAAACAATCAGATGCAGGCACTTGGTTCAACATGGAATCAACAAATCCCTGCATTGAATCCCGTTCCGCAACCGGCTTATCATGTTACACCACCATCGGATCAATTGGTTCTCCATCCTAGGATACCTTTATCCCAAACTCCAGCAACGCAGCCCGTCTATCTCCAGAACACGATACCGCAAACGAGAACTCAAGAGGAGAAAGACAAAATGAAAGAATTAGTAGAACAAATGAAGAGGCTGTCATCTGAGGTGACTCACCTCAGAAATCAAAATAATCAAATGCAATCTATGTTGAAGAATTATCAGGAACATCCAGGTGCCAATCGAGGATATCAGAATAATCCTCCACACCATCAAGATGCCCATCAAGGACATGGCCACGACAACAATCATGGGTATCGAAGTAATAACCAAGGATATCAAAAGAGGTCCTGGAATACAGGGCCCAACAATGGAGGCGTGCCTTCACCTTTAGATAATCCACCACCTCCAGAGAACCGTCCTACTGATAGAGTTTTCTTAGCTGAAGCAGCCATGTCAGGATGGTGTAGACTCCACAATACAAATCAGCACTCAGAGTTACAGTGCCACGAATTTCAAGTAGCGGCTGATATTTTCAAAGGAGAAGTAAAGAGCATGGAGGGTACTAAGAATCCTCCAACTACTGGATATGAGATAGTCCCAGTGCAAAGATATGACCAAGTACTGATTCTAGAAAATGTCAATGTCGTGTCTGAATATCAACGTTACGCACCACTAGAAGTCAATCATAGATTTCCACTAGCATCGGCGAATAGTCCCGTGGAGGTGCCAGAATATCAAACGCCAGAAGCCCAAGGTTACTCAGAGGCTCAAGTATATTCAGAAGTTCAAGATACATATTCGGAAGAGCCCCTTGGTCAAGACAACTATATTTTTCCACCTCTCAATAATAGTGTTTTGGTAGAAGGAAGAAGAGAGGTGCAAGCGTTTCAGACATTCAGAGGAGCACCCAAAGTGTATCAAAGGATTTACCATCAGAAAGAACCTCTGACGTCATCAATTCCTCTGAATAATTTCTCAACTCCACCAAATCCAAATGCGAGCAATAATCCGAATGTGCCTCGGGATTCTCCAGAGTATAAACAACAAAATGTGATGTAGAACAGAAACAGACAGCAGACTGTCCAGCAGCCGGTCCACCTAATACAACGCCAACAAAAGGAAAATCTTCAACAGCTGGTCCACCTAATACAACGCCAACAAAAGGAAAATCTGCAGCAGCCGGTCCACCTAATACAACACCAACAAAAGGAAAATCTTCCAAGAGATGATATGAAAAGGCTAAGTTCCTATGTGTTGGACGAAGTGAAGAAGATAAAGGTTAGCCTTCCACTATATGAGTTAATGAAGATTTCAGAAGTTAGAGATACCATCCTGGGAAGTTTATATGAAACACCCGCAGTAAAGAATGCATCTCAGGAAGCACCTAGTTCATCAAGGAACCCTCCCGTGAGCACACTATCTCGTCCCGTGCAGAACGCGAATATGGTAGAAGAGGTGCCTCACGCGCCATTCAACACTTGGGAGACTCCACAACAATCTCAAGGTTTTGTGGGAATGGTACAAGGATCTCCAAGCGAGCCTGAGAAGCCGAAAACTGAAGATAAAAGGAGAGTTAGATTCAATTTGCCTATAGAGCAAAAGCAAGAGCAAACACAAAAGGTTGCCCAAAGCAATCAAGTTCCATTGGACAAAAGAAATGAAAAGAAGGATACTCCCATCAAGGAAAGAAAGAAACCGGTGGTATTTTATCAGGGGAAGGATAGCCCGCCCCATTCTTGGTATCAGTTAGAATCTTTGGAAAACTATTGCACAATTGTTTGATCGACTCCGGTGCTTCAAGCAACATCATGCCGCTGAAGGTGTGTCAACGATTGGGTATAGTGCCACTTCAAACTACCAAGAAGGTGACCCAGCTAGACAAAACTGAAGTTCCAGTTGTTGGAGAATTGAATAACATCCATATGCGGTTATCAACCAATCCCCGAATTCAGAGCTGTATTGACATATCAGTGGTTGATATACCGGATGGGTACGGCATGTTGCTGAGCAGAGATTGGGCAAGAAAGTTGAATGGGTACATTGCAACCGATTTTTCCCACATGTGGCTTCCATGGAGAGGAGTCCCGAATCAAATTAAGATCGAAAGCACACTAAGGCTTAAATTAATGATTACTGAGTACGGTGAAGGTAATGAGATCATGTTTGTAGAGACTGATTTAGGCTCATATAGGCCTGTCAAGCAAGAAGTATTGATGCTGCAAAGCCCAAGTGAGGGGAAATGTTTAGAAGATGCCATGACCTCCACCGAAGTATTGATTGAAAGTGATTCTAGTGACAGTGAAAGTGGAGGAACGTTTGAGAACTTCAGGGATTTTGTCCTTAACAATGTAAAACAAGAAACAGAGTTGGGTAAAGATGCTTCCATCAAGAATTTGCTACTTCCCAAGTGGTGCAGAATACATGAGGCTTTTCATTCCGAGATCACTTGTGCCATGTGCAAAGTAGCGTTAGAGCAAGTTGCAAGGCTCGTCCCACAAACTTCATTGCAAGAAAAATATCAAAAGATGAATGAAGAAAACAGTGTTTTAATAGAGGAACTTGTAAAAGATGATACAACTTAGTCTAAGAATGAAGGAAAAGTTCCAAAGGTATGCAATCAAGAGGGTACACATGTTCAGTCTCCTAGCACTTCTACAGAGAATCAAGTATGGACTTTGAGGTTCGATGGGTCGAAGTCGAAGAAAGGCAATGGAGCACGATTCGAACTTATTAGCCCAACTGGAGAGGCATACTTGGGTGCCTATAGGCTTCAATTTGCATGCACTAATAATGTCACTGAATACGAGTCTTTAATTCATGGGTTGCTCCTTGCTATTCAAAAGGGAGCCAAGATTGTACACGCCTTTGGGGATTCTGACATCGTGGTTCGCCAAGTAAGGAAGCAGTACGCTTGTCACGGCAAGAGATTGGGCCGCTATAGAAAGAGTATGGGACTTGATAGAAAGCTTCGATGCATTTAATATAAAGCAAGTGTATAGGTCCAGGAACCCAGTCGCCAATTCTCTCGTGCAAGCTGCTGGTTCATTCAAGCCTTTGGCTATGCAAGGACTGAAGAAGTTTACTGTAGAGTTGGTTTCGACCCCAGCGGTCCCTGATAACATAAAGAATTTCCAAGTGTTCGATGATGATAAACAAATTTTAGATTTTCTCACATGCTCAGGTGTGTTTGAAGCGCAGATCATAGATGAAGAAGAGACTGAGGAAGCTGAATTCGACACGGAAGGAATTCTAAATTTGAAGACTAATGTTATTCCAAGAGGAATGGTTGAATTAGAAAGATTATTTGATACTGATAAATTGAGCAGAAATCAAAGCACTCAGGGCAATGACTGTGAAGTTGTCAATCTAGGAACAGACGAACAAGTGAAAAACGTTTTTATTGGAAAGGTTTGCACACCTAAAGAAAGAGAAGGAATCCTGAAGGTCATGAAAGAATTTCCAGAGGTGATAGCCTGGGGATATGAAGATTTGAAGACGTATGATACATCATTGATTACACATACAATACCACTAAAGCCAGGCAGCAAGCCATTCAGACAGAGGCAGAGGCCAGTAAATCCATTACTAGAACCATTGATTTATCAGGAAGTCAAGAAGCTTCTTTCTGCCCGTATTATTTTTCCAATGAGGCACTCCACATGGGTCGCCAATCTTGTTCCTGTTAGAAAGAACGGAGAAATAAGGTTGTGTGTAGACTTCCGCAATTTGAATAGGGCCTTTGAAAAGGATAATTATCCTTTGCCTTCGTTAGATGAAGTATTGCAAATAGTGAATGGTTCACAAATGATGTCCTTCTTGGACGGGTATTCAGGATACAACCAAGTGATGGTTGAACAAGAAGATAGATTGAAGGCAGCGTTCACCACAAAATGGGGAACCTTCGCGTACAGAAGAATGCCTTTCGGCTTGATCAATGCAGGAGACACTTTCCAGCGAGCTATGGACATCACCTTTTGAGACCTGGTGGGAAAGTGCATAATTATCTACATGGATGACCTGACTGTGTTCTCAAAGAAAAGAGGAGACCATGTCGAAGATTTAAGGAAGATATTTCAGAGATGCAGAAGATTTGGAGTCTCTCTGAATGCTAAGAAATGTATATTTGGCGTAACAGAAGGTAAGTTATTGGGTCACGTCATCTCAGAGAAGGGTATATCAATTGATCCTGAGCGTATTGAAGCTATCTCAAGGATTGGCTTGCCAGGTAGTCAGAAAGAGTTAAGATCATTCTTCGGAAAAATCAATTTTGTGAGAAAGTTTATAACAGGATTTGTTGAGATAGTGAGGCCGCTAAATGAGATGCTGAAAAAGAATGCAAAGGTTGAATGGACCCCACAAACTAGGAAGGCTTTTGATGAAATCAAGCAAGCTATAGTAGATGCCCCAGTGCTGGTCAGTCCAGACTATACAAAGCCTTTCTATCTGTATTCGTTTGCCTCAGAGCATACCTGTGCAGCAGTGTTGACCCAAAGAACAGAAGAAAAGGACGAGCACCCAATTGCTTTTATGAGTGCTCCATTGAAAGAAGTAGAATTGAGATATCCAAGCATTGAAAAGAAGGCATATGCTTTAGTGAAAGCCGTTAAGAAATTCAGACATTATATCTTGAGAAGCAAGGTATATGCAATTGTTCTTGATGCCACAGTGAAAACTTTGTTGATGCAAAATGAGTTAGGAGAAATAAGAGGCAAGTGGGTCGCCACTTTGCAAGAGTATGATATATAAATACAGCCTATGAAGTTGGTCCGAGGACAAGCTTTGGCTCAGACAATCGCAATGGTTTTGGTCCAGAATTAGTTCAACAAACATATGTATTGGAGGAAGTGTCTCCCGGAGAGTGGTACGACGACACAGTTTATTACTTGTTGAATCACAGATGTCCTCACCACCTAAACCTAGTGCAATGAAGAGCTTTAAGAATGAGAAGTCAAAGATTTATGCTTCAAGGATCAGTTCTTTACAGAAGGAACTATGAAGGGATTTATTTGAGATGTGTAGGAAAGCAAGAAGCCAAACAGTTAATGGATCACTTCCACGAGAAGTTTGGAACTGGACATGGAGGAAGTTTGGCCACCGCCCATTAGATTTTGAGAGCTGGATATTATTGACTTACGCTCTTCAAAGATACATACGAGCATGTAAAGGCTTGCCATACCTATCAAACAGCAGCAAATAGAGGAAGGCATCCAGCTATGCCTCTGCAGCCAGTGATTGAGGTTAGACCTTTCGCCAAATGGGGATTAGACTTTATTGGAATGATCAATCCGCCCTCTTCAGGTCAGCATAGATATATTTTGACAGCGACAGACTACTGCACCAAATGTACAGAAGCTCAGGCCTTGAAGCAATGCACGTCAGATGTGGTCATCAGGTTCCTTGAGGAGAATATTGTCACAAGATTTGGATGCCCTCATACCTTAGTCAACGATAATGGTTCAGCCTTCTCACTGAAGTTTTCCAACTGGGCCTTTGAGTATGGAATTACACTAAAGTTTTCCTCTAACTACTATCCGTAGGGGAATGGACTAGCAGAGTCCACAAACAAGAATTTATCGAATGCCATCAAGAAGTTGTTGGATAAGAATCCTAAAGATTGACACACACAATTGAGGTTTGCTCTATGGGCAGACAAAATTAGAACAAAGAGTTCCTTGGGAACGTCTCCATACCACTTGGTCTACGGACAGGATCCAGTCTTTCCAGTACAGCTAAGAATACCAACTCTCCAGTTCATTCAAGAGTATCTCAAAGGAGAAGATCAAGTTCAAACTAGATTATCCGAGTTGATGCACTTAGAGGAGAAAAGAGATGAAGCACTTGAGAATTTGGCAAAGCACCAAGCAGTGGTGAAAAGATGGTTTGATAAACAAGCTAAGATCAAGTCTTTCCGGATTTCTGACTTGGTCTTATACTAGGACAAGGCCCACGAGAAGAAAGGAGATCACGACAAGTTCGATAAATTGTGGTTGGGCCCATATCAGATTGCTGAAATCCTTGGAGATAATGCATTTAGATTGCGTACACTGACAGGAGAGGATGTCACGTTGCCCGTCAACGGACAGTTCCTCAAACATTATTTCCAGTCCTAGGTTCTCTTCAAGAGCCTGCTTTGTAACATAGTTAGATTAGGTTTGCTTTCCCGTTCGTTTGCTTTCCGTTTGCTTTCCTGTTTCGTTTTTGGTTTTGGTTTGTTACCCTTTGGGTTTTTGGTTTGGCGTTTTCGTCCCTTGGGTTGTCCGCTCAAGTGGTTTTGGTTTGGAATGGGCAAGGATTTAGGGTTTTCCCGTTGCGAAGGGGGTGATGATGGTTTTAACTCTCACAACGTGGTTTCTTTCCACTGGAATTTGTGCATATTTTTGAAAAGACTGAGGTTGTTTTCCTCTTATCATCATCCAGTTTGGGATAAGCTCCTCTCAGGAGGTTAACCCATTATTGTGTCTTAACACATGAGTTTAAAGACCTTAAAAATCTAACCTATCTCCATTCTGAGTCATTTTGGTTTCTTGGGAAAGGTCTTGGCAAGTGAAAATCTTACATCTTGCTTCAGCGCCACTACAATTCTCAAACCCATTGGAGGCTTCATTGCCTGCCAGCCAATTGAGGAATTGACGGAGAAATCAAATGAAGAAAAGAAAATGTGCTTAAAAGAAATATCTGAAATATCAAGAAAATGAGAAATGAAAAGAAAATATTATGAAATATTGGTTTTGGGAACATACGAGTAACTCCACCGGGGCTATGGATGCCCGGCCGACAGTGGAGCAATATTCGTGAGAATTGTAGCGATAACCTCATCGGGGCTATGGACGCCTGACTGGCAGCGAGGCAATGTCCAGGATGCTTTTGAAGTTAAGATATTTATATAACCTGCTGTGGCCGATTTCAGAAGTCGAGATGGTTCAGAGATGGAACGAATGCACACACTCACAGGGTCTTAGATGAAAGTGTTCTGATCCAATGTCGGATTCTTCTCCCCTTTTGAGTAAGTGTTCTTTCTGTATGATGGTTTGAGGAAGATTAATCAAGGTTCAATTCTTAAAGTGTTTTTCAAAACTTTCCCGTGGAGTCGCCAGATGTTGTGACCTTTTCACACATCGCCCCATTCAAAATGGGTACCCCCTAAATGTTGCTCCATTCTGGTCTTTTGGCTTGGGTTTTTCTCTCTCTCTCTCTCTCTCTCCGTCTCTTTTCTATCTGTCTTTCCGGGGATTTCTCCGCCTTTGAGCTTAAACGTGAAATTTTGGCCAAGTCTGAAAATTAGGGTTTCCATCTTTCCCGCCAATCTGAGATCAAGCAAGGTGAATAAATTGAAAACAAAGACTAACATTGTTGTTAGTGTGCTTCCAGCAAGCTTCCACTGAAATTTCATCAGATTCCGGTAACTTACTATTTTTAGTAAGTGTGAAATTCAGGGCATTCTGTCAGTATTTTTGAAATTCTAACAATCATACAACATTCAGAACACATCAGGCTGCTCGCGTGCAAAATTTAAGCTGAAACAGACAACTTTCTATTTTTAGCAGTCCAGTTTCCGGAGCAGATTTCAGGGCTTAGACGCAGAGTTTTTCTTTGCATGTTTGGAGATTCCTTCTGGGTTTTTTGAGATCTTCAGAATAGTATAACATGCAAAGTGAGACGACGACTTTCAGAGTTCAGCCTTCGAAGGCTATTTTTAGGGTTTGCATGTCGGGTTTCCTTTGCATGTCGGCATATTCCTTGTGGGTTTTTTGAGAGCTTCGCAGTGATGTGACATGCAAACATAGATAACCACCTATTTGGGAACTTACTATTTTTAGCAGGTGCATCCTGGCAGCTGCTTCCTAGTACTTCAGAATCACGAGCTGATCGCAATGCAACAGAAACGAGAACAAATGGAAATCATTTGATATGCATGCAGAACAAATTAGGGTTTCAGCTTCGAGACCCGAAAAGAAGGGTAAAAAGTCAGAATTTTCGAAAACCGGTGTAAACCACCGCAATCAGCATCCTTCAGGCTATCTGCTGGTAAAATTTGAAGTCAAATGGAGCACTTACTCATTTTGGAAACAGGCTAAAAATAGCAAATCAGTTGCATGCGTCGATGTCAGCAGGAAGGTCACGTAGTGAGGAGCACGTCATTCAAATTTCAAGTCAATCGGAGCTATGGAGGTATCAAAAGCAAGCAGTTACTATTTATAGCAAATCACCTTCAGAAATGGGCTAAAAATAGCAGGCCAACTAAAAATGGCAGTGTCAACAGGCCAACAAGGTCGTGAGGATGCAGTGTTTGAAATTTCAAATCGTTCTGAGCTTCAGAGATGCAAGAATCAAGAGACTTACTATAAATGGCAGGGCATGGATAAACTGGCGAAGACGAAGAAAAAATGGCTAAGTATTGGACTTCATCCTACAGCTACCTGAAAATGCGCCCAAGTTGATGAAGAAGCATGGAGAAAATTCTAAGTCCAAAATTCATCCACCTCCTAGGCTAAAATGCGCCCATCCAGCAAGGAAGTCAAGGAAAGTCAAAATGTTTCATCCTTCAGCATAGGCTAAATGCGCGCACCTTGAAAGCAAGATGCTAAAAATTCTCTAAGTTAGAAACTCGTCCTCCACCCTAGTCAAAATGCGCCCATCCAGCAAGGAAGTCAAGGAAAGTCAAAGTGTTTCATCCTCCTGCCTATCCAAAATGCGCCCACCTTGAGAGATGTCTAAGAAAAATGGCTAAGTCAAAAACTCGTCCTCCACCACCTCCCAAATGTGCCCATCCTTCATCAAGCATCAAATGCGCCCATGCAAGGAGAGAGTCAAAAGGGTCAACAACTTTCATCCTTCTCCCTATGCAAAATGCGCCCAAATGGGGCCATGTGAAGATGAAATAGAGAAGTCCAAGGGTCATCTTGCATGAGGTGTGATATGCGCCCAAGTTGAAGTCAATAAAAGGTGTTGAAGTTGAAGTGAAATATGCTAGGCGTGTTGAATTTTCACCTTCAATTGTGATATGCGCCTAAGGTGGTAAAGAAGAAGTGGAATATTGCTAGGCGTGGTGATGAATATCCTTCAACATGTGTCATTTGCGCCCAAGGTGTTGAGTGAAGATGAATAATAATATTGCTAAGTCGTCGGAGTCTCAAATGAAAATATCTTTCAAGCGTGGAATAAAATGCAAGGTGATGAATAAAATAAAGCATGTTGGGCGTGATGTGTTTTGAAAGAAAATTTTCTGAGATGAATGGATAAAATTTTCTCACAGGCAAGTTGATTGAGTTGAATATAAAATTTTCCAAGGCGAAATTTTCAAAAAAAATTTCAAGAGGATTTAAAATTTTTTCCAAGGCAAAATATTTTCTTCCTTAGAAAATACACCTAGACATAGAGGTGATGAAAATTCTTCTTGGGGCACGAGCAAATTTTCCAGTGACAGAGTTAGAATGATGACAATGCAGGATGAATTTAAAAATTTCTCAAGTTAGAGCAACAGGATGTTCACAGAGATGAACGGATTTAAATTAGTGGAATAATATTTTTCTAAGGTTTAAAAATTAAAAAAAAAATTAAATGAACCCGTTCGTTGTGTACCCATGGATTCATCACGTTTCAGAGAAAATTTTCTTCTGGGTACTGGACGTCTATGATGAGCAATGCATTTCTATGTCTTCTGCACTTCGCCAATGCTTTTTGGGTGAAGAATTTAATCAGTGCTCAAATTGTGAAATTTTCCTAAGAAAAATTTAAAATCTTCTAAGGCAAATTTGAATAAAATGATTTTTGAAGGGAAAATGCTTCGAACGATGAATTCAAAATGAATTGCCTAGATGATTTTAATCCAGTTCTTCACAGATGAATTTTCCAGAGCCGAAGAGAGGTAAAATTCGAATTCAAGTGACAGAGCTCCGGCTGGTGAATTAAAAGATGAATTTAAATTAAAAAATTTCGAAAGTAAATTTGAAATGTGGCAGTCAAAGTTGAACTTCTAGAAGATTGAGATTCTCAGACAAGTGTCAGAAATACCAGAGGAGGGAAATTCAAATGAAGTAGTGGAAATTTAATTCACTGACTATACTTAGCCTCTTCTAGAAATCGATTTTGCTATAAGAGCTGAGAAGTTTTTCATTTCTCCTCCTCAATTGAAGGAATTCGATTTTGTTCTAGGGCTGAAGCTGAGTTGAGTGTGAAGCTGAAAGTTACTAAGGCTGCAAGTGTTGAAAAGTTCGAATTTTTGAAGCTTGAGAAGTTCGAAATTTTTGCTGAGGCTAAAGTGTTGCTAAAGTCGAAATTTGTTGAAGTAAGTTGCTGGAGTTGTTGAGATTCGATTTGAAGCTGAGAAGGACGACTTGAAGTAATTTTGCTGAAGGCTGAAGAATTTGTTGAAGGCTGAGATTTGTGAGTTGCTGGAGCTGAGAAAGTGTGCACTTGCTAAGTTATTTGCTGATTATAAAGGTGCGAATTTACTTGAGTTTGTTGCTGGAGTTCAAATCTGAAGTGAATGATTGTTGAAGGAGTACGAATTTTCATAGAGTGAGGTTACTAAAATCTGAAGCTGCTGAGGAGGTGCGCACCTACTAAGTCTGAAAATTGCTGAGAATTTAAAAAGTGCGAACTTGCTGATTTGAAGTTGTTGAGTGTGAAGTGAAGTTGCTAAAGCTTGCTCAGAAATTTTCTAAGTGATTGAAGCTCGAATTTGTTGAAGAAAGAAGTTGAGGTTTGCGAACGAGAAATAACATTGCAACTTCTTGAAGTCGACTGGCAACCCTGCACAGTATTTTATTTATTTTTCTAAGTTAAATCGCTGATGAATGTTTATTGTCCTGCAGATGGCTGAGGCAAGGACAACTGGCAAAGATAACAATGGTGCATCCAGGCAGGCAGTTATAAAGAAGCTGAGCAAGACATTTATGCCAGAGTCAAAGTTCATTTCGAAGTTGGGCAAGCTGACTGATACCAACTTGGGCTCCGTCAACATAGAAACTTTCAAAAACAGAATGCTGGGAATTGGTAGTCATCGACCTTCGAACACTTCGCACAACATTGTTCGAAGCGGATTATATGCAGCTGTTGGTTTCCCACCGGCCATTCAGTGTTCAGAGCTGATGATGGATTGCGCCAATTGCTATGAGAAGGATCACAGGTCAATCATGTCACCAGATGGACAAGTGCTCGCCAACCTCACTCCTGTTGCCATTCGTGAAGCCTTTGGAATCCTAGTGCATAGAAACATGATTTACAAATCGAGGGAGTGAGCTGAACGAATGTATGCTTCTGCATTCGAGAGATGCACGGAGACGATCAACACTCACTGGATGAGCAACCCCAAGCCCTCTCATACAAAGCTGTCGAGGCAAATCATAGCAGATGACTTGAAGCAGGAGTATTGTGATCTCATCATGATGCTGAGTCGAGTTGGAGGCTGCCCACAGTCATTTATTTTCGAGCCATGGATGTTTTATTACATCAACCTCGTGCTGGAAGGGAAAGACTACGTCAACTGGGCCGAGATGATCAGTGACAATTTACACGAGCAACTCCTAAGCTTAAGAAGAACGAAGACATTCTATATAAGCTCTTACATCATCTACATGCTGGCTCGTATGACGAGGTATAGAGGAATTTCATATAAGGAACCTGTTGGTTGTGGCTCTCACCAGTTCAAAATTCATGAGGCTTGTCCACAGTTGCATTTGACTAGTACTACCTATTACAAGCGTGTCAATGACGCCTTCACCATGCACATCGCGAGATTGCTTCAGGAGCGAATGCATCACAGGATCTCGAAAGAAGCCCAAGAATTGATTGAAAGGTATGGGTGTTGGTTTATACAGTTTCCAAAGTTTTCTTACATAAGGCTGCAAGATTTTTCCTCTTATCCATAGAGGCTGCCTAAGTACCCAACCAACATAATATTGATGTTAGAGATATCTAGGCAATTGGTTGCCTACGATAAGATTCAGAAGAAGAAGGGAGGTGTTGACTTCCCGATTGTCATGGGCAACTCAGACGAAGTGTGTCCTTCATTACAGGCAGCTAAAGAGGCCGAAAGTGAGCTTCAATTTTATCACTTTTCATATCACACCAGCCGACAGCACTATGATCCGCATAATAACATCAAATGGGTATTGTCAGAGGAATTTAAACATAAGGCAAATATTGAGGATTATTGGGCTGATGCATCAGACGAGGTTGAAGTCAGGAAAAGAATGTTCTCTCGGTTGCCAATTAACATGATCAGGGAGTGCGAAGTTGTTCCGGTTCCAGACCAAGTGAATGAGGACATGGACGTTGTCCATCCAGATAATGCGGCAGTAAGAGATACTCCACTTCCACTCCCGGATTGGTCAGAACCAGAGGTTACTGACTTGGACACGCTTTCTATTCTGGTCCTGACATTTACCAGAGCATGGGTTGACAGGCGGGTGGGTAGGTTGAAGAGTAAATCAACTGCTTTGACTTACAATTTAATGGGAGATTACAGGACACCCACCACCAGCAGGAACAAACAAATCAGACGAGGTCCAGAATCCATAAGGAAGGAGCCAGTTCGGCAGGAGCCCATTCAGCCGGAGCCTCCAAGAGTTGCAGTTGAATCACGCACACCATTGGAGACACGTTCTCCAAGTATACAGGAGGTTTCTTTATTTGCTGATCAAAGGAATGCATTGAATCAGGTGCAAGCAGTATAGGAGAATAATCAGCCACCACGGAGAGAGTTGGTTGGCCAGAGTGTCAACGCACTTGTTAGAGTCGATCAGCAAGATGATGAGGGGACTACTATTGACCCTCAGTTTCAGCAAGAATTAGAGACGACTTTGGAGGATGATGATGATATAGTTTCAAGAGATACTCAGCCACTTGAGGACGATGAGCCTCACCAGAATGATGTAGAAGTTGAATAGGTCCGCGAAATAGAGGCACAAGAATAGCAGCCATTTGATATACAGTATACAGTACCTGATTGGCTCAGGGATAGGATGAGAAGAAGCCCTAGCGAAGAGATTGATCCAACAGTTGAAATGGAAGAGTTTTTGAACAGGATCAGCGCACCTCCACAGAAGAAGAGAGTACGGAAGTTTTCAAAGATATCAACTGATGAGGATGGTTCCCGCACCCTTCACGTAGCCGTGCCACAGGTTGATTGTGACCGAAATGAAGTAGTGCCAGAAAATTACGTTGTCACAACTTTGGAGTTAGGACGCCCCACAGGTGCACAGGTTGTAGAAGAATGTGATAACTCCTACCTCACCCTCAAGGATAGATTATTCAAGAAGGAAAGTACAAGAAGTTGAAAAGAGATTATAAGGCCTTGATTGGATATGTGCAGCAGTTGTCTCGTTCTCGTGGGCAAGAGATTCCAGTGATAGAGCTTCCAGCAGAAATACCTAGAGATTCAATCAGTGGCTTGTTGGAGTTAGGGAAGATGGCACAGGAGGCAGACAAGTGGGTCACAGGAGTTCGTGCTGAGACAAAAAAGTTTATGGAAGACCTTGCTCATGCTTTTCAACAGGCTTCTACTATTTTGGCACGAATGGAGGCAGTTGATCAGGCTTGGGGAGATGCTTCTGTCTATCAGAGCAAAGTAATTCAGCGTCTTGAGGCATTGAGGCATGTTCCTTTGCGATTGTTGATTGATGGAGGGGTCATTCAGGAGAATGACAGGTACGACTTTTCTAGATGGTATTCTTCAGCAATCACGGGACGTGGTTTCTTTGACGCAACACAGGGGGATTCAACTAGAGTACGGAAGGCTATGGCCAATATCATTGATGGAGTCCAGAATACTTTCAAGGCCATATTTGCTAGGCGGTTGAATCCAGATGAGGTAATTGTTGATAATTTGAGGGGTAGGCTGGTGCCTTTCTTTTCAAAGGTGAAGACCTTCGTACAAGATGATTTCGAGAACACTTCTACTTTCTCCACCTTGATCCAGAGCACGCAGGATTCCTTAGTTGCTTGGAGAAAATCTTGTGCAAGGCATGAGCAGTCTGTTACAGTATTGGAGTTCCAGCTTGATTGCATTCCACCTATTTCAGTTCAGGAGGTTGAGGCTGTACTTGGCAGATTCGTTGAGTTTGCAGCCAAAGAGAAGGAGAATGGGAATGCACTTCTGGATGATGATCTTCTAGAAGACTGATTGTGGGCATTAATTGCCTTTACTATTTTGGGAGTGAGTGGGAATCTTTGCTCATTTATTGCACCACTCCCCATTCTGGCAGTTTTTAGGGTTAGGGCTGAGGTGGCTTAAGCTTTGCCACTCTTTTGATTGTAATCTTAGCCGTCCATTGGACTGGGCTACCTATAGAAGGGGGAGTCCCCCTCATTTGTAATGCATTAGACTAACATTAGATTTGGAGATCAGACTAGAGAGTAGAGCAGAATAGACATTTTGTTTGATAGCTTAGCATAGTGTGGAGAAGAAAGAAAGTTTTCCCTTTGAAAACTTTTGTGGAGATTGTTGTATAAAACTTTCATGATAATAGATCTTTTCATTTCGGATCCAAGTAGCATAAAGTAGCATAATTTTCATTTCATGCAAGTAGTTTACTTTGATGTGTGGTGTTTTATCGAGGTAGCTTTATTTCATTCCATACCACTAGCAGCTTGTTGATGATAAGTTCGCCTTGCGTGGTCGACTGGAAATTATCTTAAGTTTAACTTCGATTGTGATTTGTATACTTATATGCGTCGTCCTGATGGTATATGTATGTTAAATTATAATTTGAATATCTTTTGCTATCCCTTTAAAGATTGCACTAATTTTGCTGAAGCTGTCCGACGTGAGGCTAGGTGAAATTCGGTCGAAGTCTTCTGAAATTGAGCTCTCCACATATCCTGCATTTAGAATAGAATATAAGCTTCTTAGGCCCTACACTCATTTACTTTCCGTATATTTCTGGTTAGCTTTAGGAAATCGTACTTATTGCCAAATCATCCGCATTGCACAAATCCCCTTCAAATCACCCATCTACTGTTAACTGCAAGAATCTTGAACAATTGTGTAAGTCCCCTCGTGAAAACAGCAATTCACATCAAACCAACTGAGGGTATTCTAAGTATTTCGGAACCTTGGAGTTGAACATGCGAACTTTCTTGCAATCTTAGCGCACAAAATACTTTGATCAAGAGAGAACGGAGTAGCCTTCGGACTATTTTTTTCTGCTGATTGGTGTGGTCATAAAAATCACATCAACACTACCTTTCCTTCAAGTTGAGAATCTGAACTTGGTTTATCGTATATTGTTGTTCCCAATAAACTTGTGTAGATTGAGCTGATAGATGTGCCACCTTGCCTTCAAGTTGAAAATCTATACTTGTTTATCGTCAGATAGTCATCCTTGCTCCATTTTCTCATGCTCTATTTTCTTGAGGAAACTGGATAGATTTTAAGTAATTAGCCTAGTTGTAGTTAGTGATCTGCGAAACCAGAAAATACTTAGCTGCAATGTATAGAGTTTTCGTGAAAGCCTTGTACCTCTACAGCTGAGACAAAAAAGACAGGAGATAGTTTAGATTACTTTTCCCTTTCCAAGCATTTTTGTTAAGCACAACGAGGGAGCTTCCCCTCCTAATTTGAAGAGCACTCATTGTGTAGTGTGCATAGCTGTCCGTACCAACTTATACTCCAGAGATGTTAGTTGTTACGCCAACACAATTCATCTTTGGCGAATTGGAGAGTTGTCTTATTCAATTTCTAAGTTGTTGCTGTGAGTTGTTAATGCTGCATTGCATCATAATATTTAGAGTGTGAGAATTAGAGTCTGTATCAGCTGCAATTTTTAGACTGTGCTAAATTATCTTTAGGGAGAAGTGTAATAGCAACTTTCAGAAGAGAAGTATTGTTAGGGAGAGTATTGTGGGAAGAGTCTCTATATTTGAGAGAAAGATAAACTACATTTTGTCATCTACAATTGGAAGCTGCTGCCATAACAGTGCTGGGGAGAAGCTCTTTTCATAGGCATGTTATCTAGTTTATGATTTTTATTTAAATGATCTTATCTTTTAATCTTGAATTTGTTGATTGCAATTAGCATGCTCTTAGCAAATTAATATTGTTTGATAAGCTTCTTAAAAAGAATAAATGCTTAAGGGATTTCATTGTGAATGAAGGCTAAAAGAATAAGGAATATCAATACAAGTAAGGGTAAATGCTTGAGCAAGTCAATATATTTTATTGATAAGTTTAGAAGAAGTTTTTATGGAAAATGGGGTTTAAAGAAGGGAATCAATTGTTTTAAGGGCTTAAGGATAACTTAGTTTAATATGCATTATACTTTGAGGGAATTGTATGTGCATTTGCTTGAATTTACAAATTTGTATGATCTCCGTATATGGAGAATACGTAGAGTAAATATTATCTTCTAGGAACGAAATGTCGTCAAATTAAGTATGATCCTAGCTTATGTTATTAGGTTAACTCTTACAAGCTTCACTCCTAGGATAAAGATTTCCGGAAATAGGAGTTAGGATATTAGGATACTTGTTTATTGACGCATTTCTAGTAGACTGATTAAGGTAGGAAGTCTAGGGTAAATTGAACCCATTGAAGGACATAAGCTACGCGTAGAGTAAGATAGCCCAAAGTCAAATCAGCCCTGAGTAGTGTTTATGATAGATGACCTTCATTCGAAGTACTGAATGAGAATACTTTGGCCAAAGTAGTGAAATGTACGACTGCCACATAGATGCGAGTTAGTTGATACTACACTATCAGTTCATTGTGATCCGAGTACTAGTTCGAGATTGTGAAATAGCAAGGTTCTAGTTGTGTAGGACACAACACTATGCTCAGTTGGTAATCGTTAAAGGATACCCTACCAATCTCTTCTTCGAAGGGAGGGCCATCTATCTAACGATAGGTGTGCGGGGGACTGCATTATAAGTCTGTGGTTGGCGGAAAAGCGCCCGAGTGATGTTTCTCCTCCGCAGCAAGCGGCCGATGTACCAAGATTTGAAAGGACTGACTCCTGGATCTTCTTACTTCTATTTGTGCAAAATCTTACGAGCTATGTATGTAATTGTATTACTTTTGAACTCTAATTTATATTTGCAATGAAAATGAAATTCATGTGGAAACATATTGTAACTTGTACGTATTTATCAATAAAGAAAGGAAAAATTTTATTTTATTGTCTTCGTTACTTGTTACATTTACATGTTTAAAGTGAGAATTGGAAAATTTTAATTTACGCAAGGGTTAGGTCGTTACAACAGTGGTAGGAACAGGTGATGTAGGAATAGGTGGTGGAGGAGTGTTCGGATTCAAAGGTGTATGAGGAACATTTGAAGTCACAGGCGATGATGTTCTGGGAAGTTCTTCAATTACATTCTCGGATGGAGACAGTTCTTTCTTCATCATGCCTAGGTTCCTGTTGATCATCCTCTTGTCCTTCTGACTCTAGTTCACCTTCAGAATCACCTTCAAACTCTTGTTCATCTTCAAAATCTTCTTCTTCATCAGAGTCTGCTTCTGCTGAAACTTCTTCTTCAGCGGATTGATCACTGGAATCTCCTTCTTCATCAGAATCTATCTCTTCAGAAATGGCTCCTTTTCCTTTGGACTGAGAGGGTTCAGATTATGTAGTTTCTCCTTATGGGATGGACAATGTATCCTTCTTACTGACAGTGAACTTGATCCTCGGGCCTCTTCGCAAACAAGAGGGAAGAGCCGCAGATTTGTCTTTCATGTGGAGTTCTTGCTGTCGGCGAGCTTCTGCTTTGGATTCCTCTCCTTCTGAATCTATTCTGAAACTTTTCATTTCAAAACCATGCTTGTGTAACCATTCTGCAGTGTTAGACAAAATTGGCGCCAATCTTTCCCTAATGCTAAAACTTTCTGTTGTGACCTTTTTCACACATCGCCCCATTGCAAATGGGGACCCCCCTAAATTTTGCGTTGTTTCAGTCTGTTGGCTTTGCTTTTTGGGTCGTTTTGTCGTTGTCTCTCTTTTTGCTATCTCCTTTCCAGGGTGTGCCCGTTTGTGAGCTTAAAAATGAAATTTTGGCCAAGTCTGTAAAATTAGGGTTTTGAACTTTCCAGCCAATTTGAGGTCAAACGGGGTGAATAAATTGAAAACTAAGGCTAACGTTGTTGTCAGTGTGCTTCCGACAGACTCTCAGCTAAATTTCATCATATTCTGACTACTTACTATTTTTAGTAAGTGTCCAATTCCGGGTATTCTCTTAGCATTCTTGAAGTTTTAACAATCAAACTGCATCCAGAACACATCAAGCTGCTCGCGTGCAAAATTTGAGCGAAAACAGACAACTTACTATTTTTAGCAGTTCAGCTTCCAGAGCAAATTTCAGGGTTTATGTACAGATTTTTTTTCAATGCATGTCTGAGGATTCCTTTTGGGTTTTCTCAGACCTTCGCGATGGTATAACATGCAAAGTGAGATAACGACTTTCAGAGTTCAGCCTTCAGAGGCTATTTTTAGGGTTTGCATGTCAGGGTTTTCTTTGCATGTCAGGTGATTCCTTGTGGGTTTTTCGAGAGCTTTGCGATGATGTAACATGCAAAGCAGGATAATCACTTCTTCAACAACTTACTATTTTTAGCAGATGCACTCCGGTAGCCACTTCCCAGCACATCAGAATCACGAACAGAATAGAGTGCAACAGAAACGGAGTCAAATGGAGGTCATATGATATGCATGCAAGACAAATTAGGGTTTCCAGCTTTGGGACCCTAAATGAGGGGTAAAAAGTCAAAATTTCCAAAAATCGGTGTATCCCACTGCGATCAACATCTTTCAAGCTATCCATCGGTAAAATTTGAGGGCAAACGGAGCACTTACTATTTATAGTAAGTCATTTCAGAAACAGGCTAAAAATAGCAAGTTAGCATCAGGCGCCGGTGTCAACTGGCAAGTCACGTGGTGAGGAGCGCGTCATTCGAATTTCAAGTCAAACGGAGTTGTGGAGGTCTCAGAAACAAGCAGTTACTATAAATAGTAAGTCACCTTCAGAAATGTGCTATTTTTAGCAAGTCAGCTCGAGATGGCAGTATAAACAGGCTAACTAGGTCATGAAGGTCCAGTGTTCAAAATTTCAAATTGATCCGAGCTTCAGAAGTATGGAAATCAGAAGACTTACTATAAATAGCAGGACATAGAGAAGCTGGCAAAAGGAAGGAAAAAAATGGCTAAGTCTAAGTTCATCCTTCACCACCTTGAAAATGCGCCCACTTCAGCTGGAGAGTCAGGAAAATTTCTAAGTGTTAGGTTTATCCTCCTGCCTTGGTTAAATGCGCCCAACTTGCCTTTAAGATGATTGAAAATTTTTCTAAGTGAAGACATCCTCCTGCTACCTCCATATGCGCCCAAGGAAGGATGAAGAAGTATAAAAAATTTCCAAGTTAAAGTTCCATCCACCTCCCTATGCTAAATGCGCCCTCTTCAAGCATGAGATGAAATTTTTTTTCTAAGTGTTGAGCAAATATTCCTCACCACCCCTCATATGCGCCCATCCTCCTGCATAGGCCAAATGCGCCCAAGAAAGTAATTGATGGTGATGAAATGGCTAAGGCGTGGTAAGTTGATCCTCTCGCATATGCCAAATGTGCCTATCCTACATGTACAAGATGCGCCCAAGTCAAAGAAGGTAATTGCATGTCAAGAAAATATTCTAAGGCATAAGTTCATCCTCTTGCCTAGCCTAAATGCGCCAAGATTAGCAAGGAAGTCAAAGACAAGGCAAAAGTCAAAAAGTCAAAATTTAAAATCCACCTCACCATGGGAAATGCGCCCACTAAAGGAGAAGTCAACAAGTCAAGGCGTTGGAAATATCCTCCTCACCATGCCAAATGCGCCCATGCTTGGGAAGCTAGAGGAGAGTCAAAAGTCAAAATGTTTATCCTTCTCAAGGGGTAGAATGCGCCCATATCAAGGCATATAAGGACAAAAGTATACATGCAAAGATGCAAGATGAGAACAAACAAAAGGACAAGGCGTTGAAAGCACATAAAGACACAAGCCAAAGGTGGAGTTGAAAATGTTCCTCTTCAAGTGTGAAATGCGCCCAAGTTAGGGAGGAATTGCTAAAAATATTCTAAGAGTTTCATCCTTCCACGCATGTGAAATGCGCCCTCACTTCAGCAAGAAAAAGACGAGTTTCTTTTTCATCCCTTATGACATAAAAAATGTGCCCATCTTGGAGTATGCTAGGAGATAAATACTGCTAAGGCGTTGGAAATAATAAGCTTATAGGTTGATGAAAATATTGCAAAGGCGTTGAAGGTAAGGTGGTGACTTTCTAAAAGCAAGTTGTGCTAAGATCTCTGCATAGGAAAAATAGGTGACTTGAAGATGGAAGAATAAAAATTTTCTAAGGAAAAATTCAAAAAGTGCCTATACTAGTGATTTTTTTTTAAAAATTTCTAAGGCACAAAGGATTCTCTCTAGCAAAAACGCCTAAGTCTAATGGAGGTGTGGAATTTTTCAAAAGCACGAATGAAGTTGCCGGAGATGAAGTCAGAGAATGCCAACATTGCAGGAATAATTAAAAGTTTTCAAGTCAGAGCAAGGAAATGCGCCTGGAGTTGAAGAAATGGATTAAATTTGATGAAAATTATTTTTCTAAGGTTCAAAATTCAAAAATTAAATGAACCCGTTCGTTGTATACCCATGAATTCAACAAGTTCAGAAAGAAATTTTCTTCTGGGTATTGAAGATTGTCGACAAGGAATTGATTTTAAAGTCTTCTGCACTTCGCCAAGGCTTCCGAGATGGAGATTTTAATCAACACTCAAAATAATGAATTTTCCTAGGGAAAATTTTAAAAAATCTCTAAGGCAAGAAAGGAAAAAGATGTTGAAATATGTCGCCTTGGCGGATGAATTTGAGGTTGGGTGCCTAGATAATTTTTGATCAAATTCCTAATGAAAACATTTTGCTCGAGCCAGAGTTAGATGAAATGTCAGAGTGAATGTGTTAGCTGGAAAAGTGAAGAGGATGCAGTTGAAGCTGGCACTTCCAAAAGATGATTTTAAAATGCATCTCTTAAAATATGCCCTTGGAGAAGATGAAATTTGTCTAAGGCATTGAAATTTGATGCATAGGTGTTATATGCCCCAGCCTACAGATCATGAAGGAAGCAAAGTTGGCTAGGGAAAAATGATGAACCACTCGAACATTGAAGTGGGGTAAGTTTATATTATGAAGGGTTTTGATGCTTTTCTTTTGTTTGTTTTGCAGAATGAACGTCGGGGCGAGGCATGATGACTGAGGAAGATGGAGCAAGTATTCTAAGACTACATTTCAACCTCAAAGGAAGAAAAATCGCAAGAAATGGCTAAGTGTTGAGACTTAGTATGTGCCCTACTCAAGTGGCAGAGAAGAAATGTTTAAGTTCAAGACAAGAAAATATTTCTAAGTCCAAGATAAAGGAAAAGATGAAGGCTTAGGCGTTAAAAAATTGAAGAACAACATCAAGGAAAAAGAAAGGATTTGAAGCAGTGGTGACTAGAATCATTCGACTTGCAGTCAAGAAGAAGATCAAGAATAGTGTGAACGCGTTTCAAAGCTGGAATCTTCTGGAAGGATGATGGACACTAATGGCTCATTTATTCCCCACTCCTCTTGGTGGCGGTTTTTAGGGTGAATCTTGTTTAAGGCTGAGGTTGCACAATCTGGGCCATCCAGTCGATTGTAATCTAAGCCATCCATTGGACTTGGCCAGCTATAAAAGGGGCATCCCCCCTCATTTGTACCTCATAAGCTTAGAGTTAGACAGTAGACATAGAGTAGAGGGACAACTTAGAAGTAGCTTAGTATAGATTGATAGTGTAGTTGAAGAAGAGGGAAAGTTTTCCCTTTGAAAACTTTGTAAGAAATTGTTGTGAACACTCTCTCAATAAAAAGAGTTTTCATTGATGCTGAATTTCGTCTTTTGTTGCGAGTAGCTAGCAAGGTTTCTTCGTCCTTCTGATTCGAATAGTTTTCATTTCATGCAAGTAGATAGTAATAATGGAATGTGGTGTTTGATCTAAGCAAGCTTCACTTATCCATACCACTAGCGGGCTCACTGATGGTGTGTTCGCCTTGTGTGGTCAATTGGAAACGTTATGGGCCTAACTTCAATCATAGTTTGAATGATGGTATGCGTCGTTGTGATGGTATCTTCATGTCAAGTGGTGGTTTGAACATCTTTAGTCATCTCCCTTGAAGATTGCACCGACTTCGTGGAAGCTGTCCGAGGCGAGGCAAAGCGAAGTTTGGTTGAAGTTTGCTGAAGTTAAACTCCATATCCCACACTTAGAATAGATTTAGACTCTCTAAACCCTGCACCACTTTAAATTCAGTACTTTTTGGTTAGTATAGGAAACTCGTGCTTCACTGATAAATTTGTCAAGTTGTGAAAACCCCTTCCTCTGTTGTTGAACAATTCCATAAGTCCCCTTGAAATACCATCAAATCACATTGAGCCAACTGAGACTATTCGCATTGAAGGAACCTTGGAGTTGAACGAACGAACTCTCTTGCAATCTTAGCGTGCTGGATACTTTGATCAAGAGAGAATAGGGAAGCCGTTGGCGACTTTATTCTGTGTTGGTGCGGTCACGAAAAACACAACACTTTCCTTTTTGGACCATTGAATTGTAGGCAACGACCTCTTGGATATTTCTTGTTCATCATAGACAGCATTCATGATATCGCCAGGATCTGTGAAATCCTCTAGTAGGTCAGCGACACCAAGATCTATGATCTGCTGTATGGTCAACATGCAATAATCCATTTTGCGAATGGCTTCCTCATCTCTGCAATCAGTCCAGATGTCCTCAAAACGATACTTGTGATGATGACTCTTTTGCAATTTCCTTCTGACATCTCGGTAATCAAAATCAAACCTATATTTGTAGGTCCTGATTGTCATGACTTGCATCTCAGCATAGACTGATTTGACTTTTTACACAATCTAGATAGTATACCTACCGATTGTCAGTGGGAACTTGAACCCACGCTTGTGAATATTTCTCCGTTCTTTGTGCACTGAAATCAGCTGTCTGCACATCTCCATGAGAACCCACTTGTCTGAGGGGTATTGTGGCAACATGTAAGGGAAACCAGTGTAGCACCCTACTCTTAAATAAGTAAACGTTGGGAATTGTAGAAATATGCATCCAACCTTACTTACCGCCTTATAGGCCTCATCAGATACCCTCTTCCTCTCGAGAGTCAGATCAAAATTGAAAAGCAAAGGCGCGAAGAAAGCTTCAGTAACCCTCCTAAAATGATGGAAGCTTTCCTTCAATTCCAGTTGATAGAAAAATTTATACACAGGTACTAACATTCGATTCCCTTTTGTGGATAGACCTGGAAATTGCCTCGTCACAGCTGCTGCATACACCAAATAAGAAGTCATATAGAATTTTAATGTAGAAGGCACATTGATCAGTTGTTCATGTATTTCATCGCTGATCTGTTTGCCCCAATCAATGTGAGCTTTTTGTCTTCTTATGATTTTGATGTATTCATACATCTAGTCATGAAAAGTGGATGATTCAGGCAAGCCCTTCACTCTGCTCAAGAATGTGATCATATCTTTGACATCTTCTTTGAAATCACTTCGCAGAGTCCCTTCGGCCATCTAGAAATAGTTTGCCTAGGCTTTTTCAACCATTGGCTATTTATCAGGTTTTTAGCCTTGTTGGGATCAGCGTCATAGACTTCTTGTGCTTTTTGTATCGAGATGTCAATATATTTCTCCATCTGTGGAACTTTGAACACAATATCAAAGAAGTCAGGGTCGAGTCTTAAAATCTCGTGCCCAGAAGAATCAATCACACTCTTGCTTTCCCTAATGTAGTGGGATGCAACTTGAAGGACAAATTTTGTATTGTGTGTAGCAGTAGGGAACATAGATACCAAATGCAGGTTACTATGTACGGTTGCTCTCATAGAATCATCAAGAGGCTTCTTCTCAGTTTTCTCTACAAAATTAACTAGGTCTTGATGACCAACCTCTGTGTCTTTTATCTCTTCCACCTTGGAGACCACTACAGTCTGCGAATAGACACTTTGATACTTATACTTCATTTTGTCTTTAGCCCTTGAAGACGATGGAGGTTTTCTGGCAGTCATTTGATTGCAACTGAGTCTACAAGCAACAACTTTGAGGATCTTTTGATGATTCTTGAAAAGAGACTGTAAGATGTGGAAACAACAAACATTAGTCGGCACACAACATTGGGATGCACAAAGCGAGCAACGATGTTGAGCAAGCATGAAATGAGCAATAAGGCACGCAAAACTATGCACAAAGTGGAAGGAACAAGGTTCGGGACGAAGATGGAAAGATTTGAAGTGTTTTAAGGGAAAAACTAGCAAAAGTGTAAGGGCGCCAAAAATCAGAGCCCTTGCACTTAGGGAAAATCGAGCTTGGTGCAATGGCGCTGATTTTCAGCGCCCTTGCACTTGTCAATGTTAGAACATTTTCATGATGTCAGGGCGCTAAAAATCAGCGCCTTGACATTTTTCTCATGAAGGCACAAGTTTGCAAGTGTTGTGGCATGGATTTTCAGCACTTCAGCATTTGGCTTGTGAATGGACGTGGTGCAATGTTGAATAAAAAGCGCGCCCAAACATGAGAACTTTATGTCACTTGGAGAAAAATGTAGAACTTGGGTTTGATGGAAAAGCCTTCAAAAACGGCGCTGAAGATAGAAATGTAAAACTCCTTCACAATAATGCAAACCTTGTTCTAAAAAACGAGTTCATATTGACAAAACCCGTGTATGAGAAAGGTCATTGAAACCAAGGAAAGAAATAAACTTTTAAAGATCAAAGGAAGTGTATTCAAAACGCGTTTTGAAGAATGGCAAAACAACAAAAGAGCAAAACGACCCTAATAACAATCCAACTTGAGACTCTCGCATGGGTATGAGAAAGAAGAGATAAAAAGAAAAGAAGAAAAACGCGTTTTGAGAAGAACATGAGACTCAAAACAACACAAAAACGTATTTACAAATCTTTACAAGATAAAATGCATTCATGAGAAAAAGAAATGAAAGGAAAAAAGAATAAAAACGTACCTAAAACAAGCACTTAAAACCTTGCTCGACCCAAAAGTCAGATCTTCAAGAAAATGCATTTTTGGATGAGCTAGATGCGTGCCCAGCAAAGAAGAATGGAGTGAAAACCAAAAATGATGAAAAAGAAACAATGAAATCACTTTTAAGTGATTGAAAAAAGCCAAAAACCTAACTCAAGTCGCCCATTTAATTGAGGCATAAAAAATGGCACGAAAAGTGAAAAGTGTAAAAGACTCGAAAAAGTGCGCCTAAGCCAATTTTGGCTAAGTCTGGCAAAAATGTGTAAAGGCACTATAATTCAATGCTTTTATACTTTTTGAGATCACTTTTATGCAGGGGGGCTGATTTTTGGCGCCCCTGCACTTTTTAACACTTAGTCAATTTTTGCAACATGGGCAAGGAGCATTGTTTTTGGGTGCAACTGCATATTTCACAATTTCACTAAGTATGAACAATGAGACTTCGCGAAGGTACTCGTTTCGAAGGTCTTCGCAAGGCGAACAAAGGGGGATGCTCAAACTGACTGTTTGACGCTTTGGAACACATTTCGAGGTGGCTTGAACTTCTCCTCGTTTTGCGTGCTTGAACTTCATGAACCTAGAAAATAGACAAGTTTCGTAGAGGGTTATCCGTGGAACGAGCGCTGCTAGATTCCGTGATAACAGTTAGGATAGGAGATATGTTTGATTCTCCTCCAAAGGTGTATAAGATGATTTTTTTGCAGTGTTCCATGGGGATGCGTCCCTGCAGAAATCTTGCCGTTTCCGAGACTCGAAGATGTCAGGGAAACATCCCCCCATCATCCTCCCGTTTCTCCGTTGCCTCTGAGACGTCTCTCTTCTGAGGGGACTTCTGGACATCCCTGAGACTTCCAGACGTCCCCCAAAGTGCAAGAAACTTCCAAGCGTCCCCCTTAAAAATGCAATAAAAAATGTTTTTATTTTTTAAATTGAAAGTAAAATTTATAAATTTTAAATTTTAAAGTATTCTTAAAAGCCTAAAAGGCTAAATTGACCATGCCTTTGACTTTTTCCTCTTTTCATTTTGTTGTTTGAGTGCTTACACGACTAAGCATGGGCATCTGAGTTCGGTCAATTGAAGTTACAGGTATGAGGGTTTTTTTTGTTTCATTTCTATTTAACTTTATGCTTTGCTAGATGTCCATACCGTCCAAAGCTCCTATTCACATTGCACTTGCAACAGCACAAGCTGGGAGGGGTCGACAAGCCCGCACTCACTCTATCCCACGAGATGACATCTCTTTGAGGCATTCAGTCTAACAGTTCGCGTGCCTTGCTTGCGCTTGCAATTTTTCAGGGTTTGACCCCTCCCTGAGACTCAGTCTCATACTGTCATACATGATACATATCGATGAAAGCATTTTTCAATCTCATACATACTCAAAACAAATTTAAAATGATTAATGAAATAGATACGGTTGAACAACCATAAAATCTATTTCATTAATCATTTTAAATTTATTTTAAATTAGTTTTAATTTTTAAATTTTAATCGTTTCATTAAAAATTTACAGGCAGGAGGATGCTGGCAAAGGTTGTGGAATCTGGCTTTTCAATGTTCACTAGTTCAATGAAATCATTGCAATGTGTTAAACTTTAAACTTTACTTATTCCTTAGGCTTCTATAGTTATACATTTTTTTATAACTAACTTTTCAAATACTATATGTATTTCAACGTACCACTCCCATGCCGCCCCCCCGTTGTCCCTTTGTTGCCCCCAAACTTAGACCCCCCTCCCTCGTGTTCTCGAAACGCGTCCCTTGCCATCCCCGAAACCCTGTGGAACACTTATTTTTTGTCATAGTTTGGGTTGGCAAGTGTAGGAGATTAGGCAATTGATTGCTCAATAGCCTTAAAACTAGCCTTCCCTTCCTTTGCATAGCTAAATGCCATATTCTTTTTTAGCATAGTGGTGGGAGACTTTACCATAGTAGCAAGATTAGGAACAAACCTTCTCACAAAGTTAATCCTTCCTAAAAATCTTTGTAGGGCTTTCTTGTGACTAGGGAGGGGAATAGACAAGATGGCCTCCATTCTTTCTAGATCAATGGCAATACCCTCCTTAGAAACAGTGTCTAAGTAATTTTCCTTGGCTATGGAAAACACACATTCATTTGGATTTAGGGACACACCATGTGTTGGAAATGTTGTCATTGATGTCAAAGTAAAAGAATGAAGTCATTGACGTCAAATGTATGGACGAGTTTATTGGAAGTTGTTATTGATGGAAGAGATGTCAAAAGTGGAATGAGAAACGGGTGTTGCTATGACCATCCAAAAGAGTTAGGGATAAGAGTAAGAGGGACACCTGCAGATCTACAGATGAGAAAGATCATTAAAGGAAATTTGTAAGAAGCATAAAAAGGAAAATAGACGAAGGAAATCAGGTCATCAGGTTGGAAATAATTGATGTCAAAACAAAGAATAGACAAAGAATAAATCAGTTTGGTGGCTTAATCAGATTCGAGTTTGCTGTCTTATTCTGGGACAGTTTATTCAGATTTAAATATTATATCCAGCACTCAGACTTGGTGAGGATCATATAATCGAAGTCTTAATCAGTCATTAAAGTGCAGCGATTAACTTATTATGAAGACAATAATTAACAATGCAGTCAGTGATTAAAATGAAAAGTCACGATTAGTGAAGATATCTAAATTAGTGATTATTAGTGATCACTGTTTGTTCTCTTTAAGGGACGTATTTACTTCAAAAAGCATTGTAGTCACTAAAAGACAAAATACAGAAAGGACAAAAGTCAGATAAGACAAAAAAAATCTGAAGGTGTAAGGCAGCAATTAAAGTTCTGGAAAGATACGATTTATTTTTGAAGTAATGTGATCTTTCAACAAAGTAAAAAAGGTGCGATTCATTTAAAATAAGAAAAAGACAAACTCAACAAAAAGACAAAACTTAAAGCAAGTGACGTGTCCTTTCAAAAGGATGTCTTCTTTCAAAGAGATGCTTCCCTTCGTATGGAGGCATATGGATATAAAAGAGAAAGAATTATGAGAGTGTGTGTTGGATGTGTGAAAATAAAGATTATATCATAAAACACGTGCTGGGTGTAAATTGTATGTCATCCGAAGAATAGAGAGATCTGTCTTATGGATTTTATTGAATATCATTTATGATAGAGAAAGGATATGATCCGAATTGGAGTTGAATGAAATAAATATTATTTGTAGTGAGTTGTGCTGTGGGAATAAATGCTATTTCATTGAGACATAAGCAGATTCTAGAAAAATAATAATGGAAAATTATTAATAAATGCAGTAGCAGATTTGAGGAAGTGTGTATGCTGTGTGTAATAACAGTTATATCATTGAATACAAGCAGACTTGAGGCAGAATTAAAGTGGATTGAAGGCAGATATCAGTGTAATGCTACAAAGTGATTTGTGAATAAGACATATATGATGCATCATTTAAAACGGACTGGTGAACAACAATAAGTAAAGATTTGGGAAGAAGAGTATAATGCAGATTTAATGATTTCATCATAAAGTAAATCATTAACATCATCATCTATTGCAGAGGTAAGACAAATTGTACCTGTTGGGCAGATTTTGTATGAAGAGAATTTAAAAGACAGATTTGGATGTGGAAGAAAGGTAAATTCATCATAAGCTGACTTGTGTGAATATCTTTCAAGAAATATAAGAGTGGGATTCAAGAGGAAGAGTGTTTTGAGCAAAATTGTCCATCATCCGTTGACGAAGCAACATCGAAGGTGGAGTATTATTCTTGATAATTCTATCTTTGCTAAGTAGGTGCTTGGCAAGTGGGGTTGAAGCCTCCAGTAGGTTGGTGCCTACGAACATTAGGGGTTGGTGCTCCTTGTAGGTTGGTGCCTACTAAATCAACATTAGGAGTTGATGCTCCTTGTAGGTTGGTGCCTACTAAACTACATATTTGGTGATTCAAGTAGGTTGGTGCCTACATTCATTGTAAAAGCTTATATAGTTTATAAAGTACAATTGTTGGTGTCAACTTGTTCGTATTGTGATATTCTTGCATAGTTGAGTTGTGTTAGAGTTTGAAGTTGATAAGAAGTTTAAGAGGGTAAAAGTTTGTTGATATACTGATTCCCCCCCCCCCCCCCTCTCAATATATCTTTGTGCTCTTCACCATGTTCCTTGCACTTTTTGAAGACATGCTCAAGATGGTCAAAGTGATCACCTGCATGTTTTGAAAAACCGTGATATCATCCAAGTAGATTAGCACAAAATCTACTAGCACGCCCTTGAAAACCATGTCCATCGCCCTTTGAAAGGTTACAGTAGCATTGGTTAGCACAAAAGGAATTTTACAATATGCATATGTACCCCACTTAGTGGTGAACGTTGTTTTGTATTGGTTTGATTCCTAGACTGGAATCTGATTATAGCTCGAGTACCCGTCTAAGAAAGAAAACCTTTCTGAGTCTCTCACCTTTTGTAGGATTTGCTCCATGGAAGGGAGGGGATAATGGTCTTTAAGAGAGGCCCTATTGAGGTCTTTGAAATCTACACACAACCTTATCTCCCCATTCTTCTTCCTTACAAGAACTAAGTTTTCCACTCAAGAAGAATGCTTAATGGGAAAATTTATTTTGGCTTCTATTAATTTGGTCAACTCCTTCCTCATCAAGGGCTCAATTTTGGGGTTGATAGGTCTCTACTTTTGTCTAATAGATTTTGTATTAGGGTCTAATTCAATGGTATGATGGGCCAATATAGGCTCCGTTATGACTCTGTTTGATGCTATGAGGAGTTATGATGAGGAGCATGATTTTGAGTTGAGAAGACTACCTTTCTTATGGCTCGGTAATGTGTTAGACATTGGCATTGCAAAATTTGACTCCTCAGAGACTTTTGGGTTTGTGATGCTGCTATGTTTTAAATTTAGTTCCTCTTGGCCTTTCAGTTCAAGTTACATGTTTCGTAACCTATCGAGGTTACAAAGGAGGAAAGTGTAGTTTTGGTATGTTGGTTATGTTTGTATGATCAGTGAAATGCAACATCAACGTGGTGGGTCTTTTTAGAGTTGGACTTTGGACTCAGAGTTCATACTTGGCAAAGTATGGATCAATCTTTTTCCTTGGAGTGTGGTGGCGTTGCTTGAGGACAAGCAATTTTGGGAAGGGCGGACTGTAATGTCCCAAATTTAGCCTTGCACTCTTCAATTGGATTTAGCCTATTTCTGGAAATCTATAGGCTAATCAATTGAGCAAATTAGGGTTTCCCCTTTCATAGGAGGTTTTGAAGGTTTGCATGCGAGAGTTTTTTTATGCATGTTTGGTGGAGCTTTCTGCATTTTTGGAGAGCTTCAAGATAACATAACATGCATGTTGAGAAAATGGCATGCATTTTTCTCTGGTTCCTTGCATGCAGGAAAGGTTTCTAGGTTTTTCTGGGTTTTTAGAGATCTCCAGGGTGGTGTGACATGCATCTAAATCTATCAACCTTTCTAAGCACTTACTATTTATAGTAAGTTTGGTATTCTGTTGAGTTTGAAGTGAACTTACTATTTTTGGCACTTTCTATTTTTAGTAAGTCTATTTTTGGTAGTGGCATTATCAGCAGCTCAGCCTAGATCATCATGCTATTTCTGGCAGTCTTGCAGAATTAGTTTTGGGCATTGTTTTAGTTGCTTCATTGGACTAAGTTTCAACACTTAGTTAATTTTTTATTTTGAGTTTGTATCCCCATGCCTAGGTGATGACTTCAAAGTTGTTTTAAAGTTGGGGCCATAAAGTGGATGCCTTATTAATGCATTTAATGTTTTATTAATGTTTTAATATTTCTTCAAAGTGGGACGACTTGGGAAAGAGCATAAAGAAGTTTTAAATATTTTTAAAATGCATTTGAGGTGGACGTCCCTTGGAGAAGTTGAAGAGCTTTCTTGGTTAGAGTTACAGGTTGCTTCAATTGCCCAATTGTGCCAATATATTGATGCTTTGCTAAGTGTTGAGGATCTTTTGGAAAATTTAGTAATGTTATGTTGTTGAACTGAGTTCAAACTTTGCTACGAGGGTTGTGCACCTTCTAGCTTTCTATGCCATTCTTCGGGCCTGAAACTATGGCTTCCTAGATGGTGACTGAAGACTGTGCTTCACGCAGAGGTGTAGATTGAGCTTAATTTCTTAATTTTATAAACAAATTGTTGTTGTATAATCTGTTTATTTCTGCTAGCACTGAACATCATGGCTGAAGGAGATTTTTATCGATAGCTTCGCCATCGATTTTTATTTCATTCTAGGTACTGGCTCATGTTGTTCTACTATGAAGGGCACCTAGAATTGCAAGTTTACGGAATTTATTTCTGAGTATTGATTTTTCTAGAAGAGGTCGACCTTCTTGGAGGTCGTACCACTTCATTGTTGGTTGCATTGGGACTCATGCCAAGTCTCTGCTACTGTTTTGGCACCATTTGTTCATTAGAGTTTGAATGCCTTGGTTAGAGGCTTCATTTGATTGCTGTTTGAAGTCTTCTAGAGCTGCATTGAAGGAGTTGCATCCATATTGGTGAATTTCTTACTTGCTGGTCTGATTTTTTGTGTTAACTGTTTCTAATCAGACTTGAAGTAATTCTGATTTTCTAATATTTAGAGGCTAAAATCTGATTGTAATCATTGTAAAGAGTTAAGGATAATGTCCTTAATCATTGGTTGTATTTGGCCTCTATTCTGACATGTTTTGCAACTAAAATTCATTTATTGTAAGGCTGGTTAGTAGTACTAATAGTCATTTATTTACTTGTTGCAATTAAGTTTTGTATTTAGCTCCCACTGGATAAGTGGTTGAAGCATTTATATTTCAAGTCCATAGTTTGCAGACTCTTGGGACTCGCCGCGGACTCGGGAGTCTCGAACCTGGCCGAGTCAACTCACCACTGTAATGTCCCCTTCTCAAATGTGATCGTTTTAGTTGATTGTTGGCCTATTCCGGAGACCTATAGGCTACTCGGATGGTAAAATTAGGGTTTCCTATTTTTGAGGAGGTTGTTGCTTTAAGTTTGGAAATTGGATTGCGGATTCTTTCTGGGTTTTCAGAGAGCTTCGCGGTGGTATGGTCAGTTTGGTGTTTCGAGCAACTTCATGAATTTACTATTTTTAGTAAATTCTATTTTTGGCAATGGACAGGTTGGGTTCAGTTTAGTTGGTCTTCTTCTTCAGATGGTTCAGTTGGCATTATTGTTTTGGCCCTTGGGTGCATTTTTATGGAGAGATAAGTTATTTTAATTAAAATAATGTTATTTTTTAACATTAACCCCTTGGCCTAGCAATATGACTTTAAGTTGTGTTTAAAAGGGGGCTTTAAGGGGTGGATGCCTCATGAGGAATTTTATTATTATTCTAAAGTTGAAAATATAACTTGAAAAGAGGGGACACCAACTTTGAAGAGGAGATTATTTTAAATTAAAGTTAAATATTTGCCTTCAATAAGGGACGCCACTTTGGAGGGATAAGGAGTCAACTTCAAATTTGAAAATGCTTTGACCTTGGTTTGGGCGCCCTGCTAGATGCTTGTGGAAGATTCTTTTCAAGTCTATACAAGGAGGCTTCTATTCTTCATTTGACATCTTTTGTCTACCATATTGTTATGCTGCTGGAATATCTTCAGGCAAGCTTCGAGGAAAGCATACCTCCTAGCATTTGGCTCATCTTCTTGCTTGAAAGATAGCAACAAGCTGAGAATTAGATTGTAGTAGGGTTGTTTAGCATTGTAGTTGAGTTTCATTGCATTTGGTGGTTGATGTTCAAGCATTTTGTCATATTCTAGAGTTGCTGATGTTGCATGGCTGTAGGTAGTTTTTACTCATATCTAAAAAAATAAAAAGAATATTGTTCTGGGTGTTTGTTGTATCCATTTCTCTACTTGGGGCGACCCTTGTTGCAACTTTATGGATTTTTTATTGAAGATTCTGATTTTTCCTAGCTAAATCGCCCCTTTAAAAGGGCCGTACCATTCTGAGTTGGCCTTGGATTTCGTGTAAAATGAATAGAGGATGTTTGGAGTGGTTCTTGCAATTCATCTTGATCGCCATCATACTTAGACCAATCTGCATTTGATTTCTTGTCAAAAGAGTGTGATTTGAGTAAGATATAAGCATTTTAGTGAAGCCTAGGGTTGCTGGTCTGTTATTACAGTCTTAGAAGAATGCAAATTTGTGTGAAATCTGAGTCTAGATAGGCTTGTGGAGTATTGAGGAAGTCTGATTTATCTTGCAGCATTGAGGAACTTTGAATCATTGAGCTTTGACTAACATTCTATCATATTGTAAGCTGATTAGTAGTACTATCAGCAATTCTCTTCTTTATCTCTCATTTTCTCTATTGTACTTCCCACTCAATAAGTGGAAGAGGCTGGCTTGCCGCCTATTTACTTTCAGTTAGTAGTTTAGGGACCCTCTGACTATATGCTCGCCATCACTCGGCGCCATTCTTGGTTAGGGTTACTTCAGTTCATCATGCATTGATCCTTTGACCATATGCTCGTCTGCACAGGCGCATTCTTGGTTAGAGTTCCCTTCCAGTTTGCATCTGCATTAGATCCTCTGACCAATGCTCACACCTTGCCCACATCGGGATCCTGGTGTACATTTGGTTAGAGTTACTTTCCGCATCGTTTTGGTTTAGAGCTAACCTTAACGGGTGCATGTTGATTGTAATTACATTGTGAAAAAACAAAAAAAAAATGGTCCGGTTCATTACAGTGGTATCAGAGCCATGATTCTGCCAACCTATGCCTACAGTGATTCAATTGTCAGATGAGTGACAGTGATTGCAGATACTTCACCAGAAGTCAGGCCAGAAGACAACAGACACAGTTTCCGCCAGTGCTAGAAGCAGATACTTTTTCAGAGGCTTTGAGAGAAACAGGAAGAGCAGTAGATACTGGTAAAACAGTTGAGAACATGTCAGACAACCTTAAGCAGGCCATGGATGAAAGAGATGAAAGGATGGAAAAGAAGTTTGAGGGGATGATTGAAATGATGTCCCGGTTACTTGCACGAATGGACCAGCAAACTCCTCAGAATCAAACTCCTAATCAAAACCATGCTACAGGAGAAAACAGTGGAGTCAATGGGAACAATGGTAATGGAGGGAGTAGAACTATTGGTCAGCATGAGGCCACCTCTAGGGGATCAACCTCTAGGCCACTCTTTCCTACATTCACTCAGAAGGAGGGTCCGCCTGTTGAAGCTGCCATCCCTTTTGCAGATGATGCCCGGCAAGCCTACTTGGAGTATACCACCTTACCCCCTGATCTTAGAGACCAATGGTCATTTGATCAATTCTTGAACCAAAGAAACAGAAGAAATGGAGGAAGAACTGATAATAGAGCTCCTATGGCTCCTAGGACTGATTTTCAGCAAGCCCTTGGGAAGGTGTCTTTGGCTTACTTCGATGGAAGTGATGTGTGTTCAGCAAGGTCATGGGTTCAGAAGCTTGACAACTACCTTTCACTTCGTCCCATGCCGGAAGAAGATGCCATTAAGTTTGCAACACTACATTTGGAGGGGCCTGCCCATGAATGGTGGTACCATGGTTTGGTCATGCTTGGCCACAACCTCATTCGAACCTACGATGAATTCACCAATAAGTTGATTGATAGGTTCAACACTAAGGATCCGAAAGTGAGATTTCATGAGCTTGCACAATTGAAGCAGCATGGCTCCTTGGATTCTTACATAGCTGATTTCCAAAGACTTTCCGTGATGGTGCCCAACATCACTGAAAGAAGATTGGTTGTATTGTTTTTTGAAGGATTGGTTGAACCCTTGAAAGGGTAGGTTAAAGCTTTCGATCCACCAAGTCTCGAAGAAGCAATCAAGAAGTCTCGTAGTATGGAGTTATCAGCCCCTAGGCCTAAATTTCCGCCCAAGCCCTTTGGCCACAAAAAGGATAAGAAGCATTTTTCAAATCAGCACAAGAAGTTACCACCGAGGTTGACTGAAGAGCAACGTGAACAGCTTAGAAAAGAAGGCATGTGTTATACATGTTTGGAGCCTTGGATCAAGGGTCACAGATGTCCTGGAAGAGGACGTTCTAATCAAATGGGAGCCTATTCTGATTATGCATCAAAATCTGATATGTCTGATCAACAATCTTATTTTGGGGACAGCGAGGAAGAAAAAGCTCCAGAAGAGTCCGACCATGAGCAAGGAATTGGGGGCCTTATTGCCCAACTTTCTAGTTTTCAAAAGAACGAATCTTTCAAGGTTCGTGGTGGAGTTGGAGGTCACTGAATTGTTGCCTTGATTGACACTGGGGCAACACATAATTTCATTGACGAAAGAGTGGTTGCAAAGAGAGGTCTCAGAACTGAAGAATTTGAAGGCTTCAAGGTCATGGTGGCTAATGGGTTTCATATTTCTTGCAACCAAAGAGTTCCTAACATGTCCATGCAGTTAGGCAACTATGAAGTCAAAGATGACTTCTATGTGGTTACTATTGGTGACACAGATGCAGTACTTGGTATACAATGGTTACGCTCACTTGGTGAAATCTCTATCAATTTACAAACAATGGAGCTCAAGTCCCAATCTGATGGAAAGAAGGTGGTGTTAAGAGGAATGTCCAACGGTGGTCCTCGGATTGTGTCATTCAAAAGAATGGAGAGGCTGATTCGACACGATCAAGTTGAGTGGGCTGCGGAATGCATGGTTCTTCCAGCTAGTCCAGTTGAGACAAAGAGGGACTACCCTCCAGATATTCAGTCCATACTTACCATGAGGAGTAAGGTGTTTGCTGATTTACCTCCTGGGCCGCCTCCTGAAAGAGGAGCTGAGCACGTCATTGAACTCAAAGAAGGGGCCAAGCCAGTCATCACAACACCATATGGGTATCCTAAGAAGTAGAAGGATGAGATCGAAAAAAACATAAAAGAACTCTTGGAGATGGGTTTCATTCGCCCAAGCAAGAGTCCCTTTGCTTCAGCAGTAGTTCTTGTGAAGAAGAAGGATGGGAGTGGGACCATCCGCATGTGTGTGGATTATCGTGCCTTCAATCAAAGCACAATAAAGAATCAATATCCTATTCCTTGGATTAATGAGCTCATTGATGAGCTACATGGTGCCAAGTTATTTTCAAAAATTGATTTGAGGTCGGGCTACTATCAAATCCGAATGAGAGGTTCAGATGTCGAGAAGACGGCATTCAGATGCCACTATGGTCATTTCAAGTTTCTAGTCATGCCTTTTGGGTTGACTAATGCTCCGACCACTTTCCAATCTTGTATGAACAAAGTTTTTTAGAAACAGTTGAGGAAGTTTATGTTGATCTTCTTTGATGATATTCTCATCTTCAGCAAGACATGGGAAGAACATCTCAAGCACTTGGAGGAAGTGCTTAGCATTCTTGAGTCAAAAAGCTTGTTTGCCAAAGAGTCCAAATGTGAATTTGGAATGAAGGAGCTGCTCTACCTTGGTCATATAATCAATGCTGATGGAGTGAAGGTTGATCCTGAAAAGATCAAGGCAATAGTTGATTGGCCACCTCCAGAAAACTTGACTCATTTGAAGGGGTTCTTGGGTCTTTGTGGCTTCTACAAAAGATTTGTGAAGGGCTACTCTCAAAGTGTTGCTCCTCTTACTGACCTCACTAAGAAGGGAGCTTTTTTTTGGTCAGAAAAGGCTCAAAGTGTGTTCGATAAGTTCAAGAAAATCATGAGTTCTTGTCTAGTGTTGGCCATACCAGATTTTTCCAAGCCTTTCGAGTTGCAGTGTGATGCATCAGGAGAAGGTGTTGGTGCTGTTTTGATGCAAGACAAGCATCCCATTGTGTTTGAAAGTAGGAAACTAAGGGGTGTTGAGAGGACCTATTCTATCTACGACAAGGAAATGCTTGCAATCATGCATGCATTAGCTAAGTTCAGACAATATCTGGTGGGGGGTAAATTCGTGGTCAAGACTGATCACAATAGTCTCAAGCATTTCATGCATCATAAGGATTTGAATAAGAGACAACAAAAGTGGGTAAGTAAGCTTCAAGCTTACGATTTTGACATTGAGTATGTCAAGGGGAAAAACAACATTGTGGCGGATGCCCTATCTAGAAGGCCTCATTTGAGCTCATTGTGTGAGCTTACTACTGGTTGGAAGGAGATGTTGCTTGCTGATTATGCCAAAAATCAGTTTGCAACCAGCATCATTGAAAGTTCTTTCCAAGACGAAAGGTACAAAGTGGTTGATGGTTTGATACATTACAAGGGAAGGATCTTTCTGGTGACCGATTCTAAGCTCAAAAAGAAGATTTTGATGACTTTCCATGACATCCCACTAGCTGGTCATCAAGGCTACTTCAAAACATATAGGCAGATTCAAGAGAGGTTTTCTTGGAAGGGGTTGAAAGAGGAAGTTCAACGCTACATCAAGGAGTGTTCCACTTGCCAGATGAACAAAAATGAGCATTCTCTTCCAGCTGGTCTGCTGCAACCTCTTCCCATTCCCAACCAAAAATGGGAAAGCATATCAATGGACTTCATCACAAGGTTGCCAAGGGCTCAAGGCAAAGACTGTATTTATGTTGTAGTGGACAGATTAACAAAGTTTGCTCAATTTTTTGCCATCACAAGTACATTTTCAGCAGCTCAAGTTGCAGATTTGTTTTTTCATGAAGTATTTAGATTGCATGGGTTGCCAAAAAACATTGTGAGTGATAGGGACAAGAAGTTCCTAAGCACCTTTTGGCAAGAGGTATTCAGGTTGAGTGGTACTGTGCTTACTCCTAGCACTAGCTATCACCCTCAAACTGATGGTCAAACTGAGATAGTAAACAAATGGTTGGAGGGCTATCTCAGAAATTATGTCTCGGAGCAGCAAAGAGCATGGGTGAAATGGCTCCACATTGGAGAGTATTGCTACAATTCATCCTTTCACATATCAATAAGGATGTCTCCATTCATAGCTCTTTATGGTTACGAAGCCCCTAGCTTTGCTGATTTGGTGTTTGGTGATAGCAAAGCCCCTCAAGCCAAGGATTGGTTGTAGCAAAGTCAAGATATTATGAAGTCCTTGAAGAATAACCTTCAATTGGCACAAAATCAGCAAAAGATGTACGTTGATTAGCAACGTGTTGAGCGTTCATTTGAGGTTGGTGACTTGGTTTATCTTCGACTTCAGCCTTACAGATAGTCTACTCTCAAGAAGAGTGGAGCGAAGAAGCTTAAACCTCGCTTCTATGGGCCATTCAAAGTTATCAGAAAGGTTGGAGCGGTGGCTTATGAGTTGGAACTACCATCGAGTAGTAAGGTTCACAACGTCTTCCATGTGTCTCGCCTCAAGAAGGCACTTGGACACAATGTTGTTGCTTCATCACAGTTGCCTCCCTTGGATGAAGAAGGGCAGTTGACCTTGATTCCAGAAGAGATTATTAATTCCAGAGAGCGCTCCTTGAGGAGGAGAACAATCAAAGAATACTTGGTGAAGTGGAAGAATTTACCCTTGGAGAATGCTACTTGGGAGAATGAGGAGATTCTGCAACATCCAGACTTGCGATTGCTTGAGGGCAAGCAATCTTGGGGAAGGCGGACTTTAATGTCCCCTTCTCAAATGTGATCGTTTTAGTTGACCGTTGGCCTATTCCGGAGACCCGTAGGCTACTCGGATGGTGAAATTAGGGTTTCCTATTTTTGAGGAGGTTGTTGCTTGAATTTTGGAAATTAGATTGCGGATTCTTTCTGGGTTTTCAGAGAGTTTTGCAGTGGTATGGTCAGTTTGGTGTTTCGAGCAACTTCATGAATTTACTATTTTTAGTAAATTCTATTTTTGGCAGTGGACAGGTTGGGTTCAGTTTAGTTGGTCTTCTTCTTCAGATGGTTCAGTTGGCATTATTGTTTTGGCCCTTGGGTGCATTTTTATGGAGAGATAAGTTATTTTAATTAAAATAATGTTATTTTTTAACATTAACCCCTTGGCCTAGCAGTATGATTTTAAGTTGTGTTTAAAAGGGAGCTTTAAGGGGTGGACGCCTCATGAGGTATTTTATTATTATTCTAAAGTTGAAAATATAACTTGAAAAGGGGGGACGCCAACTTTGAAGAGGAGATTATTTTAAATTAAAGTTAAATATTTGCCTTCAATAAGGGACACCACTTTGGAGGGATAAGGAGTCAACTTCAAATTTGAAAATGCTTTGACCTTGGTTTGGGTGACCTTCTAGATGCTTGTGGAATATTCTTTTCAAGTCTATAAAAGGAGGCTTCTATTCTTCATTTGACATCTTTTGTCTACCATACTGTTATGCTGCTGGAATATCTTCAGGCAAGCTTCGAGGAAAGCATACCTCCTAGCATTTGGCTCATCTTCTTGCTTGAAAGATAGCAACAAGCTGAGAATTAGATTGTAGTAGGGTTGTTTAGCATTGTAGTTGAGTTTCATTGCATTTGGTGGTTGATGTTCAAGCATTTTGTCATATTCTAGAGTTGCTGATGTTGCATGGCTGTAGGTAGTTTTTACTCATATCTAAAAAAATAAAAAGAATATTGTTCCGGGTGTTTGCTGTATCCATTTCTCTACTTGGGGCGACCCTTGTTGCAACTTTGTGGATTTTTTATTGAAGATTCTGATTTTTCCTAGCTAAATCGCCCCTTTAAGAGGGCCGTACCATTCTGAGTTGGCCTTGGATTTCGTGTAAAATGAATAGAGGATGTTTGGAGTGGTTCTTGCAATTCATCTTGATCGCCATCATACTTAGACCAATCTGCATTTGATTTCTTGTCAAAAGAGTGTGATTTGAGTAAGATATAAGCATTTTAGTGAAGCCTAGGGTTGCTGGTCTGTTATTACAGTCTTAGAAGAATGCAAATTTGTGTGAAATCTGAGTCTAGATAGGCTTGTGGAGTATTGAGGAAGTCTGATTTATCTTGCAGCATTGAGGAACTTTGAATCATTGAGCTTTGACTAACATTTTATCATATTGTAAGCTGATTAGTAGTACTATCAGCAATTCTCTTCTTTATCTCTCATTTTCTCTATTGTACTTCCCACTCTATAAGTGGAAGAGGCTGGCTTGCCGCCTATTTACTTTCAGTTAGTAGTTTAGGGACCCTCTGACCATATGCTTGCCATCACTCGGCGCCATTCTTGGTTAGGGTTACTTCAGTTCATCATGCATTGATCCTCTGACCATATGCTCGTCTGCATAGGCGCATTCTTGGTTAGAGTTCCCTTCCAGTTTGCATCTGCATTAGATCCTCTGACCAATGCTCACACCTTGCCCACATCGGGATCCTGGAGTACATTTTGGTTAGAGTTACTTTCCGCATCGTTTTGGTTTAGAGCTAACCTTAACGGGTGCATGTTGATTGTAATTAAATTGTGGAAAAACAAAAAAAGATTGGTCCGGTTCATTACAGCCACAGACTCGGGAGTTGAGTCCAGGAGAGTCCTGGGTCGGGACTCTCGAGTCCGAGCTCAGGACTCGGCCAAGTCCTAAGGTCAGACTTGGGAGTCCCGACCCAGGACTCTCTTGCACGGCTGGGTCATAAAATGGGTTAAAACCCATGATTATTTTTATGTTTTTTTTCATTTTTAGAATCTCAATTGTGAAAAACAGGTCTGCAAGTTCATTTGGGGTTGATTGAAGCAAGGAAAACGAACTGAAAAGATCAAAATAGAGCCAGGTAAGTGATCTAACAATTCTTTTTGTTTGTTTTCTTCAATTTCTTGAATTCAAAATCAAAAAAATCAAGAAAAATAAGGGGAAATGCTGCCAATTTTCTTTCTATTTTCCTTAATAGCCTAATTCTTATTGTTTCTACTTTCTAGTTTGGTTTTGCATTCTTTTTCTTTTGCAAATGTTTGAAACTTTGAATCACGTTTATTTGCTGATTTTTTAGCAAACCCTAGCTGATTTTTTTTTCCATGTTGAACTTGAAACAGTAATGTCGTCTTCAAATCCAAAGGGATTGAAAAAAGACCCTGCATGGAAGTATAGAATTCCAGGAGATAAAAAAGGTGAAGTGACATGTAGTGAATGCCAGAAATGGATGACAGGAGGAATAAACAGATTAAAATACCACCTTGCTAGAATACCTAGGCAAAATGTGGAGGGATGCAAGAAGACTACTCCTGAGATTATTAGAGAGATGAAGGCCCTTCTTGCTGAATATGAGCTTAAAAAAGAGGAAAAACAAAAAGACAAAGGATGCCCTAGCAACAGCGATGAGTGGATCCCAATCCCATTCTACACCATCTATGCCCCATAGTGCTGCAAGTCCAAGCTTCCGTGCTCCACATTCATCTTTTGGTGAGAGTCCTAATGGTTCATTTTCTACTGCTAGTGCTAGTCAGGGTCCTTCATCAGGACCAAATTATTTTATTCCACGTAATGTTCCAGGAGCACAACCTTCACTTGAAGGTACCGGTTGGAATAAGGAAAAGCATCAAGAAGCTAGGATGGCTGCTGCAAACTTTTGGTACTACAATAATCTACCTTTCAATGTTGCAAACAACCCATATTGGGAAGGTTTGGTGAACGCCCTTACAGTTTCAGGAAAGGGGTTTAAGACCCCATCATCTAGAGATTTGAGTGGGCCATTGCTAGAGGAAGCTGTAAAGAATACACGGCTTGTGGTTGATGAACAAAAGAAATTTTGGCGAAGGAAAGGTTGCAGCATTTTATCTGATGGGTGGACAGATGGACGAAATAGAACTCTCCCTAAATTTTTAGTGGCCTCTAATGGTGGATTGGTGTTTCTAAAATCAATAGATGCCTCCCATGAAGTTAAAAATGCTGAGACTTTATGCAATCTATTAGATGGGGTGGTCCAAGGAGGTTGGAGTTGATAATGTTGTCCAAATCATCACGGACAACGCAGCTGCATATGTAGCTGCAGGTAGACTACTTATGGAGAGGTATCCCACAATTGCATGGTCTCCGTGTGCTGCACATTGCTTAGACCTATTGCTAGAGGACATTGGGAAGATTTCATGGGTCAAAAGAGTGGTTGAAGATGCAAAAAGTGTTACAAAATTTATCTACAACCATACTTGGTGCTTTCTTTGATGAGGAAATTCACAAATGGCAAGGACCTTGTGTGACCTGGAGTGACACGATTTGCTAGCCACTTCCTCACATTGCAAAGCATTCTTGGTGCCATCGGTCATCTCAAGCAAATGTTTGTGTCCGATGCTTGGAAGGAGTCCTCATTTTCCAATAAACTTGAAGGGGAGAGGATTGTTGCCATAGTTTTTTATGAGACATTCATCAAAAATGGAGAGGAGTTGATGGGGGTAAGTAGCACTCACACAAAAAAAAGTTATACATGATAATCTATTGGCTGTTTTTATTTTTTGAGGGGTTAATTTTGTTATAATTTAACATTTGTTTTCATTTTTTTAGGTGACAGAACCTTTGGTGAGGGTTCTTCGTATGGTGGATGGAGATGGCATGCCAATGGGTTTCATCTATGAGGCCATGGATAGGGCCAAAGAGGCCATATCACGTTACTATGGTGGCAACAAAAGGAAATATGAAATCATATGGCGCATCATTGATCGGAGATGGACACACCAACTCCACCAGCCAATTCATGCCTTTGCCTACTTCTTGAATCCGAAGTTCTACTTCTCGAACACATTTAAGGCGGATGAGGAGGTCATGGAAGGTCTTGTCATGTGCATTGATAGGATGGTGCCTGATCGTGAGCTGAGAGATAAAGTGCTTGATGAGTTGGAGGTGAGATTTGTTGCATCTTATTTATGAATTTGCAATGTTGAGCCTTGACTATCTATGAATTTTCTATATTTGATTTACTTTTTCTTTTATCTATTCAAGGTCTACAAGGGTGCAGAGGGGAGACTCTTTTCCTCCCAACAAGCAATTGAAAGGAGAGGAAAACAACAACCAGGTAAAAAATGAAATTAGAAACTTGATTCTTACATATAGATTGTTTACTTTATTCTTATTTCTTAATACTTATATTTTTTAAACATGTTTTTGTAGATCTATGGTGGGAGAACTATGGTGCTAGCACACCAAATCTTCAAAAGCTAGCCATACGTGTCTTGTCACAGCCATGCAGTGCTTCTGGGTGTGAACGCAATTGGAGTTTATTTGAAAACATTCACACAAAGAAGAGGAACAAGTTGACTCAACAGCGCCTAAATGATTTAGTTTTTGTTTGGTACAACCTTCGCCTTCGAACTAGAAAGGTGGAGGGTGTTTCACACGAGTCCATTGACTTGGATGACATTGATCCATATGATGAATGGACTATTGATGAACAAAATGATGAGGCTGATGTCTTCCTTACTGATGAGGATCTTGTTGAATTAGAGAGAACAGCAGAAGAAGAAGAAGCAACAAGATTGGATGCCATGGAGGACGACGAAAACACATTTGAATATCATGTTTCCCCTGTTCGATCTCCTAGTCCTCATTCGGATACTATAGCACGGGCACCTTCTAGTTCTAGGCCTCCAAAATTGAGTACCATTGGGAGGGGAAAGAGGAAGATGTAGATTACATGTGGTTGTTAATGTTTTCCTCGTTTTGACATGATTATATGTAAACATTTATAAACTTATGATGCTGTTATACATTGAAAGTTGAAACTATGAGTATTTGATGACTATGAATGATGAAATTTCAATTATTGAGTGTTTGATGATCATATGACATGTGTAATCTTTGAATTATGAGTGTTTGATAATCAAATTAGGCTCTTATGTTCTCTAAATGAATTAATTTGTTCTCTAAATGCATTAATTTGTTCTTGTTTTTTTGTAAAACTACGGTTTTTTTTTTTGCCGAGTCCTAGCCGAGTCTTTTCCCGAGTTCGTGCCGAGTCCCGAGTCCGAGTCATATTTTTGGGCTGCCGAGTCCCCGGCGAGTCCGAGTTTGCAAACTATGATTTCAACAATTTAAGTTTAATAATTCCCCCCACTGAATAAGTGGTAGAATTCATGGTCGGCTTGCCACCTCATTATTTGTAATTTGTTTTGCTCTTGCTGAATAAGTGGTTGACCTTATGGTCGGTTAGCTGCCTACTCTTGTAATTACTTTCATTTCATGGTTGGCTAGCCGCCTAGCAGCTTTGTAATTCTTTTCCAGTTGCTAACAATCCCCGGCACTATATGCTCTCACCTCGCCCACAATGGGATCTTGGTGATCAAAAGATGAAGGGTTACTTTTCAAGTTGGTTAGTATTTGGAGCTAACGCTAACAATGGTGTTTGGTGCTGATTAAAAATCGAGAAAATTAAGGGGGAATATTACATTCTCCTATGCCGTAAGTATTTGACATGGTCCCCAGACAGAGCCAAATGTTGTACCCCAAATTAAAATTTTTGCTACACAGGCATTTTGAAGAAATGGCAGTCTCCTGTAAAATTGTCCAAAAGGTCAAAAAATTGAAATTTGCATGTCATACATGGTGCTCAAAAACTCAAAATTTTCAAAATCTAAGGATCTAGGTCTGCTCAGAGCGACCTTGTCTACAAAACCCAAATCTTAGTTTTTCGACCCTAAATTTTAGGGAAATTTTTGAAAATAGAAAATTTCTATAAATAGACTTTTTTTGGGTTTCTTCTCAAATGGATGCTGGCAAGTTTTTCTAAAAATAGAAAGTCTGACTTCAAGGAGTCAAATTGATTTTGATTGTTTCAAAATACTTTCTCATCAGGCTAGTCCAGTCAAAATCGTCAAAAGATTAGTTTTGCCCTGGTGGGTCTTTTCTGCTTTCTCATAAACCAAATTAGGAGCACCAAGGTCATCAATGGAGATTGCTCACCTTTCAGGTTTCAAATTCGAAGTCTCAAACACCACACAGATCATTCAATGGAGAAAGTTGCTCGAGGAATGAAGAACGATGAAAGGAGGCTGGAGAATCTTGAAAATTGAGGAAAAATGGTTAGGTTTGGAGATGTCAGGCGCCCTTGCCCACTCAAGGTGCCTAGCCATTCATGCCTTAGAATTTTTTCAGTCTCTGACAGTCAAAGCAACGACAAACATGAGGGATGAAGGGAAAATGTTGAAATATATCTAACACTACCAAGTAAAGACGCCCTTGCTAGCTAGGGGCGCCCAACTTTTCAAGACACCGGTTGATGGAATTAAGGTATGGGTTTCCTAGACAATGTTGCGTAGAATTCAACAGGCTCTACATTGAATCCATTAGCACAGTCATCAGATCAATTAGTCAACCAAAATTCGAGATTGAATGGAGAAGTCTTGGCAGAGAAGCAAACTGGAAAACATGAAAATATCAAAAAATAAACTATCTCTGGGATTCTTGGGCACCCCAACTAGAGAGGGGCGCTTAGGGTTTTGGAGGCTCAAACTCAACAGTTAGGGTTTGCAAATATGCTCAGATTCTTCAAAATTCTGCCAGCTATCCGGTGTATATCTTAACTTGATCATCAGATTCATTAGTCACCAACAGTTGTAGATCAAACAAAGGACAAAACTTGGAAGGTCAAAGTTGAAAAAATGGAAATCTCGTGAAAATGACTAAGTCTGGGAGTGATGGGTGCCCCAGCTAGCTAGGGGCACCAAAAGATTTGAGAGCTTAAAAGTTGAAATTAGGTTTTGCAGTCTCTAGCAACTTTTCTTCAGATTCAGTCTAGCTCTTCAACGGATTCAACAGAAAGCTCATTGGATTTGTCAAACATCAGATATCACAGGTTGAACAAAGGCGAAAACATGAGCAAAATTGAAAAAGTCAAAAGATGGGCGCCCAAGCTTTTGACCCCCCAAATCAACTTTTCAAGAGATGTAGCATCCAGAAGACTGCCCTCAAAATTAATCAGGCTATCCAACGCATTTGACAGCTAGTTCATCGGGTCATTCTAGCTCCCGGAATTGCAAATTCATCAAAAGATTAGAAAACATGCAAAATTGAAGAACAATAGAAAAATGGCTAACACTGGTAGCCATGGGCGCCCCAGCTAGCCAAGGGCGCCCAGTATTTTGAGGGCCCAGATGATATTTTTAGCCAAAGCTGCCTCTAGGATGATCTCGTCAAATTCAGTCAAGCTTCGCGATGGATTGTTCAGCTAGTTCACAGGATCAATCTGGCGTCAAGAAATCAAAGATCAAAAGTTTCAAGAAAATGGCTAATTCTGCTAGCCAAAGGCGTCCAAAGTTCCATGCCTTAGTAAATTTTTCCAAATTTCATCTTTCAACATTAAAAAAGAAAACGGTCCAAGTTCAATGCGCCTGCTCCAGAAGGGTTTTCACAGTTCTATATTTAGGAAACAAGGTGTTTTTTTTCCTAAAAACCTATTTAAGAGAGCTTTGTCTTCCATTAGTCACATCTTTTTGTAGGTGGCATCCAAGAGCAAGAGAGGAGAAACATAAAAATTTTCTTCATCAAGATTTGAAGGCTAAAACTTGGTGATTTTCAGAGTTCTTCATATTTTCTAGATCAGTATGCATAGAGGCTCGCTTTTTCATGCTTTATTCTTCCAAGGCATCATTTTCAGAGGAAGGGGGTCATCTTTTTCAAAATTCATTCATCTAGGTCCTGTTGTGACCTTTTTCACACATCACCCCATTGCAAATGGGGACCCTCTAATTTTCGCTTCGAACTTTTGGCTTGATTTTGGTTTGTTTTTGCTGTTGTCTCTCTCTCTCGCTTTGTCTATCTCGGGATGTACCCATCTTTGAACGTAAATTGGGTTTTTGGCCAAGTCTTTAAAATTAGGGTTTGATTCCTTCACACCAATTTGAGGTCAAGTAAGGTGAATAAATTGAAAACAGAGACTAACATTGCTGTCAGTATGCTTCTAGCAGGCTCTCAGCAAAATTTCATCAAATTCTGAGTACTTACTAGTTTTAGTAAGTATGCAATTACAGGTGTTTCGTCAACATTTTTGAAATTCCGACAGTCACATTGCATTCAGAACACATCAAGCTGCTCGTGTACAAAATTTGAGCTAAAATAGACAACTTGCTATTTTTAGCAGTTCAGCTTCTAGAGCAAATTTCAGGACCTAGACGCAGAGTTTTTCTCTGCATGTCTGCATTTTCCTTTTGGGTTTTTCGAGACCTTCGCGATGGTGTAACATGCAAAACGATACAACTTTCAGAGTTCAGTCTTCCGAGGCTATTTTTAGGGTTTGCATGTTAGCGTTTTCTTTGCATGTCTGTATATTCCTTGTGGGTTTCTCGAGAGCTTCGCAGTGATGTGACATGCAAACAGAGATAATCACTTATTCAGGAACTTGCTATTTTTAGCAGATGCATCCCGGCAGCTGCCTCCCAGCACTTCAAAATCACGAGCTGATCGCAATGCAACAGAAACGAGAACAAACGGAGATCATTTGATACGCATGCAAGTCAAATTAGGGTTTCCAACTTCGGGACCCAAAAAGAGTCGTAAAAAGTCAGAATTTTCGAAAACCGGTGTAAACCACCGCGATCAACATCTTTCAAGGAGTCTGTTGGTGAAATTTGAAGGCAAACGGAGTACTTACTATTTATAGTAAGGCTAAAAATAGAAAGTCAGCATCAGGCACCGACGTCAACAGGCAGGTCATGTGGTGAGGAGCCCGTCATTCCAATTTCAAGTCAAACGGAGTTGTGGAGATCTCAGAAATAGCTAGTTGCTATAAATAGTAAACCACCTCCAGAAACGTGCCAAAAATAGTAGGTCAACACGAAGCATCAGTATGAACGGGTCAGGCAAGTGATGAGGACCCCTTGGCGCGAATTTCAAGACAAACGGAGTTACAAAGAATGGAGAATCAGGCACTTGCTATTTTTAGCGGGCTGGTACAGAGAAATTAGGGTTTCCTAAAATCAAGGGCGGAACACAAAAGTCAGGCAGAGGCGGCGTTCGGTCACGATCAACACCCTTCAGGCAATCGGCACATGAAATTTGAGCTCATTCTGAACATTTACTATTTTTAGCAGGTTGCTAAAAATAGTAGAGGCATACGGGTACGGGGCACCAGCAACTCAATCATGTCACTAGGATTCGAAACAAAGCAAAATCCAGCCTTTTTGAAGCTTGAAATTAGCTTGAAGTGCAAAATTGACAAACTTTCTAAAAATAGCAAATTAGGGTTAGCATGATCGAGTCACCCTAAATCTGGCATAGGGCAAGAAATCCACCAAGTTTGATATTTTTTCAGGTCCAGCATCAAAACTTGCTTTAAAAGGCCAAAGACAGATCAAAATTCTTGAAGTGTTTGAAAAATGAAAGCTCATGCCTCCATATGCGCCCTTGAGGGAGGAAGGCATGAGAAATCTACTAAGTCTTTCAAACTGGAAACACCACCTGCCAAATGCGCCTAAACCTGAAGAGTTCAAAAATTTGCCTAAGTTAAAAACTTGGAGCAGGGTACCCCAAATGCGCCCTCCATGGATTAGGAATGGAAAAAGTTCTAAGTGTCATAAATTGGATGCTCCATGGGTCAAATGCCCCCCTCTTTGAAGAGGAGCTTGGAAATTTTACCAAGTGTAAGAAAATTGAAAGCTCCACCCTCCATATGCGCTTGGAAAGAGAAGAGGAGACTTGAAATTGTTCTAAGTTTCGAAAATGGAAGTAAGGGGTCCTAAATGCGCCCTACCTTGAAGAGGATGATGAAATTTTTTCTAAAGCACACAAACTTGAAGCTCCCTGCCTCATTTGCGCCTTGACTCATAAGTGGACTCTTGAAATGCGCCCACCAAGCTGAAGAAGGTAAGTTAAAAATCTCTAAGGCATGGAAACTAGAAGCTGGACCCCCTAAATGCGCCTTCACTTAGAGATGGAGGAGAAAGTTGGTTAAGTGTTCAAAACCTGAAATATGCTCCCTTGTTTGCGCCCTTGAGGTTAGAGCTAACAAGGTCAAGAGCTGAGAAGTTTCTAAGTGTCCAAAGTGAAAGCATGACCATTGGTTTGCGCCTAAGAGCTTAAAGAACAAAATTTTATCAAGTGTTCAGAAGTGGAACCTCTAGGGTGGATATGCGCCTAGGCTTGAGGGAGGAGTTAGAAAATGTTTAAAGGTCACAAATTGAAAGCTCCATGACTAAAATGCACCCAAAGATATTGGAGGTTAGAAATTCTCACTAAGGCATTTGAATCTAAAGCTTGATGGTCCAAATGCGCCCTTGACTTGTGGGGGTTTGAAAAATGGTCAAAAGTTGAAGCACAACCTATTAAATGTACCCCAGGCTGGAAGAGTGGGTTTTAGAATATTTTAAGTGTCTAAATTTGAAGCACATCCCTCCAAGTGCGCTTTAACTTGTGAGGAGCTTTGAAAACGTCCAAGGATGGAGAATGGTGTTAGGCGTTGGTTTTAAAAAAATATTCTCCAGGACATTCAAGTGTGATCAAGGCATTAAAATTTTCCAAGTGAATTGATACAAAATTTCTCACCTCAGGAAGGATTGAAAATGAATAAAATTTTCTAAGGCAAATTTTCAAAATGCAAGGTGATTTGAAATTTCTCTAAGGCAAAATATTTTCTTCCTTAGAAAATACGCCTGGACATGAAGGTGATGAAGTTCTTCTTGAAGCACGAGCAGGATTGCCAGTGATGAAGTCAAAAGATGTTGGCGGTGCAGGAACAATAAAAAATTTCCAAGTCAGAGCAAAGAAATACTCACAGGGATGAAGAACTGGAATAAATTTGTTGAAAATATTTTTTCTAAGGTTCAAAATTCAAGAAAATTAAATGAACCCGTTCGTTGTGTACCCATGGATTCGACGCGTTTCGAAGAAAATTTTCTTCTGGGTATTGAAGATCTTCAACAAGGAATGGATTTTAAAGTCTCCTGCACCTCGCCAAAGCCTTCCGGGGTGAAGATTTTGATGGGCACCAGGTTGATGAATTTCCTAAGGGAAATTTTAAAATTTTCTAAGGCAAGGGATAAAATGTGTTAAAAATGCCTTGGCAGATGAATTTGAAAGTGATCGCCTAGATGATTTTTGATCGAGTTCCTGATGAAAGCTTTTCTTTCTCAAGCCTGAGTTGGATGAAATATCAGAGTGAAGTACGCCTAGGCAGAATGCAAGATAGGTTGGAAATTTGGCTAAGGCATGAAGAATTTAAAGCAAAGTTGGCTAAGGAAAAACAATGAACCCTCGGGAGTTCAAGCATGAATATCAGGTAAGTAAAATGAATTTATATTCTAAGTGTTCTTATGCTCTTCTTTTTATCTGTTTTGCAGGACGAACGTCGAGGCTGGAGCACGAGGACTTGAAGCGATGAGGAAAGTACTCCAAGACTACATTTCAACCTCGAAGGAAGAAAAGTTGCAAGAAAATGGCTAAGTGTTGAGACTTCGTATGTACTCGGCTCAAGTGACAAAGAAGAAGTTGAAGAACAACGTCAAGAAGAAGATCAAGAACAGTGTGAACGCATTTCAAGGCTGGAATCTTCTAGAAGGGTGGTGGCCATTAATAGCTCATTTATTACCCCTCCTTTGTGGCGGTTTTTAGGGCGAATCTTGTTTAGGGCTGAGGTGGCGCTATCTTGGCCATCCAGCCGATTGTAATCTGAGCCGTCCGTTGGACTTGACCAACTATAAAAGGGGGAGTCCCCCTTCATTTGTACATTCATGAGACAGTAGAATCAAAGTAGAAGTTAGAATAGAGAGACAAATTAGAAGTAGCTTAGTATAGATTGATAGAGTAGTTGAAGAAGAAGGAAATTTTTTTTTCCTTAAAACTTTGTAAGAAATTGTTGTGAACACTCTCCCAATAAAAAGAATTTTCATTGATGATGAATTTCGTCTTTTGTTGTGAGTAGCTAGCAAGGTTTCTTCGTCCTTCTGATTCGAGTAGTGACTTAAAGTAGAATAAGTTTCATTTCATGCAAGCAAGATAGTAATTGTGGAATGTGGTCTTCAATTTGAGCAAACTTCGTCTATCCATACCACTAGTGTGTTGATGGTGAATGCGCTTGTGTGGTCAACTGGAATATCATGTACTTAACTTCAATCATGATTTGTGTGTCTATATACGTCGTTGTGATGGTATTTTCATGCTAAGTTGTGATCTGAACACCTTGAGCTACTCCTTTGAAGATTGCACCGGTTCTGTGGAGGTTGTCCGAAGCGAGGCAAAGCGGACCTGGTTGAAGCTTGTGAGAATTGATCGCCATGTCCCATGCCTTAGAATAGATTTAGACTTTCTAAACCTTACGCCATTTCAATTCAGTACTTTTTGGTTAGAATAGGAAACCCGCGCTTCATAGACAAATCTTTCGAGCATTTGAATTCCTTTCTCCGCTGCCGAACAATTCCGTAAGTCCCCTTGAAATACCAGCAAATCACATCGAGCCAACTGAGCCTATTCACACTGAAAGAACCTTGGAGTTGAACGCACGAACTTTCTTGCAATCTTAGCGTGCGGAATACTTTGATCAAGAGAGGATAGGGTAGCCGTTGGCAACTTTATTCTGCGTTGGTGCGGTCACGAGAAACACATCAACAGGTCCACTTTGTTCTTGATTCTCTTCAACTTTGGAAAATTTTAAGTTTTCAATAATTTTCTTTTTTCGCGCTTTTTCGGGAAATCCTCAGCTTTATCAAAATTTGATCAACTAGGTTTCTACAGAACGAGATTCTCTACAAAACCCAAGTCCCAACTTTTTCAAAGAAATTGTTGTTTCAAGGCAAATCAACATTCTATTTTCAGCAATCTATGCAAAAAGTTTCTACACCTAGTCGAGTTTACTGTCAAAAATCAAGATATTCAGTATGCAGCACTCTCCACTTGAAATCGAGAACAAATCAGCTTTTTGGTGGATGTGGTTGAGATTTAAGGCAGCAGTGAACTTGATGCTTTCTCCGAGCTTTCTTTCTATTCTTGTCTCATCCTTATCCATTCTTTGTGAAAGAGAAAGAATCAAGATGTAATAGCTGGCACTTTCCCTTTTTCTTTGCTTTCATAGGTGGTTAGTTATCTTGTTTTAGTTTTAGAAATAAGGCTTGCATATTGGCAAGTCTTGTTGTAAAAGCAAGGAAATTTTAGGGTTACCTACTCTGTAATGTCCCCTTTTTCGGCATGATCATGTTTGATGGTGGTTAGCCTATTACTCAAACTCTTGTAGGCTAACAGGTTGGGTTAGAGGGTCAGTAGCCTTATTTGGTGGGTTTTCTCGTTTCTGTCCTCGGAGTCCAGTGATTGGCTCACAGCATGCCTTGGCAGTTCAAGATTTGAGAGCTTCTGACGGCACGTCAATACATTGAGTTATGAGCGAGATATTAATATTTCAGTGTATTAAAGTGTTTTACTTTATTTGATGGAATATTATAAAGTCAACTTGATTTTATAATAAAGTAATCACTTAAATTTATTTAAGTGAAATATAAAACAATTTATCAAAAGGGGCGCCATTTATTTATTCACTTGACTATTGAAAAGTAATAAAAATACATTTAAATGTATTTTAATGAGAAAGTTCCTTGGGATGCGTGCTTTTTTGGCTTTATATGCAAACAAAGGAGAAATCGAATTGATTATTGATTATTGATTATTTGATATTTCCTCTTGGCTTTGTTGAGCGTGGGTTTTCTCTGAGACAAGGGTTTCAGGAATTTTATCTCTGGAGAACGATAACTCTTCATAGATCTATAATTGTGAGACTGTGAAAGATCAGTTGAACGCTTGCTACAATAGGGGCCTCAATTCAGAAGTTCTACAATGCTTCAATGTGAATTTTTGTGCAGTATTCAGTAGTTTCTTCAATAAAAGGCAGGACGAGTTGAGAGATTGGCTTCTTTCTTCATCAGGAGGTCTGATCAACTTCTTGGCCGTACTTCTTGGTTGAGGACGTGATTTTCCTTTGTTCTGTGTAGCTCTTCAGGCAAGTGCGTGGGAGTTCTGGAGAAGAAACGCCTTCTTCTTTGAGGGTTTTGCATATTCTTCTTTGGCACCTAGCTTGTTCCCTTCATCTGCTTCAGTTTTAGGCTGGAGGTTGCTTTCTATTGCATCCTACGCTTGAAATTGTCTTTTTTCATCATTCTTGGCTAGCAATACGGAATAAATTCTTATTTAAATAATCTGGAGCATTTTGGGTATGTTTGTAACTTGTAATCTCTTTGTTTCAGCTATTTAATATCTTCTGCACTTCCATTTGGTGAATTTAAGCTCAATTCTGAGTTTTATGAGCTTTTATATGATGCGCCCCTTCTCTTTTGTCTACAAACTTTCTTTCAAAAACTAAAAAACATAAAAAAGATAAGCAAAAATACAGGGGTTTGGGTTGGGAGCCAGCAGGGCTCATCACGTACTCCTCGCGCTTGTGTATAAATAAGGGTAGTCTTGCCCATTTTTCTTTAACGATTATTGTGATAGAAAATTGCTAAGCCTATTTTGCCTACAAGTTGTTGTTCAGTGTCATTTCACTTTGTGTAAGAGCAAGCTTGCATGCCTGCCTATTAGCCGCAAGTTATTGTTTAGTTTATGTGTTACTTGTGTCAATGTATTTTGGTTGATTGCTAAACTGTAAGCCTGTTATTGCTACAATCCTGCTGTCGCAGAAGTGTAATCTTTGTTATTTGAAATTTGAGAAAAAGAAATCTTATGTCTGCTTTGTTGCTTTGATCTACTATCTCAGGTTTCCGTTTTATGTGTTATGCTTATATGATCTTTATTTCAGCTTGCATCTAAAAGTACAATGAGTCTTAAGGTGCATGTTGAGAGAGAGAGTTTATGTGAGTTTTGTGTCAAAGAATCATTCCTTGTTTACTTTTAACTCTCAAGCTCTGAATTGACTTGGGTTGTTAAAAGCGTCATTAGAGTAGGCTTAGTCGTAGTTAAAATTCAAAAAGAGAAAATTTCAGCTATGGCGCTAGAGTTTTATAACCTTGTGCTCTAAGCTGAACAAAAAGATTGGCAAATTAGTTTAGTTTACTTTCTTTAAGCAACATCAGCAAAGAGGGAGCTTCCCCTCCTAATTCGAAGAACAATTTATCTGTGCATAGCTGTCTGTTTCTAATTCACATACCAGAGGTGCGAATTGAAACGTCAACAAGTGAGAATGGTGCCTATGGTGATGTGTTACTATAGGAATTAGATGTCATTGAGAGTAGTAATACATGGTAGAAATTTATCACTTCTTAGCTGGATCTAGCTTATAGCTAATTACAGAGACTAAATGCAGATGGTTTTGCAGTTTGGAGTCTAGATTTGGTAGAAACTACACTATGCACATTTTTAAAATACTTATTCTATTGAATTTCCAGATAGATAACTGCCTTTTCTATAAATGCTTATTCAAGATTTTTTCCTTATAAAAAAAGATCAAAAAGTGAGATAAATCTGCTTTATCCTTAAACTTAGATCAGTGCCCAAACACATTGAGTCACATCTGGTTCATCAATATTTGTAGGCTACATTTTAATAAGTTGTGCATTTTAGTGATGTGTGCACTTCATCCTCCCCTATGTGACTACATCACATTTCTAGAATAAAAAATCATCCTCATGAACAAAAATCTGTAATATGTTATGCAACAAAACTAGCCAGTGTCAATAATATGATTGCTCTTGTACTGACACTCCTTCCATCCATCCATTATAATTAAAATTTCAAGTTCCACCTTTTTTGGGTCTAGTTAACTTTCTACATTTATCAAAATGTGGGTTCTTATAGGGATTAGACACTTCAAATATTCAGATCTGATACTCATTGTACTTTTAGAAACGTGCTCACTATTTCTTATTAATTCATTTATTTCTCAAAGCAATATTTTGATTTTAATGCAGGCGTAACCTATGAATACCTTGAGTGGTCATGTCTGCTAGATTTGTGGGGATGATGTCAAGCTAACTCCTGCCGACAATCTATTTTTACCGTGCACTGAGTGTGCCTCTTAGGAGAGAAGGCCTTGCTATGTTTATGAGTGGAAAGAAAACAATCCTAGCCTCATTGTGAGACGAGATATCGGAGGCATCAAGGTTTGACCTTTTGTGGATCCCTATCTATTTTGAATATTAAACTGTAAAAGTCTTAGATTTTAGAAGAGTTGAGTAAACATAGACGGAGTATGGGGTTTCTAATTATTTCCATTTTTTGTAGGGTTCTGTTTTAAAGAGGACTCAAAGATGCATTGCTTTTTAGCTAATCTCATTTCTCTATCTGTCTTGCAAAGATATTGACTATCGATTATAATTACCCACAAACATGATATACCTAGGTGGAAGGTTAGGAAGAAGAGGGTGCTGAAGACTTGTGGAATGAGTAACATAACATGATGCCTGGTAGCAGAAATGAAGAAACAGAGGATTCAGAGGCAATGTTGCATTGGAATATGAGCTACAACCAAGGGGAGGATGCTGGTCCCCAACATCTATGAGGCAGGAGACTTCTCAAACTCATAGTCCTGCTCACCATCTGCCAGCGTTATACCCCGCATATCATTATTTTGGTGAACCACCATCCAGCAGTGGTGGTGGTAAGTGGGATCATCCACTTCCATTTGACGATCCACTTCAATCTGGTATTTATGCCTTTTTGCTTCTTTTGTTTTCCATCTTTTTCTTGTTGAATGTTCTTTTAATGTATAATTAAAAACACCACTGACATTGTTGTGCAAAGCCTACAAAGATTTAATTTGTCTGCATAATATTTTTGTCTTCATATTGGTATTCAGAAATACTAATGACTAATGTCTAAATGTGTTAGAAGTTCAATTTAGATTTACAGATTGCTTCAGAGGATTTAGCTTCTACGTGTTTAAGAATATTGGTTGGAATGAAAGAATAGATTGCTAGATAACAAAATAAGAAAAATATATGTTGCATATTTCCAAAGGGAAGGATGGGACTTTGATGGTGACAATTACAGTGAAACTGTGGAAGATTTAATGTATGTCTTCAAACCGTGTGATTGGTAATAGAGTAAACTGTGATTTGCTTTCTGCTACTTGCTTTCAGTTATTATTAACTAAATTTTTATAAGTTTCTCTGCATGCAATAAAGTTCTATGTATAACATCTTCATGTGTTCTGCTCTTGTATTTATTTGTTACTAATTTTTACTGTACTTTGATCTTCCCTCTGATTAATTTTCTTTCATTCTAACTTTTTCTGGGCTGGCTTACCTATGTAGGAAAATATTTGGATACATGATTAGATCTTCATTTACTAAAAAACATCATTCTCGCTTCTGCTTCCTGCAGATCTGGAGCCATAAGTTTTCAGTAAATTCAGTATTACTTTCGTAGAGGCAGGTAGAATTCTGCCAAATGTCATGTAGCAAGCAAATTTTAAATTGTTTCCTGTTTTAAATATACATTTGCACAACTAACCAAACAACTAATCTGCCGATGATTGTCCATACCAAATTTCACATGGTACTTTATTTGTGTATGTGACGCCAAGCTTGATTTTAATGGTAAAATATACTATTACAGTTGGCTGTTCTGTTATGGGTTCTTATTATAAAGTTAAAAAGTTCAATTTTTCTCGCATGTGTGTAATTTTAGAATTGATGATAGCTAAATTGTGAATTTTTTTACATCATCCTTCAGCGGTTTGTCACTTGCTCCGATAGATTAAACTGCTCCTTCTGCAGATTTTAATATCCTATGAATACAGTGCAGTTCGTAATGCTGAGCATGTTCAATAATGAGAACGAATTCTTCACGATTCTTTCCCATGTTGATGGAGTTCCCTCTACCTAGGTAAAAGATATATTCTACATGCTTTAGAGTATTGCATATCCTAAAGGACAAACTATACTAAACATCAAATTAGAGGTGATTGAGAGAGTGTTTAAGCTATCTATTTATGCTCAATATGATGAAATCAGGATAAATGACGCATTGAAGTATTATTAAGGCAATACCACATCATCGACCAACTTCATCAATGATAATCTACTTTTACATAGAAGGAAGTTAGTTACAAAGATGTCACAAGTCCTCTACAAAAATGAATACCAGGAAGATGCCAAGGATGTAATTACCCTTCTAATTAAAGTCTTTTGCTTGCCTAATGCTAGGGATTTCTAACTTCGGATGTGATTTTTCTTCATCTCCATTGTAGATTTAAAGAGGATTGATTGGGATAGCCTCATCAATGACACATAGTTGACAAATGTGTTGGAATCAACTAGATTCCATATGACTTCTTATTAGGACTATTTGTTTACTTTTGAAGCCAATTTTCCAAGATTGAGACAAGTAAGCACATTGCAACTAGGAGAGACCAAGGTCTATGATTATTATCTCTAACTAGAGGTGAAAAAAGGAGACACTACAACAAGGTCAATGATACATTTGTATATGCAATCATTAGGTGCCTAGAATATAATTATACAAAGAGTTTTTCCTTAGAGGCAACACAAGAGATGGCTAATTTGAGGAGCTAGGTCATCGATTTTAAAGGCTTCTCATACATCAAGGTTGGTGGCTTCCACAAGGCACCATGGAAATTAAAAAGGTGTACCCTGGTGATAAAACCATTTTATTGGACATATGCAAGTAGGTTGCAATAAATGTAAGGTAGGGATTGCATTCCCCATTAAGGTGGGGGTATATTCATGCTCAAACATGTAGCATGCCAAGGTAGTTGAGTAGGAGATGGAAAATTTAACAATGGACTTGTATGAAATAAGGGATATATTTGATCCCATTAGCAAGATTGGGCCATTGATTGGCTCCTTTGTTCATGTGCTCACTTTGGAAGATGTTTGGATAGACTACTTAGATGAACATGAGGCAAGTATAAGGAATTACTATTGCCTCACAATCCCTCTAATAAAATACTATAACATTCAAAAGATCCCTAAGAACATGCATGAGGATGGAAAGGTCCTAGAACCTTCCTACAATAAGGATAAGGTCTTTAACTTGCTCATGGATAGAATTAACTAGTCAATTCTAGAACATGCCTTCATTGAGGCTAGAAAAAGGTGGTGGCTGATAGAAATGGAATATGATCGAGGGAACCTTATCCAATGGATGATTCACATCCACAATAGGAAGATCCTTCCAAAGCCCCAACTGTGACAATTGAACAAGGGGAGTCTTCTATTACACAAAAGGGAAGGCCAAGAGAAAGAGAGAACAAATTTCCATCTTGCAAATAGTTCTTGAGTAGGAGGAAGAAGAGGTTGAAGAAGTAGAACCCCTATAGAGAAGAAGAAGGAAAAGAACTTTGATAGTAGCTCACTAGGAAAGTCAAGCTCCACCATCCCCTCCAGTTCAAGTCTATGCTCCTTCACCTCCTTCTCCACCTTGATAACTATAGTTTTGTAATGCCTACCTATTCCTAGCCGTGAGATGTTATATTGTGCATTATATTGTATGTATTTTGAGATATTGGATGATCACATTTTGATGTTTTTGTGATGTATATATGTTGGTTGTATGACATTATGGATGTCTTGTTTAATTGATGTATGATGTTGTACCCCATCGAGATGTTATCTTGTGCTTTGGCTATCATCAACATGTAACAGATGGTGTACCCACCAAGATGGTATCTTGTGCTTTGGCTATCATGTACATGTAACATGTACACTTAATGTGAAAATTGAGTATGTAGGTACAAGAATTTTCTCCACCTAAATTGACAAGTTTGAGTTATTCCCTAATGGTGGTTAATTCAAAGATGTCACACCGAGTTGTCCTATTGTTATACTTTGATTGTACTCGATTTGAGTCTGGTATGTGTCATGTTTGACCTTGTGTTAACTTGGATTTGAATTGGAGGCGATTTGAGAGTCTGTCTATGTTTTGAATTACCAATAATGTTTGTTTTAGTTTAATAGTTTAATTTCATCTTTTTCCATAAATGAAATTGACAAGCTAAAAGATGCCATTCTCTGCTTAATGTTTTATTTCCCCAAAATTGGGAAAAATAAGGGTAGGTTAATTATGTTTGAATTTTTTGTTATGAAAATAGGGTTACCTTTATGTTTTTTAAACATCTATTTAAATGTGGTGATTAAATGTGGCGAATTAGTCATTTTGACCCAATTGCATGGAAAGAAAAAAGAAAAAAAAATGATTTATTTATTTTTTGAAAGGTTCCTTGGGTTGGGAATGCATATATAGATTTGATTTAATTGTCTACTTAAATATAGTGCAAATAATTTTTTTTAAATGTATTATTTCTTATTTAATTGCATATTGGGGAAAATAATGAGGAATTATAATTAAAATAGGGAATAAAGAAATAAAAGAAAAGGACAAGTTAGAATAAAAGAAATGGAAACGACATTTTTTATTATTCATTGTGTTTTTGGGAAAAAAATTGGTCTTCTCCAAAATCCTCTTCCAACCAAATCTTGTTTTTGGAATTGGGAATGTCATTGTGGATGGATTTGAATGGGATTCAAAGCAATGAGATAGGAATTGAAGTGGGATTGCTTGTGTTGTGCTCTCCATCTCTCTCTTGGATTTTTGTGAGTTTTGAGTGTTTGTTTGTGCAAACAAACTCGAGGTATTCTTCTTTTTCCTCCTTTGATTTATGCTTTTGTACTTGGATGCCATGCTCACCCTTAAGGTAGCATAGGACTTTCCCTTATAGATTTAAATTTCAAGCAAACACGTAGATTTAATTTATTTTGTAATTTTTTTAAATGCCCATTTTATGCCCTTATATGGAAAAAATTTTAGAATTTAGGAAACATGAATTTTATGTTAAAAGTGTGTTGTTGTGCATATTTGCAACCAAAGGTTTTTGTGATATTTCATGTGTTAGTTGATTTGCTTTTCATGCTAATTCATCATAACAGATTAAGGGATTAATGAATGAATGTAGATCTGAATATTGATGAGGGTTTTGAAGTTTTAAGGTACAACTGATTCACCCCCCCTCTCAGGTGTCTTGTGCATTCAACAATTGGTATTAGAGCAAGGTTCCTTGGAAGAAAGATTAATTGCTTAAGGTATATCTGGGATGGCACACAAGAAGAAGATCCTTATATTTTATGGAACAAACTATGCATTTTGGAAAACAAGAATGTAAGGCTTTTTGAATTATCTGAGATATGATGTTTGGAAATCAATTCAAAATGGATATACTATGCCTACAAATGGTCTAAGCATTGAAGTTGAACTCAAGACCTATGAAAACAATAGTAAAACAAGGTATGCTCTCTTGAGTAGTCTTACAAATTATGAATCAGTGAAAGTTATGAATCTAAAAATTGGTAAAGAAATTTAGGAAAAGTTGGAAAGTGTTTATGAAGGAGATGATATGGTCAAACAAGCTAAGATGCATAATTTAAAAATCACATTTGAGAACTTGTGGATGTCTAAAGATGAAACAATACAAGCTTTACAAGCTATATGTAGAGGGTAGATGAAGTGGTCAGCTTCATCAAGCTCTTGGTGGAAAACTCAAAGAATCAAAAGTGGTAAAGAAAATTCTTAGAACCCTTCCTAAAACTTACAGTCATAAAGTTTATGCTATTGAGGAATCTCAAAATTTAGATCATTATACTAGAGATCAATTGTATGGTTCTCTAACTACATTCGAAATGAGGGAATTTGGTACAAATAATGGTGCAAAAGTATAGATTGTTTTAAGGCTGCAAAAATAGAGAAGATTGAAGAATCAGATCGGAAGATCTTGATCATGTGGAAGCTAACTTTGTAAGAAAGATGAAAAAGGGTATTGGTAAGTACAAAGGAAAGTTGTTTTTCAAATGTTTCAATTGTGGAAAGATAGGTCACTATGCTTCAAGATGTCCAAATAGGGTTGTGAATGACAAAAACAAGGAGAACATAGGTAAGATGATTAAGAAAATCTATTATCTTAGAGAAGATGCAAGTATTTCTGATGATGAATGTTTGTTCATGGCTTTAAAAGATGAATATGTTTCTACTAACACTAAAAGATGTGTGAAGGAATGTCCTCAGAGATAAAGGAAAGAACTAAAGGTACTTTGGTATTTGCTTTTCATGCTAGACAGATAAGAACTATTGGATCATTGACAGTGGATGCTCTAACCAAATGACCGGAGACAAGAGTAAGTTTGTTAGACTTGAAATGTATGATGGAGGACTTGTTAGATTTGGTGATGATTCAGGTGCTAAGATATATGGAATAGGTTCAATCAATTTTGATGGCAAGCATAATATTGATGTGTATTATGTTAAGGGTTTAAGGATTAACTTCTTGAGTGTTGCACAAATGTGTAGCAAAGGGTACAATCTTATGTTTTAGGATGATAGATGTGAGATCAAAAAAGGGTCTGAAACTATGATTGTTGTTGTAAGGATAGATGGAAATGTTTATCAACTCAAGGGTGTTGATGGTCATTGTTTTATGACTCAAATTAATGAAAGTTGGCTATGGCACATGAGGATGTGTCCCATTAATTTTGATAATCTTGTAAGAATCAATTCAGTTCAAGCAATAAGAGATCTACCAAAGATTACAAAGCCTGTCAATGTTGTCTACAAAGATTGTTAGATTGAAAAATAAACAAGAAGTTTCAAAGGAAATGAACAATCTTCTACCAGAGTATTGGAATTGGTGCATACAGAACTTTGTGGTCCTACAAGAATAAGAAGTCTTCAAGGTGACAGGTATTTCATACTTTTCATTGATGACTATTCTAGAAAGACATGGGTTATCTTAAAGAAAAATCTAAAGCCCTAGATAGGTTCAAAGCATTTAAATCTATGGTTGAGAGTGAAATGGATATGAAGATCAAGTGTTTGAAGTCAAACATAGGTGGAGAGTTCACCTTCAATGAATTTAATATGTTTTGTGAGAATCATGGCATAAAGAGGCACTTGTCTACTCCTAGGACTCCTTAGCAAAATGGAGTGGTTGAAAGGAAAAATAGGATTGTTCAAGAAGTCGCAAGGACTATGATGAGAGAAGCAAACCTACCGGAAGTCTACTAAAGATAAGCAATTCATACTACTATTTACATACTTAACAAAGTTCAAGCAAAAAGAAACAACACAAAAACTCCCTATGAGTTATGGTATGGAAAGATCCCTACTATCAAGTACTTCAGAGTGTTTGGAAGCAAATGCTATATCAGAAGAGATGAAAACTTGGGAAAGTTTGATGAAAGGTCTGATGAAGGAATCTTCCTTCGATATTCTACTAAAAGCTACAACAAAATATTAAGAAAGATTGTTGAAAGTGCAAGTGTCAAGGTTGATGAAGATTTTCAAAAATCAATGGTGATAAATGGATATGACTCAAATGAGCTTGATTGCAGAGAAAATGAAAATAATAAAGAAAAATAAGTACAAATTGAAGAGGAAGAAGCTCCAAAAAAGACCCCTAGAACCCCTAAGTATGTGTAGAGGAATCATTCTGAAGAACCATTGGAGAAAAAAGCAAAGGTGTGTTAACAATAAGGAAAGCCGCTGAAGAAGAGGTAAATTTTTGTTTACTTTCATAAGTTGAACCTACAACAATAATAGAGGCATGCAAAGATGAACATTGGATGAAGGCTATGGAAGAAGAACTATTGCATATTTAAAAGAATTAGACTTGGGAACTTGTCCCAAGACTTGCAAACAAAAATATAATTGGAACTAAGTGGGTGTTCAGAAATAAATTGAATGAGAATGGATCAGTGGTAAGGAACAAAGCAAGCCTTGTGTGTAAGGACTACTCACAAGTTGAAGGAATAGATTTTGAGGAGACATTTGTTACAGTGGAAAAAATGGAAGGCTATCAGGATGTCTTTGGCTTTTGCATCACATAAGGACTTTAAAGTTTATCAAATGAATGCGAAATCCACTTTCTTGAATGGAAAATTGGAAAATATACATGGACCAATTGAAAGGATTTCAATTATCAAATAAACCAAATATGGTCTGCAGATTGAAGAAGGCATTATATGGATTGAAGCAAGCTCCCGGAGCTTGGTATGCAAGGTTGGAAAAGTATTTGATACAACAAGGATTCAATAAAGGTACCACAAATAGTAATTTTTACTTTAAAGTTGAAAAAGATAAAATCTTGATTGTGGTTGTGTATGTTGATGACATAATTTTTGGAGGCAATGAAGATATGTGTAAGAAGTTTGCAGAAGAGATGTAGAAAGAGTTTGAGATGTCTATGTTTGGGGAGACTAATTTCTTCCTCAAGCTACAAATCAATCAAACAAAGGTATATTCATTTCACAGTCAAATTATGTCAAAGAAATGTCGAAGAAGTTTGGAATGGAAGACTCTGAACCGATATGTACTCTTATGGTTATTGGTTGCAAGATAAGCAAGAATGATAAATCTCCTAAGGGACCGATCAGAGCAGGTACAAATCAATGATTGGTGGAATTTTATATCTAACTACTACTAGATTGGATATCATGCATGCAGTTTGTCTTGTGGCTAGATTTCAAGAAGATCCTAGATATTCACATGTTGCAATGGTGAAGAGGATATTTAGATACTTAAAGGGCACTCTAGATCATGGCTTATGGTATCCAAAGGATACTAATTTCACTTTGAGTGCTTAGATGCAGATTGGGATGGTTGTGTCGATGACAAGAAAAGTACAAGTGGTGGTGCATTCTTTCTTGTATGTAGATTGGTATCATGGCTAAGTAAGAAACACGATTCAGTATCTTTGTCTACTACAGAGGTTGAGTACATTGCAATAGCATCTTTTTGCATACAAATGTTGTGGATGAGGAAAAAATTGAAGAATATCGAAGTAGTGTATGATGAACCAAATTTTATCTTCTATGATAATAAAAGTGCAATTAGTATTTCAAAGTCCAGTAACACGTTCAAGGAAAAAACATATTTCAATCAAATATCACTTTCTAAGAGAGAAGGTTTTGGAGAATAAAGTGAAGCTTGAATATGTGCTTACAAAGAATCAGATTGTTGATATATTCACTAAGGCTCTTCCTAAGGATACTTTTGAGTATCTCTAGAAGAAGTTGGGAGTTATTGTCCCTCCTTTAAACTAGATGCATAAGGAGATGCATTCGTCCAATGGATCTCAAAATTAATTCTCTAGTTTGGATTGATGTTGGTGGATACCTCTCAAGGGGAGTAGGTAGTAGCATTATTGATTGTTGTAGTCAGAAGATCACTTGTGTGTTGTCATTGTGTAGTGGTTGTTGATTTGGCACATTTTAGTGTATGCTCCTAAGGGGGAGTATATAGAGCAGTAAAGGAAAGAAGTTGCAGAGCAGTAGTAAGCAAATTGATTGATGTCAAAGGAAGAGAATAAACAATGCAAACATTTATGTCCTTTGCCATTGATGTTCAAGGGGGAGATAAAGTCATGTGAAAAAAGAAGTTATTAGGAAGAGAGAATCAAGTAAAGAAGGCAAAATACAAAGGGGGAGAGAACAATGCGAAAAAGATAAGTTATTCAGGGGGAGAATTAATGTGAAGAGTTGCAATATATTGGTATTTAGAGTTGTTGTGTCTTTGATGGTTTTTCACATCATGTGTTGCCATCAATGACAAAGGGAGAGATTGTTGCAAGTATGAGTAATTAGTGTTGCCATTGATGTCAACAAGCCTGTGTTATCATTAATGTCTATTGTTGGATAAGATTGTTGCAAGAGTGTGAGCTTTTTATGTTATTCATGCTTTGATTAGCTGCATTATGTTGTCATTAGTAAAGCTACTAGTGTCAACCTCTAGTGTTGCTTTGATAAGCTTCTGTCTATGGATATGTGGTTGAGTTACTATGTTACAATTGGTTTAGTTGTGTTGTGGAAGTGTTGAAGATGATGAGGATGTGTCTCTAGTGCTTGGTTTCCAAGTGCTTTTGAGAAAATTTGATAAAAAGAGGAAACAGTGTGTTGTAGTGGTGTTCTGGGTTACAAAGGTGTGTTTTTTTGTTGCTCCACATTTCTTTTAGGTTGAGAATTTGTCTATACAATTTAGATATGTTGATCAAAGGTGTTCATTGGTGTTATATCCAAGATTTGGTGTGTTGGATCATTGTACAAAAGATGTGTTCATTAGTGTGTGAATTGTGCATTACAGAGGTGTCTGGGAGAAATGTCTTTGCTTCGCGTTTCTTCGCAGAGTGGTTTTAGGTATCACAGGTCTGAGGGTGTGTTTATTGTGTTGATACCTTAGTTTAGTCAAGCTGGTTTGTGATTTGGTGCTTCAAAAGTCAATTTTTCAAGTAACATGTATGGCAGAGTTGTATGAGTGTATTAGGTGTGTATATTCTTCAAGTGGAAGTTGTTGCAAAGAATTTTGTTGGATTTCAAGGTTTTTGAGGAATATTCTAGATCATGTTCAATTGTGGTGTGTGGTTCACAAGTCGTCCTTGGATTTAAGGAAGCGTGTACTTAAAATTTTAATGGTGTTTGCACGGGTAACAACCAACTTGGTGTTTACACTAATTGTGGTGAATGATTATTGTATATAGAAGTGTGTGGATGAGTGGTGTTACAGATTTGGGTCCCAATTAAGATGTGATGTGTGATTTCACTTCTATCAGCCACGGAAGTGCTTTGGCACCGACCTAATTTGAATTTGCACAACTGATGTGCATAGTCGACCTTGGAGAAAGGTATCAAGGTTGAGGATGGTATAAGTATGAATTGAGTTGTTGAAGGATGTTAAGATAGATGTGCGAGATGCGAATGATGCGATTTGTAGAGTGTCAAGAGTGTGAAATTGAGAAGTGTCATGTGAGCTTTCATGTGTTAGTTTACTAGATGCAGTGAGCAAAAGGTGGCTACAAATCTTCAATCAGACTGTGAAGGTGTTAGTGACATTGTGGTGGATTCTTTGTTGCATTGAGGTGCTTTTCTTTGTGTAACATTTCTTCTCTATCTTCTTTTCTATTTTGGCAGTGAGCCTTTCTTCTTTGGGTAGTAAGCCCTATTGTATTTAGTGTTTGTATTACTTATATTGTGAGCTAATCTTCACCGTGGTTTTTTCCTTCTTGGGTTTTCCACATAAATTTGGTGTTCTCTTGTGTATGGTGTTAAGTTGTTTCAATTTCTGTTATGTGATTTCCATGCTAATTCATCATAACAGATTAAGGGATTAATGAATGAATGCAGATTTGAATATTAATGAGGGTTTCGAAGTTTTGAGGTACTACTAATTCACCCCCCCTCTTTGTTGCCTTGTGCATTCAACACTAGTCAGGAGTAAAAATCTTGTGGGGGTCTTTTAGTGTGTTACATGTTGTTTTGTTAGGGATCAAGATAAAAAAATGGACATTGAAACTTACTCAAAGTTTTTGATTGAGGTTTGGAACCTTAACTAGACATTGGTAATTCTATGGTGGGATATCTCTAGGAAAGGTACGATTGAGACTAAAAGTTTTGCTCAAAAACTTGGAAGTGGAGGTTAGATTCAAAAATAGATGTTGGACTTTGGACACTTTTCAAACATGTCTCATTGAGGTTTAAGAACCCGAAGGGATATGTGGTAAACAAAGCGATGAGTGAACCAAAATTCCAAGTGGATCTCTAGAACCAAGGAATATTTTTATTGTCTAGTAGAAGGTAAAACCATGAATGAATTAGGGACTCTTACTCTTACATTGCAGAGGGTTGAACAGGATTGGAAATCTTGGATGAATATTTAATTTTTCCTTAATCCCAAATTAGTTCACAGAAGGACAAACTAAGAGTTCAAAATCCCTAATAGATGGAGGGACGAGGGCAAAGGGAAAAAGGAAGTCTAGGACCCAAAGAGTTGTCGACATCAAGAAACCCTACCACCAGGGCATGGACCAAAAACTAGATCATGATATGAAACAAGGGCATGGTTTGAAAAATCAAGAAGACCAAGAAAAACCCAACAATAAAGCAACAAAAAACAATAGACAAACCAAAACCAAAACACATAAAAAACCAACAAAGAAGAGATAAAAGAGAAAAGAACATAAGGAAAAACACCATCAATTTGGAACACAACAAAGGAAGGTCATCGGCCATGGTCCAAGCACGAAGCAATTGAATCTCCTCGCTCCAAAATATAAAGTCTAATTGATTTGGGGTTGTTGCATAAATAATTCGCAAGGAGAGTCAAATATTGTATTTGCACAAAGACTTGATTAACATCTTACGAATACATAAAATCATTCTTGCATGTGAGTGCAAAATATGTCATTAATGTGATAGATGGAGAGGGACCATGAGATGAAAGAAAATCTTGGCACTAGAAACAAAAGGGTCCAAAATTCATTCAGAACCCCAAAATCTAATCAAATCTAGAAAAAGGGAAGAGAAAACAAGGGCAGTGATAAAAATACAAACCGTATTTTGGCCCACTTTGAGATGAAAAATCAAATTCCAAAAGCTAATTTCAGTCTCGACATCGAACACAAAAATGATGAGTCGGGACCAGTGATTCAAGAGAAACTCATACTTTTGGAAGAAGTCTACAATCATTCCAGAGCTTTTAAACTCAACAAAGAAGAAATGAAAATGGGATCGAGGATCTAGGAGGAACTTAGACTTTTGGGAAAAAAAATTGAAATTATTTTGGAGTTCCAAGACCCAACAAAGAGGACACAAAAAAATCCTAGGGAAACAAAAATCCCCTGGTACCAAACAAAAAGAAAGACTAAGGAAAAAAATAAAGAAACAACAAAACAAAAAACAAAAAGGGGGGCTCCATTTCAACCTTAAAGAAATGGGGTGTGTATGCAAGTCATAACACCTCTTCCATCAAAGAGCCCAAAAACTCCATGCCCTATAAAAAATTCCTTTCTTTAAGTATATAATCTTGTCTTAATATCCTAGCAACTCACATTGCTCTCCCATTTTATAATAAGATCATCAACTATCTCTATATCTAGACTATAAAGTTGGAAGTTGAATTTCATGAAGTATTGAAGTAAACATTCATCCCACATGAAGTATTGGTACCAAAAAAATAAAAATTCTTAGCCATCTTTACCCTCCTTATTTCCCTTTTAACCATGAGAAATTGAAACAAAATATCTACCCTTACTATATCCATGCCCCTTTCTCATTTCTCTTTTTCCTACACTTCCTATAAAGGATCCATAAATATGTATACATCATGTCACTTTTTTTAAATGGGGCATGACTTTGGTACTTGGGACATAATAGTTTTCCTCACCCTCGATTGTTCTATCTCCCTTCTCCACATGACTTTCATCTCGTCATTTTTTTTTTTTTAATATATTTATTGCTTCTATGCTCAACAAGTGCTTCCATTTCCAAATGTGTAGGATGTAGAATCATTATAGAGAGCTTGGAGTTATATGAACAAACCCATACAATATGTTTGGTAGGAAAATTTAAATGACTAGTTGATTATATATAATCATTAATATACAATAATATGGGGTTGTTATAATTATAAATTATTATTATAATCCAAGACCAATATAAGCATTGCATTGATTAGATTATAATAATAAAATTTAAATTTATAATAAACCCATATTATCATGTATTAATAATTATATATCAATTTATTCTTCTAGAATGGGGTTTTAGCTACAAATGATGGTGAAACTAGAAGGCAATACCACTTATTTCCTCATTCTAGCATCAAACCATGGTGTTGAATATTGCCATTAAAATTATAATTGAAGTGGGCATTCCTATACTCCTCCAATCAAGTCGTATAAAGTTGTATCATATTGTGTCTTATCATTGATGAATAGGCTAATGCACCTATCTACAACACATTAAAATGGGTTCCTTTGAGGACTTTGACAATAGAAATTGCAAAAATAAGAAAATGGAGGCATATAACCACTAAATAATACCTTGCATGAAATCAATCACATTCCCTTCTACTTAATTTTTTTTGTAAATTATATGGACCTATGAAATGCACACATGCACTTACATGGAATCATGACACTGTATGGTCAATATAAATAAATTATCAATCCTTGGTTAATCATCAATAACCAAGGTATAATAACATAATCATATCCATTAAGGTCTCTATAACTAGATCATCCAAATTAGGCTTCACAAAATTAGGATAATATAGCCTTAATTAATTCATGATTTTGTTAAAACAAAGACTTTGATGATAAGACATTGCTTTAAATGGCTCTAATTGCTCTTCAACTAGGATATTGAATAGGTGGGGTAATACATTCATCCTCTCAAATTGAATCCACAACAATATTTTATACACACTCAATTTGAGAGGGTATATGTCATGGGGACCAACTTGGTCACCATCTCATGATTTCCTTGCACATTATGAATCCAGTCTCCTACATGATTTTATGCTTGTATATGTTCTAAGAGCTGATTTGGCAATAACTCCATGATTACCTTATGCACCATAATCCAATTTCTCTTAGTTTCACATGGATTCACATTTATGCCAAAGGTGTTCCCTATATGAAATGGACAACCTACTTTGTGAAATCAATCGTTGAGAGTTGAGGACAAGCAATGCAAGACAATTGGAAATATCTTGTCCGTTCATTACTTCTCACCATTTTTTGCCATTACCATTTTCCATGTATTTGTTATTGTCTCCTTTACTGTATGTGTTGCCCCATGAATGGACACATTATGTGTTTTCTCTTTTAACCACGTGTTTGTCTTTCATAATTCTATTGCATTATTTTCATCGGTAATCTTATTTTATTTGCATTTGATAGAAGCAAGATAATCTTATAAAATTATTTAAGAGCTTCTCAAGTCTACTTGTATTTTCATTTATTCTGATCATTACATGTTTGATTTCTATTAATAAATGAAATAAAATGCTTTACTTATTTCCTTTCAATTCTCATGATTTTTTGTTTTTTTAAAACTCCCTTTAATTCATAAACATTTTCCCTCGAAATTGGTTTCTTCTTGTTTCTAATTTAATTTTGTCATTTTTTTTTATTTTTTAATAAATTAATTTAAATAATATTATATTGGAAATTATATATATTAATTATATATTATGTCTATATTTACTAATATATATTATATATAATATAATAGACAATAATAAATATAAATATAATTTAGATTTTATATATAACTAAATAACAAATATGTGTTAAATATTTTACATATTTAATAATTTGCATTATATAAATTTAAAAGATAATAATAATGAATAAATATATAAATAATAATATAATGTTATACTTAAAATTTATATACATAAAATTCTAATTAGTTTAAGTTTCTCTCCCTTCTGCTCAACTAATAATGTCATCGACTTTGTTTTGTGGGTGTTTCTAGTGCACCATCCCTTTTGAATCTTTATCTACATCTCTAAATTTGTCTTCCTCTCTATGTCTCTCCCCTATTTTTATCTCCTTACCTCTCCTTGCATCTCTCTCCTGGGTCCCCCCTCTATCTTTCCCACTATATCTCTATCTCCATCTCTATTTTATCTCACTCTCTCTTTTTTCATCTCTTTGTCTCTCTCTCACCCTCTCCCCTCTCTCTATTCTCCTTATATTTCTGATCCTCATTACTTCTCTTTATCCTCCCTCTTGCTCTTCCTCTGTCTCTCCCTCTTTATGTTCTTATTTCTCTCTAGCTTTATCTCTCCGTCTACCTCTCTCTATCTACTTGTAAGCCTCTTTCCTATCTCTATCTTCATCTTCCCCCTCTCTCTCTCTCTCTCCTCTCTCTCCCTATTGCAAACTATAACATGAGCATGTTGGTAAATGGAGCCTGATTATCTTCCTTCTTCATAGGTTTTATTCCAGTCATGTTTGGATCCTTGTAAGTGGATGCATAGTTGATTTGAAGCTATCTCTTCTCCATTGAGACCTTTTTGTACAAACATCATTTGCTATATGGCCTACCAATTGACCCCTCATGTACTACACAAATGTATGCAAAAAGGGGCATTTGACAAATTCATTGAAGGAAAATTCCTTTGTCATCAATTCACCACCACTGGAAAATTCACCAAAGTAATTCACCTTAATATTTTTAATAAAATCAAAGTTTTGTTGGAGGTGAATTTTTCATCGATGAATTTTCCATGGCGGTGAATTGTTGACGGTGAATTTTCCTTCGGTGAATTGCTGACAATGAATTTTCCTAGAGCCAACAAAAAGATAAAATTTATCCTAATTGACCTTCCAAACTTCTTCAGCATACCCATTGTACACCAAGATATGATTGCTAATTATATGTTAAAATAAGACAATTCAATAATAACTTTGTCTTCCTTATGTATCATGATTCTATTTAAACATAGATTTTATAAAAAAATATGCTTACTATGTGTTATGCAGATCAATTCAATCATGATTGAGCTTTTACACCTCACACTATATGTATAACTTTTGGGCTTCAACACCATTAAAAGTCTTAAATAGCATCAAGTATGTCGCACCTTGTCATTTCACATATCATCCACTTTCATTTAAATATAAAATAAAAATTGTAGATGTACATATTTTTTTTTAAATAAGAGGATGGTTTCGAAATTCCATTGTTGATGTGAATTCCAAAATGGAATCTCCATTATTTCTGAGGTTGAACATCTGGTTGATAGCTACTCTTATTCGACCATCATAATTATTCAGAAGACTTGTTGAACTGATTTGGACTGGCGATAAGAATGAAATCTGTATTCTGATACCTAGAAAAGCATGTTGCAGCTAGTCAAGGCTAAATGAGACATGGAATATTTCATGTTCACATTTAAAATGCTCACTTTGAGAAATTCCAAAAGAAAAACTTTAAATTACGTGCACGTTAAGCAAAGTTCTGCTTTAGAGTTTGAAGAAATTTCTTTCATACTTAATAATCAGAATATGAAATTTGAAGGCAACAGTTGCTTGTTATTCCAAAAAGTCAAAAGTCATTTTGATTTTTCTATAGATATTTTGTACAGAAATAGTTTGTATGTTATGGTCACTACAGAAGAAAATCTAAATCACATATACACAGATAGAGTTGATAAATTGTGGTCAAGAAAGAATAGAATCCAAGTCACATTTAAACAGCAGTTCCATAAAGCAAACCCTTTTTTCCTTGTATACTTTTTTGATTTAAAATCATAGAAATAGATTAAATTCTATAAATATAGATTTCTTAATGGCAAGAATCTTGATTCAAATAAGAAAAAGAAAATTAAAGATTTGTTTTCACTATCTTAATATCAATAGAATTTAAAATAGAAGGAATAAAATTTCTTATTCTTTTGTAATCTGATAATATGAATCAATTGAAAAAGCCAAAAAGATTTGGCATACGGAAAATTCACGCCAGCAATTCACTGATGGAAAATTCACGTCAACAATTCACCGTGGGAAAATTCATCGCCATGACAATTCACAGCGCGAAAAATTAATTGCATGAATTTTTGGGGTTAATTTTCCATGGCGGTGAATTTTCCCGCTGTGAGAATTGTTGGCGGTGAATTTTCCTAGAGCCAAAAGATTTATCAAAAGAAAACAACCCAATAAAAGAAAACAATTTTCCTCTTATTTCTTGAATTTATTGTGTAATGATGATTATTAATTTAGTGTTCTTCAGGTCGGATTCTAATTTCATTTTGTTGAAAGTAATTCTATAAAATATCGATTTGATTGGTTTAGTTTTCTTTTAAGAGATCATGTTTATTCTGTAGGGAAAAATAAATTTTGTAGAATAACAATCTCCCTGAGATTCTATGGAGGCTATTGTTTTATTATATGATTACAATTTCTAAAGAGGTCATCTAGAATTTAGTGGGTCCATTCAACACTGTATCTGATAGAAAATCGGAGAGGTTCTGTGATGGAGCTTATGAGACAAATGAAAATTACAATTAAAATGTGAAGAGTTTTCCATTATTATAAAATTATAAATAAATATTGTATCATTGATTTTTTTAATTTTATACAACTGTTTTTTTTAAGACTGTGGGTTAGCCCCTCATAAATCATTCATAAATTGTAGTGTGTCTCGTAAAATTTTTTTGGCAAACACGCCCTCCAGTACCACATAAATTTTATACAACTATTAAAAATATACATTATATTTATATTTATAGAAGTAAATTTGCAATGAAACTAAATGTGCTTCATTAAAGTTTGATTAAAATAAATGGTTAAATAATAATAAAAAGTTTTAGAATTAGATATGAGATTCATAATTCAAATTATAAAAAAGTAAATGTGAAAATTAAACAAAATAATGTGATATTTAATTTAAAAGTTGATGATGGAAATGTCTTCAAATAAATTTAAGAAGTTGGTTCATCAAGGTGTAGGAATTTTAGAGCTTGATGAAATAAAGATCTAAGACACTACAAATAAATAGTTCTCTATTGGGATTCACCTATGAGATTCCAAACCTAATCTTTGCAAGTGCAAACTTGAATATGTGTGCAAAGTTGAATTCTAACTCAAAAATTTCACTTGATAGACGATAGACTATTGGAATTCAGCCACCTTGATTTTTATGTATGGATGTGTCTAAAGACTAGGAGTGTTTAGGAGCAACTTTAGGGAATCTATTAATTTGTGAGGGTCAAGTTCTCTTGAGTTAGTACCCTAATGGATTGTCTTTATGGAGCTCTAAGGATCAAAGACATCAAAGAAGCATGCCATATATATAAGATCATGTGCTCTAATAAATGTTACTAGAATGTTCTCATAAATGATCAATGACAAGTCCTTATTAACTCTTACATGATCTTCAACACCTTAGCATGACTATCTAAAAATGAGTGCATAAATCAACATAAACATGCATTAGGTTTGCTCATAATCACTAGTAGGTTGGAGTCAATAGGATAAAAAATGAATTTGAAATTTAAAGGTCTAGGTTTCAAGTCTATGACTGTGGAAGTGGCATTAATCAAGTTTACACCTATGGATCTAATCATGTAGATTCCCAAAAATGAACACCCATTTCTAGTCCTTTCCTTTCTTTCATAGGTGACATTTCTAGTCCTTTCCTTTCTTGCATATGTGACATTTCTAGTCCCTACCTTTCTTGCATAGGTGACATTTCTAATCTTTTCATTTCTTTCAGACTTATTCATAAAAGCCATGGCTTCCATAGCCTTTCTCATAACTTCTCCATCAAAATTCATAGTTTTATTGTCTAAGTATGTGTTATGAATACTTTTCTTAAACTTTTCCTAGAACACATATTCATTCATAACATCATTTGGATTCAAGTTTATGCCTCTGAATTTCTCAATTATAGTTACCTCAAATTTTAAATCAACATCCAAGTCTTTCATCTTTTTCATTTTATCAATTGTTCTTTCCACTTTAAGCTTTCAATCAATTGTCTTATGTGTATTATTGTTCTATTTGTCAAGATATTCTCCTTTATTAGGACTAAATCATCTTAAAGCTTCTATGGCTAGCAATCTAGGAAATTCTATCTCATTTTTCTCTTACCTTTACTGGAAAATTTCTATTAGCTTGATTGTCTTATTTTTACATTTAATTGCTCCAACTCATGCTTCTATATAATTCCTGAATATTTATTCTCCTTTCATAATTATTTTTCTCTTCCAAACCTCTTTACTCTATACACATTCTTCATTTTATCAAGCGAGGACTTCCTCTTGAGATATGAGGACATGAGTGGTAGAGGATTTCTCGAGTAGATTGCAGAGGACCTATCAACTACTTGATATATCCTTGGAACTCAAAAATATACCTTTTCAACTCTTGTTTCTTTTTCTTGTCTTTTTATTGCCTATAAATAGTTCTATCTATATTAGCTCTTAATTTTGATGTATATTGTTCTCTAGTGGAGTACCCAAGGTTGATGGTGGAGATATGGTATTCTTTAGGTCTCATATATTATTTATCTTTTATGGAAAAAATGTAGCAATTTGTGTTATCCTGCATCTTGTTGCATCCCTTGTTACAAAGGAAAAAATTCTAGTCTTTCTCCTAGGCTTAGGTGTTTCATTTTGTAAATTAATCTTTTCTAATCAATCGAAACCATTTCTACCTATGCCTTCTTTTGGGTCTTCTCTTATAACCAAGAAGTGTTGATCTTGATTCTTGTAGTTTTGGCCTTGCTAGAGATTTGGGTTGAGCAATTTACTCTTTGGTTGTTTTGTTGTGTCTATTTAACTCATGTCGACTATTTCTTTTTATCGGCCTTCTCCAATTAATGTCTCCTTTTCTAGAGTAGCTTCTTCATTTTCTCGAGCTAGTTTCACTATCTCAATCGCTAGAGTAACCTCCTTATTTGGTTGAACAACAAGTACTTCATGTACATTAGCTTTTAACACAATTATTTGGGCCTCCTATTGAATTTTGTAGGGTCCTTTATTGCCTACATCAACAATGTGTTAAGGTGAATGAATATCACATTGTAGTTCCTCAATCATCTAGACTTTTTCTCTAATAGGCTTATTTTAGGTTCTTCCTCATGTTTCTCTTGCTTAGTAGGGATCTCCTATATAACAACTTTTGGAGCTAGAACATCTTCTCATCTATTACTTACTTCTTCTTGGTCCAACTTAGTTGCATCCAACTCTTTTATAATTATTTCAATATTGGATGAAGAGGGAGGCAACATGAATTTGATTTTCTTGATTAAATAATTAGTAGGAGTAACCTGAATAGGTTGCTTCTCCTATTGTACTAATTTAGAAATTTTACTTGTGGGTGGGAATTAAGTAGCTTAAGAAATGATTTGTGTAGTTTCTAGTTGTGGAAGAGTATTAGCTATGGGAAACTTAGGTACTACTACAACAATTACCTCCAGTACCAAGGGAACCCCTTCTACTATTCCTTTAGTAGTACATTGCATTTGAACCCTCTCCTGATTGTACCATTTTTGGTTTTTGTACTCTCCTTTTCTTAACGAAAAATACATCAATATATTCTTCTACTTTATCCTTTCTCTTTTTTACTACACCATTATTGAAATTTTGGGTAACACCATGTGCCCTCAATTCCCTAGTGTGAGTGGTTAACTAGTTAGCACTATTATCTAAAATGTGATGTGTTAATACTTTTACTGAGGATACTTATTATTCTAACCAATTAGGGTCAAGAATTAGTTCCTCAAAAACCATGTTTAAATCATAACAAGAATATAAAAAATCATCATCTTCAATCCGATTAAGTACTTTTTGTGTACCTAATGTCTTCATTTGATTCATAGATAATCTACATTATCTCCTTTTTTTGGCCTCATGGTCATCATTGTAATCTACCTAAAAATATTCTATGTGAATTAAATGATTAAGAGTAGATAATATCCATATCTCCATTCTTCTAAATGGATCATACTTTGGTATAGCTTCATAATGTTGTAGGTGTAGACACTGAAAAATGTCCCAAGCCTACAAGCAACATTTTATCACTAATTCCCCTTCTTCCATGTATAATTAAATTATTTTAATTATTTGATTATTCTCTAATGTCACATTCTTCTATTAATTAAATAATTCTTAATTATTTAATTTAAAATTCACTTTATCTTATTCATCTCTTGATTAATTTAAATAAATATCAATTTTATTTAAATTATGTCACTAATTTATTATTTTCTATCTATAATTAAATAGATTTTATTTATTTAATTATTTATTTCCATTTTCCTCTATAATTTAATAATTATTTTAATTATTCATTAGCCTTTTACCTCCCTAATTAAATAAATTTTATTTATTTAATTTTACCATTTTCCCTCTTCTATAATTAAATAATTATTTTTAATTATTAAATTATTCACTTTCCCTCCCATAAATTAAATAATTGTCATTATTTAATTTGAATTTTTTCTTAGCTAAGCCCTAAATCTCAACTAGTTTCTGGAGTTTTGGTCTATCCTTCCCTATCCTTGTCTCAATTAACCTCATCCATTGATCTTGATGCCTCATCTTTTAGTCCAAGCCCTTCATTTGAATTGGGATTTTTATAAAAGCAAGTTATCACCTTCATTTCAACCCGAGAACCACAATCTTTGAAGTTTTGCTACCTTGCTCGATCTAGAGCTATCTTGCATTAACATAAATTTTATTTCAAATATCTTGCATACTACTATTTTGAGAACAAAATATTAAAGCAAATTAGAGAAGAGAAATGGAGATGATTAAACTATGGCATAGAGATTTGAGTATTATTGCTTCATTATTACATGATTTCTATTGTCATTTGTGCTTCATTGTTGGATTAGGGTCTTCATGGCTTGAATTAGATAGTTTGTGGGTCATATTATTGATTCATTCTTATTCCCAAAATTCTACCTCAATCTACATTTGGTGAACCTGATGTGAACTAACTAGATTTTTTGAAATTTTTGAGAAATTTTTATTTTTAGGAGTGTGTCGCAATTGATCTGTGTAGAAATGCAACTGATCCTTCAAATTTCACAATTGTCATATGATGCGACACAATTAATCTTCAAAACAACACATCTATTGCTTAGAATGATGCATTCGACTATCACTTTGTAAAAATAAAGATCATTCAATCATTATTTTTTTTTATCATTTTCTAGGATTCTAGTTATTATTTTGACATTCTAACAATCTGCTTACAACATCTACATCATCAATTTTGTTTTTTTTGTTAGATTTGTGTATTTTTGTAAGCTTTTAGGTCATGCACTGTAATTGTAACCCATAATGCCACAATCATCGATCTGTGCACCAGTCACTTTCTCATGTGTTGTAGTCGCAGTTTCATAAGCCACAATCATGTATTCCTACAACACATTTGTTAGCTGCATCTGAGTCTTTGTACATCGCAATTGACTGTCATAACAAAAAGAGGGTATAAATTCTAGATTTCAATTTTTTTCTTTTTTCATTTATTAGGGAAAAGGTTTTTTGGGTTACTAATATCTAATTTACAACTATGTGGCAATTGTTGGAAGATTTTTTTTTTAAAACTACTAATCCAATTTCTTGCATGGTTTCATTGTGTGTTTGATATTTTTAAATTAGGAACATTTGGAATTGGTGCTTAAAAAGAACAAGTGTCTTTTGTGTCTTGTGCACTTACACGTTCTATTAAATCCCAGATTGGTGTGTGTATCCTCTCCCCTTACGCTTTGTGTGATCTTAGGTGCATGAGAAACACATATCAATCTCTTTTTATTTTAAATAGGAGGCCTCACTTGGGATTTCATAACCCAAGGGTTTGACCTCAAGCATGTTTCTTGGTGGGCTATATCAAAGGTGTGAAGGTGAAAGTAGAATAATCATGTGATGTAAACCACATGTGTCAATTCAAATGTGGGTGTATAGACCACATTGGGGTTGAATAGAGGCTTTAGTGTCTCATGTTTGATGTTATAGGTCATTGGTGTTCACGATAATCCCCTACTATGAACTACTATTTTAGAAGCCTAAGACTTATTTTGGTTGTCTACTATTGTTGGTGCAAGGGATGTGGATCATACCATGAAGTTACATACCACATCTGGTTCTTGGTTGAGGTGGAAAGGTTCCTTGTTTATATTTCATCCTTTCAAGGTGAGAGGTGTTAAGGTGGTACATGACCTTGGCATACTTTAGCTTCACCCACTCTTTTTTCTTGGATTTAACATCACTCTTTCGGGGGTGAGGGAAGCCCATTTTAGTAGATAACCCTATTACTACTAGCTAGGTTGTGCTTGTTTGTATTGTTTGTGAACCAAGGCCAAGTGAGTTTTGTGGAAGAAAACTTGCAAACATACTCACTTACCAAGAAGTCAAAGAGTCAAAATCAGTCAAATCTATTTTTCAAGTGTTTGTTGTCTTTTATGATCAAATCTAAACTTGCTAAAAATGGAAAACAACCTAGAAAACATCAAATTAGGGGGAAAAAGGTAGAACATCACAATTTTTTTTTATCAAACACCATAATCATCAAATAGTAAACCACAATTGTCAATTAGAACATCGCATCTATTAGAAACCCTAAGAAGCCAGAACATCACATTTTTTATGTGTTGTAATTGACCAGTCCTACACTGCAATTAACTGGCCTTGCATTGCATCCATGGCTTGAAACACCACATCCGCTAGTTTCAAAATTTTGGAGAAATATATATCCATCCAACTTATGGTTTCCTTATAGAAAGTGATTGTACGCTTATACCTGAGACTTGTTTAGGTTCAGTCGGTCCATTCATTGCATTTCATCATTTACCCTAGGTTAAGCTGGCATAGTCCTAGTTTGTGATGTAGGAGCATCTTTGGTTCTTGGAAATCCTGCATCAACCAAAAATATTTTCATCTTAGTTTTGTTCTTGTTTCAGTTCTTGTTCAGTTCAAGTTGACAAATTCAAAATTTTGTCATATTTGCTCATTGGACCCTACGGATCTATGTTTCATCATGGAAATGTTCATTTTCCTTATTCCAAGATTTTAGGTTGATTGGATTATTTTCTGGCAAGTTATTGCTTCCAGATTAAGTGGCAGTTTCTAGAATAGAGCATCTGAGCAATTTCAAGCCTAACGGCTAAATTTGTCTCTTGTGAATTCTTCTCGTAACTTGTGTATCCTTACGATGTGTTTTGAATTGTTCCATGGAGTTTCCTCGACCTTAATTTAGGTCCACACTTCATCCTATGTACCCGCCAAGGAGAAATTCAAATTTAAGGCCAACCTATTTCATGCACACATTATGTTTCCTTCATCAAAGATTGTAATGATCTTTGGCTGATGTGGAGGATTCTAGATCACCAGATGTGATATAAATCATTGTAATAGATCATTAGAAGAGGGGATTAAGTTGAAGATAGGATTTGATATGTAATATTTCAGCTCATATTAAGGAGCATATAGGAACATTGTATTTTGAGCATGTTGTATCAGACCTATGAGCCCAATCTATAAACCTGGATGTTACCGGCTATTTGTAATTGAAATTTATCATAATAAGAATGTTTGAAATTGCATTTTCCTCCATATTATGAGTGGCTTTTGTTTTGTAACTCTTGTTGCATGGTCCAGATTGTTCTCTGTGAGGACCCTCCTACTATGACTGCACTAGATTGGTATTAGAGTGAGATTCGTTCTATGAGAGATCGTAAGAGTTTGCGAAGTCCTGTTGAAGATTTGTTGTGGGGTGGTGGACTGAGGATCTGACCTGCAACTGTAAAGGACTTGTGTAAAGATGCCAGGAAGAAGAAATGTTAGAGGAAATGGAGTGCATGGAAATGCAAACCCAACTATAATGAAGATGTTGAGAGGAATTGTTGCTAGATTAGAAGCATTCGAAATGGCCCAAAGGAGAGGTTGACCAATTGATGATGTGAGTGATGAAGAGGTAGAAGTACAAGAAGAAGGAGAAAGAGAAAATCAACCTGGCCTTGATCAAGGAGAAGAGAGGTTCATAAGAGCCCTAACCAGAGTAAATACTAAACCACATTTCAATCCACTAGACTATAGTGGTAAGTTGGATTCAAATGAATTGCTTGATTGGATAACAGAGATGGAAAAGTATTTTGATTTTGAAGGTACCGCCGAAGACAATAAAGTGAAATTTGATTGTACAAAGTTGAAAGGACATGCATCCCTTTGGTGGGAACATTTGTAGACAAATAGGAAAAGAAGAGGAAAGGAGAAGATAAAATCATGGGATCAAATGGTGAATAACTTAAAGACAAAGCTTGTGCCTGTAGATTATCAGATCAGTTTGTTCCATAAGTTGCAAAATTTGAAGCAGAAGGATTTAAGTGTGACAGAGTATACTGAGGAATTCTACAAGTTGAATATTAGATCTAGACATTTAGAGGATGAGGTTGAGAAAGTAGATAGATATGTGAATGGCTTGAAGCCATATATATAGGATGAGGTTAGTTTGATCAAGTTACAGAGTATAGAGGAAGCATATCAATGTGCCCTAAAAGCATAAGAGATGTTGAATAAAAGACATGAGCAGAGACAAAGATGAAGAGGCAGAAGATTTCATAGAGGAATATTTTTTACCGGAGGAGGAAGAGGATCTTTTTTAGATTAGAATAAAGATAAGGAAGTTAGTAAGAATGATAATCCATACTACAGAGATGATGGAAACTCTTACTAGAGAGGAGGATATGGTGGTTACCAGAATGAGGGTTATAGAAAAGATGATAGGGGATAGGAGAAAAGAGTATTTAGGGGAACTTGTTTTAACTGTGGTGGAGAAGGACATAGAGCATTTGAATGTAATCAGGGAGAGATGAGCAAAAATATGGAGAACAGTAGAAGAGAAGCCTTTGTTGAGGAAGATCATGCCAAATCATCTAATAAACTAGAAGAGGGAGAAGTGTTGGTGAATATAAGAGTATTGTGTCAAAGTGAGATGGAACAAGAACCGTCGCAAAGAAAGAATTTGTTCCGAACCAGATGCAAGGTAGGTGGTAAATGTTTCAAAGTGATTATTGATAGTGGAAGCTCAAAGAACCTGGTTTCTGGAGAATGGGTGACCAAATTGAAGCTAGAAAGATTGAAACACTCAAAGCCCTATCAGATAGCATGGATTCAAGATGAGCATAAGATTCTGGTAAGTGAACAATGTTTGGTGAAATTGAAGATAGGAAATTATCATGATGAATTTTTGTGTGATATCATGCCTATGGATGTATGCCATGTTTTGTTGGGAAGACCTTGGCAGTATGATAGACAGGCTATTCATGATGGAAAGAAGAACACATATACCATTGTTGCTAATGGGATGAAGCATAATTTGTTGCCATTGGAGGATGTTCCTAAGATTGAGGTTTGTAGGAATGCTAGAATTTGTTTGGTTGATGGAAGGAGATTTCTAGATGGACTGAGACATGAGAACATGTTCTATGCCTTGGTTCCTAAGAAGGCTGAAGACCTTAAGCATGTAGAAGAACAACCAAAGGAGATAAAGGAGTTGCTAGCAAAATATGAGATCATTTCGGATAATTTACTTGATGGATTACTACTTGTGAGGAGTATTAGTCATTGCATGGATCTGATTCCTGGAGCTAGTTTTCCTAATAAAGCAGCACACCACATGACACCTATAGAGAATGAAGATTTGAATAGACAAGTGCAAGAATTGTTGAGGAAGGGCTTGATCAAAGAAAGCTTAAGTCCTTGTGCAGTACCTATTGTGCTAGCACCTAAGAAGGATGGAGAATGAAGGATGTGTATAGATTCTAGAGCCATAAACAAAATCATAGTGAAGTATAGATTTCCTTTGCCCCGGATGGATGACATTATGGATTGTTTGAGTGGAGCTAAATACTTTACAAAGATATATTTGAAGAGTGGATACCATCATATCAGAATCAAAGAAGGCGATGAGTGGAAGACAACATTCAAGACAAATGAAGGATTGTATGAGTGGTTGGTGATGCCTTTTGGACTAACAAATGCATTGATTACTTTCATGAGGCTGATGAATGAGGTATTGAAGAAATTCTTGGGTAAGTTTGTGATTGTTTATTTGGATGACATCTTCATTTTTAGTAAAACTAGATAAGAACATTTGTTGCATATAAGACAAGTATTGCAGAGGTTGAGAGAAGAGTAGTTGTTGATAAACATTAAGTGTAGTTTCATGAAGGAAGAATTGGTATAACTAGGATTTGTGATATCTAAGGATGGATTGAGGATGGATCATGAGAAGGTGAGAGCAATTGTTGAATGGCCTACACCAGAAAGAATTGGAGAGGTAAGATCATTTCATGGATTGGATAGTTTCTACCAAAAGTTCATTAGGAATTTTAGTTATATTTGTAGTCCTATGACAAAATCAATGAGAGGGGATAAGAAATATTTCAAGTGGACATCTAGATCAAACCGAAGTTTTGAGTTGTTGAAACAAAAAGTGACTGAGTAGCCTATGTTGGATTTACCAAACTTTAGTAAGGTATTTCAGGTAGATTGTGATGCAAGTGGAAATGCAATTGGAGCAATATTAAGTCAAGAAGGAAGACCAATAGCTTACTTCAGTGAGAAGTTGAATGATGCTAGAAGAAGGTATTCAGTGTATGACCAGGATTTTTATGCCATAGTTCAAGCCTTGAAGAAGTGGAGACACTACTTGTTTCCTAAGGAGTTTGTGTTGTATACGGATCATCGGGCATTGCAATATTTGAATAGTCAAGGTAAGTTGAATCAAAGACACATGAGATGGGTGGAATTCTTGTAGAGTTATACTTTTGTTTTGAAACATAGGAGTGGAAGGTCAAACAAATTTTATAATGCTTTGAGTAGGAGAAGGAATTTACTAGCAGAGATGAGAGTGGAGGTATTAGGCTTTGATGAATTGAAGAACTTGTATGAAGACCCAGATTTTGCAGAACCTTGGAGAGCTTGTAAAGAACCAGTCTTGGAGGATAGGAGTCAGTGGTTGGATTATTTCATTAAGGAGGATATGTTGTTTAGAGGGAATCCGTTATGTGTACCCCAAATTTCAATGAGGGATAACTTGGTGAAAGAAAAATATAGTGGAGGATTGGCAGGACACTTTGGAATTGATAAGACAGTAGCATTAGTAAGTGAGAATTACTTTTGGCCACAGATTCATAAGGATGTTAGGAAATTTGTGCAAATTTGTAGAGTTTGTCAAGCTACAAAAGGAAGTAGTCAAAATGTCAGATTGTATAATCCTTTGACAGTTTCAGAGAGACCTTGGGAAGATATCAGCATGGATTTCATAATTGGTTTGTTGAAGACATAGAGAGGTAATGATTCTATATTTGTGGTGGTGGAAATATTTTCTAAAATGGCACATTTCATACCTTGTAAGAAGAAAATAGATGCAGTAGATGTAGTAGACTTATTTTTCAAGGAAGTGGTCAAATTGCATGGATTACCTAGGAGTATTGTTTCAAACAAAGATATAAAGTTTGTTGGTTACTTTTGGAGGACAATTTGGAGGAAGTTAAAGACAGATTTAAAGTTCAGTTCTACTTTTCACCCATAGACTAATGGAAAGAAAAAGGTAGTAAACAGGAGTTTGGGAAATTTGCTGAGATGTTTGGTTGGAGAGAAGACTGGAAGTTGGGATTTAGTCCTTGCACAAGTAGAGTTTGCTTACAATAATTCAGTGAATAGGAGTACCGGAAAAAAACCTTTTGAGATTGTTATTGGAGTTCATCATAGCTCGGTATATTAGAGTTGTGAGACATCAGTAAGGAAGATAAAATGAGTGAATAAGTAGAGGAATTTTCAAAACACGTGAAGAAAGTGCATACTCAAGCGAAGCAACAATTGGAAGATATGAACTAGAAGTATAAGGAGCAAGCAAATGAAAAGAGGAGACATAAGGAGTTCGAAGTTGGTGATGAAGTAATGTTGTATTTGAGGAAAGAAATATTTCGAGTCTACACATACAATAATCTCAAGATGAGGAAGTTTGGACCTTGTAATATTTTCAAGAAATGCATATGAAGTAGAGTTACCGGATGGCGTGGGTATATCGCCTATATTCAACATTGTAGATCTACATCAATACCATGAAGCAAAATTCAACAAAGACAATAAAGAAAAATTGGAGAATCAGCTTCCTAAACAACAATCAGATGAAATGGAAGAAATTTTGGGTACCAGAGATGGGTGGAAAATGCATGGAAGACAGTACAAAGAATATATTTTGAAGTGGAAAGGCAGACCAGTGGAGGATTCTTATTGGATTTCTCAGGCTGAGGTAGACCGTATTGGCTTTCTTTTAGCCCTAGAAAAGTGAGGGACTCAATTTTTAATCAACCCTGGATATCTAATGCAGGAGCATCCTTGGTTCTTGGCAGTCCTACATCAACTAAAAATATTGTCATCTCAGTTTTGTTCTTGTTTCAGTTCTTGTTCAGTTCAAGTTGGCAAATTCAACATTTCATCATATTTGCTCATTGGACCCTACGGATCTACGTTTTCATTGTGGACATGTTCATTTTCCTTATTCCAAGATTTCAGGTAGATTGGATCATTTTTCAGCAAGTTATCGCTTCTGGATTAAGTGGTAGTTTCTAGAACAGAGCATCCAAGCAATTTCGAGCCTAACAGCTAATTTTTTCTCTTGTGAATTCTTCCTATAACTTGTGGATCCTTACGGTGTGTTTCGAATTGTTCCATGGAGTGCCCTCGACCTTAATTTAGGTCCACACTTCATCCTATGTACCCACCGAGGAGAAATTCAAATTTAAGGCTGACCTATTTCATGCACACATTATGTTTCCTTCATTGGAGATTGTAATGATCTTTGGCTGACATGGAGGATTCTAGATCACCAAATGTGATATAAACCATTGTAATAGATCATCAAAAGAAGGTATTAAGATGAAGATAGGATTTGATATGTAAGATTTCAACTCATATTAAGGAGCATATAGGAACATTGTATTTTGAGCATGTTGTATCATACTTGTGAGCCCAATCTATAAACTCAGATGTTTCCGGCTATTTGTAATTGAAATTTCTAATAATAAGAATGTTTGAATATGCATTTTCCTCCATATTCCTAGTGGCTTATGTTTTGTAACTCTTGCTACATGGTTCAGATTGTTCTTTGTGAGGACCCTCCTATCATGATTGCACTAGTTTTCATACACCATACCACAACTTATTCCATTAGCATATTTGAGACTTAAGATTAGGATTCTTGTCATATTGTTGGGCAGACTATAGTTTCATATTTAGGCATGTCTTGACCTTATCATATTTTCATCTATCTCATCCTTAGGTTAGGCTTACAACTCATGTGTCTATTTTAGGCTCACCTTTATCCAATCATCATCATCATCATCTCGATTTTTATCCTCTTGAGGTCTTGATATTTAGAGTTGTTACTTTGGTCCATCATCATTGGCTTAGCATTCTCTTTTAAGGTTCAAAATTGCATATCCAAATTCAATCATAGTCATAGTCTTTGACTTGCATCCTATCCAAGCATAAGCATAGTAATAGTCTCATTGTCACCTTGCATACCAAGCTTAGGAATAGGGGCATTCTCATTTTGCATTTTTGAAATTTCAAAAAATCCAAAAACATAGTTTCATTGTCATTACCATCCTTAGCTTGCATTACCATCCTTAGTTTTCATCTCTATCCTTAGTTTTCATTCATTCCAAAAGTCTCAAAACCTACAAGTCACAAGTCTTATATGGTCTTCACTAGGTCACAAAGGAAACGAAAGGACATACATTCCTCATATAACCCCTATTTTAATCCAACTAGCAACATGAACTTTGGGTCATCCTCAAACCAACCTCAAACATCACAAGATGAAATTCCAAATCCATTTGACAATTTTACATTGAAGGAGGTTAACCAAAATCTAACACCCGAAGAGATTAAACAAGCTTCCCAAGATCCTAAGATAGTGTGTATCATAGAAGAGATGGTCAAAGTGGATCCTAATAAATAATTTCTAGCACTTGCTCAAAATGGTGCCAAGCTTTCCTTTGGTTTTGACACTTCCACAATTGTAGAGGGAACAACACAAACACAAACTCAAAGTCAAGGTCATAACACATTTTTACAAGGTCATCCCTCCTCACAACAAATGCACACTAATATGCCACTTGGGGGAACTACACATAACACAACACATGTTAAAACACCTCCTACTCCAACATTTGGGACTAAAAGGACACATGCAACATCTCAAGGACCAAGTCCCATGTTTTCCAATCCATTTGGATCATACTCTAGCACCATGGGTATGACTTTTGCAAATCCATTTTTCAAAAGATGGACACCCAAATTACCACACCATCAACCAACACAAACACAAACAAAAATATAAACCCACCAAAAGAGACAAGAAGGATTTATATTTCCACATCAAGAGTGAAAACCCAAATGACAAACACTACACCAAACGCCAACATGTCTTCTAGTTCAAACTTAAAGACTAACCAACTCCCATCACAACAACATGTCAACCCAAACCTCATCTTCATACCACGACATCAACACACCAATCAAACTCCACCACAACACACTACCAATACCAATACCAATACCAATACTAACACCATGTTTACATCTCACTTCCAACAAGGCAATCAAAATCCTTCCCAACAAAACATCAACCCAAATCCAACATTCACATCTAACTTTCAAAACCAAAATTTGTTATCAAACAATTACCTCAACACGCTTAACACCAACACCAACCTTCTCATGCAAAGTCAGCCAAACATACCACCATCACCCATGGAGGCTTTGATGCAACAAATGCAAGCAATTAAAAAACAACTGGAAAACATGCAAGTGAGCACAACAAAGAAAACATACTCAATGGAGGAACTATGTCCCTATCTCTTTGATAGAAGCATATACATGCCACCTTTCCCCCCACACTTTAATGTGCCAAAGTTCAACAAATACAAGGGAAAGGGAGATAGATAGTAGAACATGTGTGATAGTCTAATACTAATTGTATGAATATTTCTTTTGAGCCTATGTACTTAATGAGATTATTCCCACGTAGCCTTTCGGAGCAGGCTCTAGAGTGGTTCACACACCTTCCTCCTAGGATAAGAACATGGAATGAACTAGCTAAAAAATTCATCGTGCACTTTGCCTATAACATTGAAAGTGACTAACTCAAGGGGAATTTTGATAAAAATAAGTGTGAAATTATAGTAAAAAACAACTCTCTACATGTGTTCCTTTTTCAAATTTCTGAGCTTTTGTGTTTCCTAATGATTAAGCCTAGCGGAGGGGCATAAGGGCTCCCCCACCTATGCACTCTGCTCCTTCCCATAAATCTGCTTCCTCACCTTCATCTTCTAGGGGAACTAAAAGTACACCTAGTGTTTCACCTGTTCCAATTCCCAAGGGTTTGAATAGGTTTGTTTCCTTTCTCGGGGGTAAGGACTCTTTTTTAGCTGGTGAGGACCCTATGTCCTATGTGGAAAAGCTTGTAGGTGCAAAGGTTTCAACAAAGGCCCCAGGATTCTTTGTTTGCTTTCTACACTGTAGAGGGGGATGAAGTGGATGTCCCAGATGTAATCCTGAATGATGCAATCGAGGGTCTGAAGTTGTCCTTGGTTGGAAAGTTCTTCATTGTCCATCCTAATATTAACTAGGTATGTAAGTGGGCCATTAACACTTGGAATCTCGAGGGTAGTGTCTCTATAAGTGCTATGCCTAAAGGTCTATTTTTATTTACTTTTTTATCCCTGAGGATATGATAATGGTTTTCACAAGAGGCCCCTAGGAATTTGATAGAAGCTTTAAGAATATTTTGTCCCTATGTAAGTGGAAACCAGTTGATGCCTCTACAGACTTGATTAAAGTTGCCCCAACCTGGGTTAGGCTCCCTAGTTTACCTTTGGAATTTTGGCACCAAAATGTTTTTAAAGGTATTGTTGAGTCGTTTGGTACCCAGGTTGTAGTGGATAAAGTTACTCTTCTCATGTCTCATTTGGTTTATGCTAGAATGTGTGTGAATGTGGTTGCCAACATATTTCTTCCCACCTTTGTGACATTAAAATCAAAATTTGGACAATGGATTCAACCGTTGGAATATGAAAAGGCTATGGTTTTTTTCCAAGGGTGTAATAAGTTTGGTCATTTATAGGATGCTTGTAAAAAAATACCTTTTGAACCTAAAAAACCTCAATCTAGATTCTTAGTGAGCTCTCCCTTGAAAAATGTGGATCTAATGAACCTGGTAAAGGATCCTACTACACCAAGTCCTAACTCGGCCTTGTTTTTTTCTGATAAGGTGTTGGCGCCTTCTCAAATTTTGAAAGAAGCTAAGGGTCAATTTCTAAATGAGGGGGTCTTCATGGACAATGTTGAAAAGGTCCTTTCTGAGGGGGTTTCTATTGGGTTTAACTCCTTACCTTCTCTAGAAAAATATCTCAAATCACAAAATGGTAATGAAAAGTTGGATAACTTGAAAAATTAATCACAAGAAATGGAGGGAGTTGATTTTAAATTTCAAGTTCAATAGAGGGAATCCCTTGAGGATGGTGAGATAGAAATCCAAATGGAAAAGTTACTAACTTCCTCTCCTAATCTCCCTCTGGGAGAAGGTTAAACACCAAAAGATAAACAAGAGAAGGAAGGTAAAGATGGAATCAAGAAAAGCATGATGAATTGTTGTTCCCCCCAAAAAGAGGGTGTTGTGGATGAGGAATGGATAAATAAAAAATCAAGGAAAAAGAAGAAACTGTATGTGAGAGGAAATAACAAAGTGGGAAAACTTCTCTTAAAATATTTGAGGAACAAAGATACAATAAGAGATGTGGTTGTTGGAAAGCAGAGAACTCTTGACTCCCTAGCTGGGAGTAAATCTAGAGAGAAGTAAATGGAGATCTTCTCCCATTCTTAGTAGTATCAAGGTGATACCACTTCTCCCTTTTGATATGATGCATCTTCTATCTTGGAAAGTGAGGGGACTAAATGGGCCCTATAAACAACATTTGTTAAAATCCATTTTGGTTGATGTGAAACCAGATGCCTTCTTAATTCAGGAAACTAAAATGAAAAGAGAAAACTTTGAAAAGGTGATAAAGTGGCTCTAGCCTAGTGATATTTTTGAAGTTGGTGATGTTGAGGGAGCCTCGAGGGGGATTGTGACTTGTTGGAAGGCTAAAATTTTGCAATAAGAAATGTCTTATAGTTTCTAGGGAAGATATTATAACCTCGGTCAAGTGGAATATGGCTAATATTTATGGTCCTAACTCAAGACTAGGTAGGCTTGACCTATGGAACCTGCTGGAGGGTATCATTATCAATGGAAAGGAAGAGTTTGGATGATTGGTGGGGATTTTAATTCCCCTTTGTATCCTTTAGAAAAGAGTGGAGGTCTTATTGACTTCTTTGATAGCATGATGGATTTATCGGATTTTCTTAACAATGTGGGGTTAATGGACATTCCTTTGAATGGTTCTTTTTTTCCATGGACTAATAGGAGATAGGGTAGTCAGCCAATCTAGGTTAAGATGGATAGATTTCTTGTTTCCTCCAAGTGGAACATTTTACAAAATCTCACTCTTACTGCTTTCCCCAGAACAAGCTCTAATCATAGTGCTCTCCTCCTTGGGTGGGAAGATAAAATTGTTAAAGGACCCTTTCCTTTCATCTATATGAAATTATGTGGTCTCTTCATCCAGACTTTAAATCCATAGTTGAAGAGTGGTGGAAGGCTCCTTGTGATGGTACTCCCATGTATAGATTAGCTCAGAAGCTAAAAAAGGTCAAAGAGAATGTTAAAGGTTGAAATAAGTATTCGTTTGGGAATATTTTTACCACCAAAAAAGAGTTAAGCTTAAAGCTAAAGGAGATTCAATATCTAATGGAGTTGGGAATTATGGATAATGAGACCTATAATCAAGAAAGGGATCTTAGCTCTCAATGGTATAAAATAAATAAAAAGAAAGAAATTTTTAGGAAATGGAAATCAAGGATCCAATGGTTGAGGGAAGGGGATAGAAATACAAATTTTTTTCATCAATCTACCTTAAAAAATAGAGGTAGAAATAGGATTAGATTTTTAGTTACCCCTAATGGGACAAGACTTGATCAAGAGGAGGACATTGCTAAGGAGGTTGTTTCCTTTTTCTCAAATTTTCCTGAATTGCCAATGGTAGATAATTCTGAGTTGGATGAATTTTTGTAGGTGATTCCTAATGTTATCACATAACAGGATTTAAAATAAATGTCTAAAGTTGTTTCTATGAGTGAAGTTAAGGAGGTGGTTTTCTCCTTTGGTGCTTTTAAAGCATCAAGGTTGGATGGCTTTCCTCCAAGTTTTTTCCAAGTTTATTGGGACATTGTCCCATCTGACCTATTCAATGCGGTCAAGGATTTCTTTAGATCAAGAAGGCTTTTAAATCAGATGAACACCACCTTTATTGCACTTATCCCCAAGACTAATGATGTTGCTTCTATGAATGACTATAGACCTATCAGTTTGTGTAACACCATCTATAAGATTTGCCCTAAGATTATGGTTAATAGACTGAAATTAGTCTTGAATAAAATGATTGTTGTAACTAGAAAGGGTTTGTTCAGGGAAGACAAATATTGGATGCGACTATTTACACTCATGAGGTGTTACATTCTATGGATCTTAGTAAAAAACAAGGTATGGTTTTAAAACTGGATATTTCTAAAGCATATGATCGGGTCTCTTGGAATTTCCTATTTGTTCTTGAAAAATTTGGATTCAAAGGTAAATTTCTCAACTTAATCAGATCTTTTGTTATTACTCCTAAGTATTCTATCTTGATTAATGGGGTACCACGAGGCTTCTTCTCATTACTCCTAAGTATTCTATCTTGATTAATGGGGTACCACAAGGCTTCTTCTCATTACTCCTAAGTATTCTATCTTGATTAATGGGGTACCACAAGGATTCTTTTGGTCGTGGCTTGAGAAAAGGTGACCCTTTGTCTCCTTACTTGTTTATAATTGTTGTTGAAGCTTTGGGCTGTAATATCTAGAAACAACTTGTAAATAAAGCACTGAAAGGTTTTTGTGCTACTTCATCCCTTCCCCCTGCTTCACATCAACAGTTTTTGGATGACACTATCCTCTTGGGGAAGGCCTCTATTCTGAAAGCAAAACAATGGAAAGTGGTCCTTCATAAATATGCTAAAGTTTCTAGCCAATTTATCAATTACTAGAAAAGTAAAATCTATTTTTTCAATACCATCCAGATTGTTAAAGAGAAAGTTATAAATATTTTAGGTTTCCAAGAGGTTGATATGCCTGCTACCTACCTTGGCTTACTATTAATATCAAGAAAACATAATAGTAATTACTGGAATTATATTGTGGAAAAGATTCAAAAGAAGTTGGCTGGGTGGAAAGGTAAATTGCTAAGTTTTGTTGGGAAAGTTCAACTCTTAAAAGCTTCCTTACAAAACATACTTTTCTATTACCTCTCTCTTTTCAGCATTCCTACCTATATTGCTAAGAAAATTGAAATAATTCACAGGAGGTTCTTATGGTCAGGCATGGAAGAGAGGAAAAGAATGGCTCTTAGTAGATGGGAAACTGTTTGCACTCCAAAGAGAGGAGGATTGGGTATAAGAAGAATAAAGATGTTCAATAAAGCTCTTATGGAAAAAATGGGTTGATTTCTTCTGGAAAGAGAAAAGGATTGGGTACAGATTCTACAGGATAAGTACTTGGGTAATACAGACGTTTGATGTTTCCTCAGGGAAAAGGAGCTTCCCTCTGGTTCTGTCTTTTGGAATAACCTATTAAAGGTTATAGGAACTCTAACAAAAGTAGAAAAATTGAGAATTGGAAATGGGCTCAAAACTGATTTTTGGGACGATGCTTGGTCTACTTGTGTTCCCTTGTCTGCTAATGACAACCTCCAGCAAATAAGAATCAGGTTGAACAGAAGTATTGGAAAGAAGGTCTCTAATTATTTAAATTGGGAAGGTTTGAGACCAAATTGGATTGACTTTAGGAACTATTTGAAAAAAATTATTCTTAGGGGTGGCAGACAACTGAATTGGGATGCTACTTTGGAATCCCTCTTGCGACAAATTGGAGATCCTGATCTATTCTCAATGAACATGAATGATGAGTGGATTTGGAAAAAAAATGCTTCTGGGAGATTTTTAGTTAAGTCTGCTTATGTGACTATGGATATGCAACCACTCCATTCAAGGGTCTTTAACTGCAATATGATGTGGAGCAAGAACCTAATTCCCAAGATTAATTGTTTTTGCTGGACAACGATGCATGGAAAGATACTCACAATTGACAATCTAAGAAAAGGGGATGGTATCTGGTAAATAAATGTTACCTTCGTAATGAAGAGGAAGAAACCAATAAATGCACTTGTTGTTTCAATGTTCTTATGCTCAAGAAGTTTGGGCCTTTTTCTTAAAGAATATGATGATTGATTAGGTCTTCCCTTCTGGTAAAAATGTTTGTTGATTGTTGGAGTATATGCCCCTATTCTCACAATATAATTATTGACCTCTGGAGACAAGTCCCCCCATTCCTCACCTGGGGTTTTTGGAAAGAGAGGAATAATAGTCTTTAGAGATTTAGCTAAAATTAGTAAAGAGCTATGTATGTCTATCAGGAAAAAAATCAAGAAAACATAGAAAGCTATAAGTATGCTCCGTCAAAGAAAAGGCCTTCATATCAAGAGATGAGAATCACGCAACAATGGGGAATATCTCATGATCTTACTAATGTTAATTGGTCAAAACAACTAATTAGGAAAAGAACCATTTGGATTCCCCCAGACCTAGGGTGGATTAAATGTCACTTTGATGGGTGTTCAAAAGGGAATCCAGGCCTAGAGGGGGCAGATAGAATTGTTAGAAATCATCGAGGAATCTACGTGGTTGGATACGGTAAGGGTCTAGGAACAACAACAAATAATTTGGTTGAAGCTTATGCAGTATGGATAGGAATATGTTATCTAAAAGATATTGACTACACTAAAATGATTTTGGAAGGTGACTTCAAGCTAATAATTGATTATTTAAACAATAAGGCTAAGGTTCCTTCAAAGCTAAAAGATTTATTGGATGATTGCAAAATTATGTTATAATCTTTCCAAAGTTGCAAGATAAGCCATTCCTATAGGGAAGGAAACAAGGATGTCGATGCTATGGAAAAAAATTCCTTTAGGTAGGAGGTGTTGAAATATTGGGACTTTACCAATTTATCAAACCAAATTAAGGAAATAATTTCTAAGGATAGATTGGGGGATTTAATTTATCATGGACAAGATGATAATAATTAAAAAAAGAGGCTCGCAGTGTTGTCCAGTTGTCACGTTGGTTGTTGTTTTTCTTATGTGGCAATTGGGAAAGTTGATAAGATGGATTGGGAGGTACTTAATTAAAGGAAGTTGTACAATCAATCTTAAAGATTTAAAAAAAAAGGGGAGGAAAGGACAAATTGATTTGGAAACCTTGTGTGTTAATAAGAAAGATGTGAAAGTGGGTATAGTGATTATTACTCACACCTCTAAAAATATTGCAATTGATTTGAGAAAAGATATTTTGACATGCGTTATCGCCGATGTGAAGGGGGATAATAAAAAAGGAGTAATCATGACTCGAAAAGGTGGCGGAGTTGTCATTTCTTTTAATGGAAGGATTCAAAAATATGAGAATTGTCCTTGCATTCAAATTGATTATTTTAAAAAAACTACCAAAAGGTTTGAGCCGCTATTCTTACAAATGAAAATCCACCAAGTCTCTATCAAAACTAATTTTTTTGAATTACCTGTTGCTACTGTCATGAATGAGGAAGGCTGAAGAGTAGAGTATTTAATCCTTCCTAAGGAATATTCTACCAAGGAAAATACCATGGGAGGCCCTAAAAAGAGGATGGAGCCAAGTAAGTATGACTCCCTGAAAAAGACTATGGAGCTTTGGGGTTTGTTTGAGTAGGGTGGGTTTACTCCATACTTTGCGACCATGGAGGGTTACAACGAATATATCAGCTACAAGTTTGTGAATGCCTGGAAAGATGAGGAAGTTGAGCTAGGTGGTCCCCATTTTACTGTTGATGCTAAGCTCATAGCCAAAGTGAGGGGCTTGCATATGAAAGGAAGAAGAAAGGTAGGCACGGGAAAATATCAAAATTATATTGATAAGTTTTTTGAAGCTAAAGAAAAAGGTTAGAGATTTCAAAATGGTTACTCTAGGGATTTCCTTCCTCCACCTTACCATAATGTTTGCTTCTTTATTATGAAATAATTTATGTTAAAAGGTCATTTTTAGTCTATCCACGGTTATCACTTCCCTAATATGAACCACATCCAACACCTTGAGAAAATAAATTTACCTTTTTTCCTCTTTTCTTCCCTGAGCCAAATCCTTACCAATGGTGCTAAACCTCCTTTATACCAAGGTTTGATTCGTGTCATATGAAAATATGTCTTAGCTACCACTCCGCAAAGAAATGTTTTCCAAAACTTGATTGAAAATCCTACTCCGAAGAGTTATGTTAAAATTGAGCTTATAGAAAGCTATCCCCACTCCCTAGGCAAAGATTCTGCTAAGGCCTCCCCTAATTCTATGGACCCCTCTTGGTTGGATCTCCTTAAAATTACCCCAGAAAAACATAGTGTGGCTCCCATTGCTCCCGTTGTGAACAAGAAGAGAAAAATGTTGATTTGTGAGTTGAGGGTTGACCCTAACGCTATAAATAAAAGATGATAATGATAACAACCCTAAATGTTCCACCCCAGTGGGTTGAAGATCAACTTGCCTTGCTTTGGCTACGTCGAAGGGGTCTGATAATAGTAAAAAATCAAAAAGTTTGGAAGAAAAGAATGTGGAAGGGTCTTTAGATAATAAGGGGAAGAAGGTGCCCAGGGAGGAAAAGGCTTCCTCTTCTGAGGATTATGTGTTGGACAGTCTAGGAAATGGTGGGTCTCTTGAGGAGGAGGTGTCAGGATCCAAGGACATGGAAGATTCTAGCCAAGAGGATGAGGAAGGGGATATGCAGTAGGAGGATGTGTGGGATGTTGAGGACACTGATATGGCCAAGGAAAAAGGAACAACTACTAATGCCCTAGAGGATATGAATATTACTAACCCTGGTAATGATGACTTGAAAGATAACATGTCAAGTTTAGATATTGCTAGAGTGCAAAGGTTGGAGGAAAGGATGGTGTTGTTGGAAAAAATGATGTAGAAGGATGACAATGCCAACAGGTTCCAGGCAATTGAGAGTGTTGTGCAGAATATGTGCAAGGTTGTGGATACGGTAATGAAAAAATTTGTAATGGCTACTATCTCAGGACAAGGAAAAATCAAGAAACAACAGAGGAAAAGGCGAATAATGACGAGGTTGATTTTTCAGGAAAAATGGAGACCAAAGACAACTTTGAAGATTCTATTGAGGACCTAGTGAAGGTGTGAAGCCTTATTGAGGATGCTTAATCCTCGGCTCTTGTTTCTTCTGCTTTTTGTTACTTGCTATCATAAAGTTTTTTTACTCTCTAAGGTGTTTTGGTGGTATAGGTTGTAGTTTCCTGGACTATTATATTTCTAGTTTTATCTTTGTTAAGAACTCTAGTTACTTGTTGGATACTTTATTAAGGTTATGCTTATGCAACCTTTTTTTGTGGATGGATGTTAAGATGGAATGGTTATATCTTTCTGGGATTCTTGATAGGTGTTTAATGTTTGATGCGGTTGGTATAGGCTAATATTTTTTGGTCGGTTGGGTTTGGGGAAGTGGTTCAGGGCCCTTTCCCTGCTTAATTAATCAAAAACATTGAAAGTGACATGACCCTTGCAAAATTTCTATGCACGACCAAGTAAAAGGAAGGGGAATCACTTACATCATTCTTTCAAAGATGGTGAAGTATGGCTAGCAAATGCCCTTGTCACATACTAGAAAAGAAATTGGTCCCTATCTTTGTAGACAACCTCAACACATAATTAATGCACCAACTTTAAATCCATTATTGTAACACATTTGAGGTGATGTCATTGAAAAGGGGTAATCACAAACTCCATTTTGAGAAATCTCTTGTTTGTCAACAAAGAAGATTGAGAAGGATCTACTATCCTGGTGCAGACACAAAACTACTCTCGCTGTCCACAAACGTAAACCCAACTTGCTCAATTCACAGACACAAATTTCAATTCAAATTCCCAACTTCACAGCCAACTCACAATTAAATTGAAAATGTCATTTATCAATTTAATTCAATTTAAACTCTCGTAAACTAATAGAGACAAAATCAATCAAAACATTCTTGACTTTTAAATTTATAACATACAAATTTAAATGCTATCTGAATTTGAATACACGTCCATTCAATTGTTTGATCAGGAAAATATACAGTACACGCTGGTAATTTAAATTTTCTTTGCAAACTCCTCTATGTTCTTCCCTCTTTACTCTACCTCTTATCACACACTGTAAATTCTTCTCTAAATGAAACTCTACGATTGGTTTTGTTGTTGCACATTTTTTCAAACTATCATTCATAGATTATACCACTCTATCTGTATGTGCTTCCCTTTATTTCTGCCCACATTCATTTTAATGAGTTACCAACAATGTTAAGTTTCCATGCTGGTAACTTCGTAACTTCTACGCCTATCTAGATATTTTTTTCCATTGACGGCCTGCTGTCACTTTTCAACCTATTGTTTTGGCTTCACATAAGCCAATCCTCTCTCAAACTACATGCTTCTTCAAACTTCCCTTTGCAATATAAAAAGGTTATTAACTAGTTGCAGCCCTTTATTCCCCACACAACTACTTCTTCTTTGTTGTTTTTCTTTAAACACTGTACAACCCCTTCTACCTTCTATGTAGCCTCTCTATCAGGAAACTGTTGCCTTTTTCTCTTCCTACATTGGTTTATTTCTATAGTTTTAATTAGCAGCCATCTTCCCCTCCAAAGTTGTGACCTTTCCTTTCATCTCCCCCTTACTCTCCATTTTTAGCTTCATATTTCTTTTTGTCTTCCATGTTATAATATTACATATGTTTTTTATAGAGAAATTATTATCTTTTAAAGTGACATGAAGTTGGCATTGAATTTTTTTGCAATTCCCTCTTTCCAACTGTCTAATGATGAATAAATTATTTATTTTTTAAATCAGAAAATGGTAATCATAATCATGGGAAAGAAACAAAATATTCCCATATTTCCTTCATTTTTAAATTTGCATTATTCTTCATGAAAAAAAACTTTTTAATATCATTCAATGTTAAGTGTCATTGGGACAAGTGCCAAGGCTGAAAACTGACTTCAGTCATAATTTTTTTCCCAAAGTTCAAAACTTCACAAAAATAGACAAGGATGAGAATCTCAACATTCCTAAGAACTCCTCCAAAGCATTTGGTCTCAAGTGCTAGAGAACTCCAAAACTTCATTTTCTTGTAAATCACCAGTCGCGAACAGAGAAAATTGATTTTTTCCAAACCGTTGAGAATTTAGCTATGGAACCTTCACCAATAATTCAAGAATGCTTCCACAAATCTTCTTGTATGAGGATTTTCCATGCAACTACACCAATTCCCCCAAACAATTGTTTTTCGTGAAGGTCAAGTCTACTATGTGCTAAAATTGACAACTGATGAAAACTTAGCTTCCTACCAATCCAATCACACCAAGTGTTGCCAATGGTGAGAGAGGTCAAAGAAAACCAAAATTGAAATAAACAACTACACAAATATCTCATTCGCTTGTTATGCTCTTACATCATGCTTTATCTCCTTGGATTCGTTCTTGAGCCAAGTGACTATGATAAAAAAAAAAAATGCATGTTTTAACAATAATGACATGGTCTATAGAATTATATGTCTTACTATTTTTGAGGATACTTTACATCACATAGAGAAAACTAAGTTTCCTTTCACTGCTTGAACCATCATCCAACAATTGTATGGATACATTAAATCTTCATCTAAAAGTGATGTTTCCCTGGATAACTAGGCTCTTTTGGATGATACTAAGACTTATGTTGCCCCATCTTGTCAGGACACATCTTGTATGGACAATAAGTTCATTGATACCCCATCAAAAATACATGGTGTTACGTCAAATTCTAGAGATACTTCTTTGAAAGCTTCCAATGATTCATTACAATAAGTTCATTTATGTCTTCTAGATTCAGTCCATTGGGACCAATTTCTACAAAAAATCTATTCCTTGTTTGTAGAGTCCCTCATTTTGGATCTAGATGACATTATTGAGGACATACATCTTCTCTTTGAGGACAACTCTTTGGTCCTTGCATCTGTTTCTACTACAAAGTCCAATGTTGCTTCTTCAAAAGCTTCTAGTGATTCCTTGTAGTGGTACATACATAGTCCTTCAGATTCAACTTTGTGGGATGATCTCTTAACAAGTATTTCAGGCTTGTTTATGGAGATACATATTATAGATTTGGGAGACATTATTGATTATATTCATCTTCTCTTTGATGAAGTTTATTATTCTTTATTTTTTGTGAGGGAACACTTTGACCCTCTAGTTCATTCTCTACATGCTCATTCATCATAGTTTGACATGAGTGTAGATACTTTGGATCAACATCTGGAGGAGACATCTTTAGAGGAGGTACTTGAGTCTTTGGATTGTGATGTACATTAGTATCTAGGATATTTTGATTTGTCTTTTTCACCATGATGACCTAGAGCATTTGATTTGATTGTGACAACCTTTAGCATCAACATGGAGACACTTGAGCTTTAGAAACTTCATACATTTTATACTTTCTTCCTCCATATTCCTTGTAGGATTAGGGAGATAGCTTGCATACACCTTTGGTTTTCTTTCTTTGTAAGGGAAGGAACATTTTTTGAAAATCATAGACCATCTTTTGCATCTAGTTTCTAGAATCTACCATTGGACCTCTTTAGGGGGTTTACTTATTCCTTCTCTTCTCTCTCTATTCTAAGGGGTGTTCTCTCTCTATTTTGTGGGGGATTCTTTGGGGGGTATTTAATATGTACATGGGTACCTAACATGGCCTCTTTTTTCAAGACCTATCTTATCTTACATCCTCCTAAGCTATGCTTAAGGGAGGGTGTTGGTGTAGGTTTTTTGTTTTACTAGTGGGATAATTTATTTTATCTTAGTCATAGGTTTTTCCTACACTTTTATTAAGCTTGTTTAGGATAATAAAGTGATTTTATTAATATTTAATAACTAGCAGAAAATGTGGTGAGTTGCCCCCACCCTTCAAGGGTAGAGAATTTTTTTTATCACATTATTTACTATTGGTGGTTATTGATGGTCAATTCATATTGATTGCTTTGAAACCTATATCCTCTCCTTAGCTCTATATAAAACTGCTACTTAGCTTGTATTGTTCATATCTTGGAAGCTCTTAATATAATTATATCATTCTGACATTACATATCTCTCTAAGTTTCTAATTTGTATTGATTATATTTTTCTATTTTATGTAGCTTTGAATTTCTCTTATAAAGTTCCTTGGCTTATCAATCTATTTCATATTTCTAACACTTTTGTCTTAAAATTCTTTGATACAATCACATAACTCCTTATTCATCCCTTCCTTTCTACTTTTCCTTCTTACAACTCTATTTCTCTTCACCTCAAAGTGATTGCCTCTTTTATACAGTCAATTTTAGAAGACATATAATCTATAAAATCTATACCCATGTTCACACATTAGGCAATAGTTAAAGTGAAAACTTCATGGTTCATACATCACACACCCTAGTTAAAATGGAACCTTCATGGATCCTACACAATGTAATGGCTAAAGTGACTCTATTGTCGATCATACACCAAACACACCCAATCATGCAATATATATTTCATGGAGTCCAACTAAGTAGTAACTGGAACATAGATTTTAGGAACCTTGTGCTTGCTCTTACACTTCTAGGGTTTTTCACCTAAAAGGAGAGAGATTTAGGTCCCAAAATGCATATGTAACATTCAAATTAGGATGTGTGCAATGTGATATGATGTAAATGAACTTAACTAAATATAATTGATTGATTAAAACTAAACCAAATGAATGCAAAACTAATATTTAAGCTATGTTTGAAAACACACAGTGATATGGAAACAATGAAAAAACTAAAGAAAATATGCAGAATAGAAATAACAAGGATGAATCTAAGTGCACCTGGACAAAGACTGATGATTTTGGGATGTCTAGAATGCTGGATCACTTTACTAAAAATTCACAGTGGGACTCATTCGCCAAGGGTGGAAAATCAGTCCGCCTACTGATGAAAATTGGTCGAGAACTAATTTCTAATTGTCAGGATCCAGAATCTAACAAAATACAGATTTTCTGATCTTAGGTGGGACTCATTCGCCAAGGGTGGTGAATCAATCCACTCCTAGATTTTTGGAAAATCAAACAACAACTCTGTAACACTAGATCTGAAAAAGTCTGAATGTCGGGTTGCTGGAGTCAATTCTTCAAGAAATGGACAGAAATCACTCAACAAGCTTGAAATAATGATAAGTTGACTTGAAGAACCTAGTTTTCTTGATTTCCACTTTTCAACACCTTTAATCTTGTCAAATCTACAAAACAAAGGTTGCAAACACACATGCAAAGGGGGAAAATGTTGGAGGGTTAGCAAATAGGGGTTTGCCTTGGTCAAACCCCACTTTGGTAATCAAACCTAATAGAAATAAATGAAATGCAAAGGAAATGATAAATGAACAACATATAAGTGTTACAAACTTACCAAGATCCTTGAATATGCAAGTTTGAACTAGTGCCAATGGCTGCTTCAAAGTGCTTCAATAGTTGCTTGAATTGGTGATGTAAAATGCTTGATTACTTGAATGTATAGGTGGATAAGTGAATTTGATGAATTGGGGTTAAAATGAGATGAAAATCACTTATTTATACAATTCTTGTGCCTTACTATCTATTCATACCTCATCACAAGCCGACATCAAGTGATTTTTAATAAAATCTTGAAAGGAAAATTGAAATATTTTGAATTTGGGGCCAAGGGGGACTCATTCGCCACCCATGGCAAATGGATCCCACCTAGGATTTAAAAACAAGTGTCAGGAATAATGTTGTGTTTAATGTTGTTTTTCGGGATAATATGCAAAAAATACACTTAATTACAACTTATGAGGGCATAAAAGACAAAATAAAGCATGAGAAAGGTGTAAATAAGGAAGATGTTCCTAGAAAAGTGTGAAGTCTTGTTACAAGACTTTACAACACTTCATAATAGGACTTTTTGATGTGTGAAAATGTGGTTTTTAGGTAAACTACATTAAATAGAGTCTAGAAAAATGTAGAAATGTATTACAACACTTCACAACACTTTCACAAGATGTTCTTTGAGTTTTAGTACCTAAATAAGCATGTTCAACCATGTTACAACATAAAATCAAAGCAACAAAATTCCAACACCGTGAAACAAGACCTAAAAGGCCATGAAAATGACAAAGGGTCATTTTTCTACAGCACATTTAGCCCCCACTTTAGTGAGAGGATGAACCAGCTTCAAACTCACACTAAAGTAGCCATGAACATTACAAGGGAAGGGTTCAAATGCACTTATGTTAGCAAGATGGAATACAACAATCAAGAGGGATGATCAAGCCCCCAGGATGAAGATCCCATGGAAAAAAAAACACAAGGACAAAGAACACACAAGTGTTGAAAAGAGTTGAATGAAGCTTCGGTCATCAATCCAACTAGTTGTGAAAAGAGATCTAGGCTAATTATTTGAAAAAGAGAATGTGTACTCACTCTGGGGCATGAGAAAACTCAAATGTACTCACTTTGGGCCGTGAGAAAACCCAAAAAGTAAGAAACATATTCTAGTTGGTATGTACTTACAAACAAAGGTGGATATGGGGAAAATTCATGCCACTAGTTGGGCTTCCCGCTCAACCATGCCAAATTTATACTGCTTGATAACTTTAACAAGGTGCCACAACGCAAAAGGAAATGTAAATGTCTATTTAAGTTTCATGAGACAAGTAAAATAGGATGGCACCACAGGCATGCAAATTGTGTTATGCAAGGTGGCCAAACAAATAAGAAGGCTCCAAAGGCATGCAAGTTGTGTTATGCAAGGTGGCTGAATGAGAATGCAATAATGTGAAAGATTGTTCAAAGGAGTCTTGTTCAATTTATGCAAGGTCAATCACTTAGGGAACATTGTGTCTAATGTCTCCAAGAGAGGACCAATTAAACAATAGTATATTCACCACTTAGGGATGCAATGCGTCACATCAATCCACCAAGAGGAATGTAATATGCTAAGATAGATCATACTTATGAAGGACATCATACCCAATTTCATCCACAAAGTGACAAAAACGTCACATAAATGGCAAGGCTACACTAAGAAGCATGAATGCGCAATGAAATAATGGTAATATATGCCCCCCACTTTAAAGGAATTGCTACACATCATTCTGTGAGCAATTACTTGAAAGTAGAGAAGAAAAGAAAATGCAAAAAGAAAAACAAGACATGAGAGCCAACTTGGAAATCTCTATGCCAAGTCATATGTTTCAAAGGTAGGCTGCATCATGTCAAGGAAAATGAAAAACACGAAAAGAAAGGGAGTTTTCCCCCAGCAAAGAAAGCACACCAAACACATAAGGGATATATGGATTTGGGGTCAATATGTTCATTGGTGTAATGTTATCATATGAAAGAGTTCAGAACTTCATCATTCCCCGAATACATAGAATGAGAAGAATGACACAAAGAGATCGAAAACAAAAGAAGAAAAAAATGTTTCAGGTCAACATGGAAGAGACATTGCGGTCTCAATGCTTTGAATCAACCCCAAAAGGAAAACACAAGAGAAAATGAAAATAACAAGGTGAAAAAAAATGAAAAATATTTTGGGTCAACATAAAGGAGACAATGACGTTGACGTTCCCTAGTAGCATAATTTTGGTTAATGCAATTTTGGAGTTGTTGAGGTGTAAGAGAAGATTGATTCATCATAGGTTCTTCTACTTCCAAAGAGGGAAGAACATAAGAAGCTGAAGAAGATGGATCAACCACTTTCTCTTTTGCTTTATACACGTGTTTAACATGAGGAGGTAGGATGGGATTAGGTTTAGTTTCATGTGGTCATTTGGATGATGGCAAAGAAGTGTCTAAGGGTGGTTTGTTAGAAGGTTTGTTGGTTTGTTCAATATCCGAGTCAGGTGTAATCATGGTTTCATCTAGGATCGGATGGGTGGAGGTAAATGGAGATGTGTTACAAAGAGATAATTCAGCAATTTTCTTGGCTTTAAACTTTTGATAAGCAATGAAAAGAAGTCCTTACTAGGTGTAATAGGTTCCATGGGTTCAAGCCAAAAGGCTTCTAAGGAAAAGTTACCTTTGGAAGATAAAGGATTAAATCCACTATGGTGTATAGTGAATACCTCATTGTCATGTGGAAACTTCAAGCACTTATGAACAAGTGATGGGACCACTTTCATTGAGCGAAGCCAAGGAAGGCCTAGCCGCAAATGAAATTGGTCAGATTGTGGAATAATGGAAACTGTTACATCCAAAGTCTTAGGACCTATTTGTAAAGGTAGCATGATCGATCCAATTGTAGGGCATGCAAAACCATTATGTGTTTTAATCCATGCAGTCGGTTTATTATAGTCATCTTGATATAAATCATGTAACACTAAAAACTCTTCTATGATCACGTTCTCACCACAAGTGGGATCTATTAATATCCCATTAGTGGGTTTATCATAGATTTTTCCAGCTATGTAGAGAGGACCATTATGAAGCTTTTGTAGTATGTCCTTAGTAGAAAAAGAAATATCAAGAGATTTAGTGATTTGGCCCTTGCAAGGGATAATGTCTATCATAGCTACAATTTTATCCATAAGACTAGCTTGGGAAACAATAGGATGTGTATCAGGTTGTTCATGGTGTGTATCAAAATTCATCACATCAAGCTTCGAAGGTTAACTAGCCTTGACGAACGAGGTAGTGTGTTTAGGCATAGGGTTGGTGAAGATTTGCAAATTTTGGTTAGGGGGTGGAACATACTTATTGCCTTGATCATTAACACCCATAATGGTCAACTCACCTGAATCAATGAAGTCTGCAACTAAATGTTTAAGATGCTTGCAGTGTTTGGTATCATGGCCATTTTGATGATGAAAATGGAAATAAGCGTTGGGTTTGAAAGTAGGTGGTAAGGGTTGATTGGGATCAAGTGGGTGTACAGGTGGTAGGGTGAGCATGCATTTTTGAATTAATTGGTTCATTGTATGATGGAGAGTGTTAGGTAAAGGAGTGAAGTGTCTATTCAAATCACCATAATGATAAGGCATGGCTATCTTTGTAGTGGCCATTGAATTTTGAACTTGTTGAGTTGGTTGCAGTTGTGACAAAGGGGGTGGATTGAATTGTAAAAAGCCTCGAATAGGTTTGCAAAAGTTTTGTGTGTGATTATGGTGTTGATTGTTGTTTTCAGGCTTGTCAACTTGACTAGAAGTGGATTTTGACTCATGACTTGAAACCAAATTTTAATAATCACATAAGGTTGTACATAAATGCATGAATGAAGGGAATTTCATCATGGTAAGTTTATCTTGAAGGTTGGTGTGCAAATTTTCAATAAACATCTTCTACAGATGTGCATCTGGAATTTTTACATCAACTTGAGCATATAAGGATTGGTAATGAGAGATGAAATATGTCACTTTTTCATTTGTGTTTTGTCTACATCTCATAAGGTCAGCCATTGTCTTTTTAGGTGTCATGTGTACTTGAAAGTGACTAATGAAAGCTTCCACCAATTTGTTAAAGGAATGAATGGAATGATTGGGAAAATTAGAAAACCATTCTAAAGTGGTATCTTTCAAGGTCCTTGGAAATTTTTTTGCCAAAAGTTTATCGTCGGGGACAAAGTCACTACACAAAGTGGTATAAGCATTGATATGGCTAATAGGGTCTCCTTTTCCTCCATATTTCTCAAACCTCAGAATTTCTATTCCTTATGGCATCAGGGTACATAATATCTCTAATGATAAAGGGTTGTTGCAGACAAGATATGTGGGTGGAATGGTTTGACCTTGACTAATGGTGGACAGTTGGTGTTGCATGGATGAAACAATGTTAAGGAGTTGTGTAAGAAAAGGATCAAAATAATGGGGTTGAGGTGGAAGGAAAAATAGTGAGGGAGTGTAAGGGATGGTAGGGGAAGTGAAAGGAATGCTAAGGGGTGTGAGCGTGGTGGAAGGAACTTGTGGTGCCAAAAAAGAAGTAGAAATGCTAGTGGAAATCGAGAAAGAAGTAGCCACATAGTTAGGTTGATGTGTAGTTGTGTGGACTTGCGGATTGGCATAAGTTTGTATGGAAGCTATAGTTGAAGGAGGAGGAACTTGAGGTGCTCCTTGGCTTATGGGAATGTTTGTGGATTGAGTATTTGAAGAGGCATGTTTGTTGTGAATCTCAACAATTTTTTTCAGCACGTGTAAGCCATCATCACTCTCAATTAAGTGATGAAAGTTCTCAATAGTAGGTATAGCAGTGGTGGAAATGTTTTCAAGTGACAAATCTTGTTGTAAATGTCCAAAGTCCTCATGAATATTAATGACCTTTTCTTGTGGGAGGGATTTTTTTTTTTTTTCAACATGCATAGGATGGAAAGGTGAAGGCATGGAAGTGGTATTTTCAAGGCCTAATGCACCATTTTCCATACCAGGAGTAGGAGCTCGTGAGATCCCAATGTCCACAATGAAAGTGTTATCATGGGATGCCATGAGTCTAGAACTTCTTCTCACAAAAGTATTGTCAACAGGGAACCAAACACTCATGCAAGTACCACAAAGGAGGGGTGGATGGATATGCAAGCTAATTTAAGAATGTAAAATGCAAATGATAGAAAATATGATAACTATAATAGAGATACAACTATAGAAAACAGAAATTCGGGAAAATGACAGAAAAAGCATAGAACTATTGTTTAAAAAGTGCAGAGGGACCGATTCACCCTGGGTGGCGAATGAGTCCCAGTATGCAAAATTTTTATATTTTCAAAAATTTTGAATTATTCTAAATGCAACACAGAATATAATCAAGTATGCAGAATGCATATTTTTTAGTTTTTCAATGAAATTGAATGCAAAATGAAAAACTAAATGAATGTTTCACTAATGTAAAATGAAAGGTCCTAGAATGCAAGAACAACTCAATGCCCTAATTGAATGCTAATGCAAATGAAAACTAGGATGCAAGATATGAATGCAATCATAAATTTAAAGTGTTCAAAAGTCGGGTTCACCAAAATGGAACATAGATTTTGGGAACCTTGAATGCTTGCTCTTGCACTTCTAGGGTTTTTCACCTAAAAGAGAGAGAATTAGGTCCCAAAATGCATATGTAACATTCAAATTAGGATGTGTGAAATGTGATATGATGTAAATGAACTTAAATAAATGCAATTGATTGATTAAAACTAAACTAAATGAATGCAAAACTAATATTTAAGCTGTGTTTGAAAACACACAATGATATGCAAATAATGAATAAACTAAAAAAATACGTAGAAAAGAGATAACAAGGATGAATCTGAGTGCACCTGGACAAATAATGATGATGTTGGGATGTCTAGAATGCTAGATCACTTTACTGAAAATTCACAGTGAGACTCATTCACTAAGGGTGGCGAATCAGTCCTCCTACTAATGAAAATTGGTCAGGAATTGATTTCTAACTGTCAGGATCCAAAATCTGACAAAATAAAGATTTTTTGATCTTAGGTGGGACTCATTCACCAAGGGTGGTGAATCAATCCACTCCTAGATTTTTGGAAAATTAGACAGCAACTCTGCAACTCCAGATCTAGAAAAGTCTGAATGTCGGGTTGCTAGAGTCAATTTTGCAAGAAACGGACAGAAATCACTCAACAAACTTGAAATACTGATAAGTTGACTTGAAGAACCTAGTTTTCTTGATTTCCACTTTTCAACACCTTTAATCTTGTCAAATCTGCAAAACAAAGGTTGCAAACACACATGCAAAGGGGGAAAATGTTGGAGGGTTAGCAAATAGGGGTTTGCCTTGGTCAAACCCCACTTTGGTAATCAAACCTAATAGAAATAAATGAAATGCAAAGGAAATGATAAATGAACAACATATAAGTGTTAAAAACTTACCAAGATCCTTGAATATGCAAGTCTGAAGTAGTGCCAATGGCTGCTTCAAAGTGCTTCAATAGTTGCTTGAATTGGTGATGTAAAATGCTTGATTGCTTGATGTATAGGTGGATAAGTGAATTTGATGAATTGGGGTTAAAATGAGATGAAAGTCACTTATTTATACAATTCTTGTGCCTTACTATCCATTCATACCTCATCATAGGCCAACATCAAGTAATTTTTAATAAAATCCTAAAAGGAAATTTGAAATATTTTGAATTTGGGGCCAAGGGGGACTCATTCGCCACCCATGGCGAATGGGTCCCACCTAGGATCTAAAAACAAGTGTCGGGAATAATGTTGTTTTTTGGGATAATATGCAAAAAAATACACTTAATTACAACTTATGAGGGCATAAAAGACAAAATAAAGCATGAGAAAGGTGTAAATAAGGAAGATGTTCCTAGAAAAGTGTGAAGGCTTGTTACAAGACTTTACAATACTTCATAATAGGACTTGTTGATGTGTGAAAAGGTGGTTTTTAGGTAAATTACCTTAAATAGAGTCTAGAAAAATGTAGAAATGTCTTACAACACTTCACAAGACGTTGTTCTTTGAGTTTTAGTACCGAAATAAGCATGTTCAAGCCATGTTACAACATAAAATCAAAGCAACATAGTTCCAAAACCGTGAAACAAGACCTAAAAGGCCATGAAAATGACAAAGGGCCATTTTTCTACGGCATAGTAACTCAATTTTTTAAAATAACATGATTTATTTTACTTGAAAATTTTCTATTTTTGGGTTTCAAGGAGGCCAACTTGTTAACATCTTCATTAACATCTCCATGACTCCCATTTATATTTGATAATATGGGATGAAATTTCATATATTATGAAACAACAAAAAATAGGTTAAGGTTTAGAAGGGGGTTCACCAAAATGATATAGATGGACCTATTTTCCTTTATTTAATTAGGAAATGAGACCCACATAAAGAATTGAATTGTAACCCTTAGGTCAGTCAACTCAATGAGGAAATCTATTGATTTCCTTATGATTGAGGATGAGGTTTTCAGCCTGAACAACACCTTTGGGAGAAAAACTAAAAATAGAAAATCTAATCAAGTATGCCAATTAAAACTTGAAATAGTAATATAAAGCTCACTACTAACAGAAACGACAAAAATTTTGTAGATCTCAGAAGGTCTGAGTGATGTGTACTAGTCACCAAAAGGAAATTTTTGAAGGAAAACTAGGACTCATTCACCCAGGGATGAATGTTTCTAATTTTTTCAAGGATTTAAAACAACTTTTGGAAGCCTCTAATGTCAATATGTAGCTTTTGTTTGATCCAAGATGCAATGTCAGAAAGTCAGAAATCAGATTTGTAGGTGAGTTTCCATGAATTGATGACAACTTTGACAACTCTTCCAATCTTGCACTTCAAAAGATCTTCAATCCTTCTTCAACCTAAGATCTACAACAAAAACACAAGAGGGAAAAAAATTAGTGAATGGGAGTTTTCCTTGGTCAAACCTCATTTGGGTAATTAAACCTTGAATTGAAATAATGATATGTGAAAGGAATGATGAATGAACAATGCTATATAGCAACTCACCAAACCATTGATTCGACCTTTGGAGATCTGAAATGTTGATGTTGACCTTGCATGAGATGGCTTCAATGGATTTGGATCTTGATGCTTGAATTGATGCTTTGAATGCTTGACTTGATCTTTGAAACCTACATCACAATGTTAGTTCCAAAAACATGCATGATGTTTAAGACTTTGACATGATGATTGAGATCTTGAATTCTGCACCAAAATGCTTAAGAAATATTCTCTTGAATGCCTTGACAATAATATTAGCTCTTGTGAAATCTCTCATGAAAATCTTGTAAATATCTTGTAAATATAAAATTAATTTGATGAAGTAACCTTATATTTATAGGTATGTATCCTTAATTTCTCAAAAATTAAACATTACAAGCCGACATTAAAAAATTTTCAATCAGTGATGTTAAAATACCACCAAAAACATAATTTAAATTTAGGTTCAAAGGCCTAGGTTGGACCCATTCACCCATGGGTGAATGGGTCCTAGGTCCCTATTCCTAAAACACGCATTGCTCAAGGTAAAGTGTTATGTATTGGAATTAATTATTGTCAAGTTTCCCCTTCGAAAAATGTAATGTATTAGGCTTGTAGATGTAGAATGGGGCTTATTAAAAGGAATAATTAAGTCCAATTCAATTAAGAAGGCCCAAACAAAGTGTGAAAATGTAAAGGGGTACATTTTTATACACTACATATTATAAAAAAAAATATTTACTAACATTTTATTATATATTGATTTCTCCCTCTATGTGTTTTATAAATATAAATGTATAACTTGAGAAAAAAATAGGAAGAACGATATAAACCCCACAAATTATTTTGTATCTTTTTTAGTCAAGTATAAAAATTTAATGATTTATTAAATTATGCAATATAGCTACTTGATTCAATTATCTTATATGTGTGCTAAAGTAGGCACAAAATAGGGATCTACAAAAATAGATACTTGCATTTTTCCTTCTCATCTAACCTCCACTCTTAGCCCTTCATTTTGACAAAAGTACAATGACCAACTTCTATCCCCTAGTACATAAACTAGTCCTAATCCTATAGCCCATTCCACATTTAGTATGTTTAGACTCAAAAAACCATATTTCACTTTATTCCATGTCATTTGATCATTTTAGATGTCACTAAACTCATGTTAGTGTCCTCTTAATCATATATCTAGTAGTTTCCATGTGTAATTTATATATCAACTCCATAGTAACTCGAGGATCACCTGCAACCAAAACAATCTTCCACACAAGAGAAGCAATGAAAATGATATGAATCCAAATAAATTATTAGATGTAAAAATTAAATTGGTACAATATACAATTATTAAACCCTTGTTATAAAGAAAAGGATGAAACCCTTGGAAAAACTAAGATAATGAAAACTATCTTAATTCTATGATATGAGACACAAAAATTAAATGACCTAAGTAATGTTAAGATACAAGTGTGAATGGGACCTAATATGAAACTAGTTAGGAAATACGTGTTCACAGCAAGATTACATAATGATCAAAGTAAATAATTATAAGTCTAACACCTATTTTTCTAGTTATCCTTGCATTTTTTGCATTCCCACGTTACAATATTAAAAATAATAGTTTCATTGCTATTAATAGAAAAAAATTATTAAAAATGAACCCAAGAGATAATATAATAGGAGATGCAATAGTATACAACAATACTTGTAACACATAAGCACCATGATAGATATTTATTGCAAAAATCATTTATTGTAACTACTTACACACAACACCTATCAACCACTCTCTATACATTTATCAAAGCATCCAATCTCCCATCTTTTAAAAATATTAATGGGAGGTAGCTACTACTGAAGAATTTGTGTCTTTCAAAACTCCTAAAGGAAGTTCCTTAAAGCTATGTATGACACCACCCCATCTAGACACCTAATTTTGGTCACAAGTATAAGTTGTAGAGTTGTTAAGGATACCATCACAATTATAATTTAATATACCAATGCAAGATAGGGGAAACATTATGGACATATGAGTTCCTACACTTTACTTGACTCAAATATGCACATAGTAGTCCAATTGACATAGAGCCAAAGGGTAGAAAATGAAAAATTGAAAGACAAAGACTTGGTTCCTCCAAATCCAAAACATATATCATGTTTTTTATCAAAATTTCTTTAAAACATCTCAACAAAAAAGTGATGAAAAGGAAATTTGAATAGACACAAAAATGAGCATGCATGCACACAAGAAAAATACCATAAATGTAAGGCCAAGGGTAAGTCAAGGTTAGGTTCAATCCCCTACCAAGTGTTAGAGTTTAGAGAGTACATGTACCCATGACCTATGTTAGACTAGTGGTTTGGAAATGAAGTCTCAAAAGTTTGATGAAAATGACACAAAGAACCCAACAATCATTGAGCTACAAAAAAATTGGGGTTTCAAAGATTCCCTTATTATCATGCCAATATGACAAAATTTGAAAGTTTTACAATGCACAATATACTCAAATAAAGTGAAAAACAAAGATAAAGCCAAGACTAAACTCAAACCAAACAAAAGGAGATAACTCTCAAAATTCATAAAAATTCCTAACTATTTCTTCCCACCATTGTAAACTCTTTGAACAAAATGTCTTTGAAACACCCCTATGAAAAATGGAGTACTAGACTTTACAAGGTTTCAAAAAGGGATATCTAATAGTCAATTCAAACTCTACAATTTTATGTTGGCTTACACATTAAGTTTTTTGAGGTGGAATAGGACTAGAGGTTTGGATATTGATCATCAAATGTCCTTAAGTCTGTTGTAATCCCATAATCTATGTTTTATCAATTTTCCAATTTCTTAATTTTTATGTAGGGATTCAACATAGGTTTGGATATATGAATATAGTATGGAAGCCTGATTGTAAGCATTAACTCCATAATAGACTATATATAACAAATATATCAATTTGATAGAAATGCAAGATTGGGAAGGGTTACTAGTTTTTAGGTTTAAACTTGTAATGTTTGGAAGTTTGAGCAAAAATCTACAATCCAATTTTTTTATTTTTTTGTGCCTTTGTTCTAGTTTGTGAGAAAGTGGTGCAAGATGAGAGGTATGGAATGTCATTTTAATATATCATCGTGTTAGATGTAGTTCTACAAATAAAAACCCCTTAAAAACTTTCTATGCATTTTTAAAGAAAACCTATTTAAACATAAATATAGGGAATGTAGGGAGGTATATCAAATTGGAATTTTAAGAAGTTTGATCCTTCTTCATAATTCCACAAACTTTCATTTTATGACCATTTTTACACTTTCATCAATTTATGGTAGAAGGGTGAAAAAGTGGACCAAACATTTGGTTTATCATTCAATTACATATTGGGTGTCTTGTTCTGCGTTAAAACCTTATAAAACTAAGTTCACAAGGAAATAAACATTAAAACTATTCAAAAGACATTTTGTGGAAAAATAAAAGGCATTAGAAGATATGGAAATAAATCTAAATGTTTGTACATGTGCATCAAAAGTTTGCAAAATCTCTTTGAAAAAATATTTCAAAAACTTAAAACTGAGGAAAAACTTTGAAGAAAGGGATGCAACTTCAATAGATTTGGACATTAGTGTAGAAGTCCAATAATCCTTTGAGACTCTAGAATCTCACAAAACCTTGGAATTTAAAATTTTACTAAAGAAGACAATCCAAACCTTTTGCAAATGAGTTCATCACTTAACATATGTGAACCTTAGCCATGATTTCACTTGCGAGTACACTCTCTAGACCAAATGGAGGAAAAAGAAAAATCTAGAGGAAGCAAAATTTAATGAAAAGTTTTATAAAAATAAGAAATAAAAAGAGAGTCTACATTTTGTCAAAACAAAAATGTGATGTGTGTTTAAGGCACAACAATACCTAGTTGCATACACCATCTACCAACCACTAGTTACACACATTTCCCAATGCATCCAATCTTCCACCTTTTTCCATTTTTGTGGGACTTAACTACTAGTGAAGAAGTTGACTTTCAAAATCCTTCAAGACAGGTTCTACAAGGTGCATATGACACCTCATCTAGACACCTAATTTTGATCACATGTATAAGTTATAGAGTTGTTGAGGACATCATCACAACTATACAAGACACATGCAAGAGACACAACATTGTGGTCATATGAATGCTCTACATCTAACTTGACTAAAATGGATACATAATAATCCACTTGAAATAAAGCCAAAGAATAAAAAACACAAAAGTAAAAGTCAAACCCTAATTCCTCCAAACCCAAAACACACATCATGATTTTTATCAAACACAAAATAAATAGTATTTCTCTTTTCTCATTTACTTTTATGTGTAACCTCAATAGTATATTTTTAATTTAAGATTAATGTACATATACTTTACATTCAATTAAATTAAGCTAAAGATAATGAAATAAAATAATGAAAACATAATTTGACGCAAGCACTTTCTATCCCTTTTTTAATGCATAAAATTTCATCATTTTCTTAATGGCTCATCATTTGTTCTTTAAATAAAGAAAGAAGAAGTTACTGTAATCAAATCGGTTGTCCAATGCATTTGTAAACTTTTTATCCATTTCATAATGCATCCAAATCTCCAGTCCAAATCTGCCATGCGTAATAATAACGAGAACATGAATGATTACAGCAAGAACCAACCTTCAAAAAAAGATTGATCCGAGTCCGAAAAGCAATTCACGACCGCCATTAAAGCCACAATCATATCCAGAGGACTGTGCTTCTGGGTCTTCTTGCTAATCATTTTCTTTGATTTAGTCAATCATAAGCTTGGATTTCCCCTTGCTTTTGGGAAAAATTTAAAGCAGGTGGGTCCAGAACTGTAGTGATAGAGCGCTTTCTTATGAGGAAAAGAATGAAAGGAAACTCCAATAGTGAAGAACAAGCCAAAAATCTCCTCAAAGTTTGGTTGTGAAGGTTTGCCAAACGTACGGTATGTCAGATTGTACATCATAATATTGGATCAATAATTGTGACTTTAAAGTTGTTAGTGTTGATGATGACTACCCATAATTGAACTAAATATATTCCTTCGATCTAAAAAGAAACAAATCATTTGATGCCACAGCAATGCACCAATAAAACATGATTTAGTGCACAGTATCGGTCTCGCTTTTTTTGGGTCTTTTTGAACACCACAACAAAAAGCATGTTGATGCGGCATCATATTTGATGATGTGGCCCTGAAACCTTAGTTATAAGCAGGGGACTTGCCAAGCAAGCTGCTATAAAAATTGGGAGTGATTTAAAATTTCTATATAAGATTTTGAGAAGCACAAAGTTAGGATGCTCAACTAGCGGATCCTCTCCCCTAGTTTTATCATTCACGTTATTTAGAAGTATTTAAGTTTTTTATTAGATAAAAGGGGAAACAAGGATTCAAGGCAATTCAATTCATAATAAAATAATTTAAATATTATATACATTATATATTAATATATAATTTATAATTTATAATTTGATATAGAATAATATATATTATATATCATATAAAATAATTTAAATATTATATCATAATAACATAATTTATTGCAAGTTAGTCATAGTTCGGTCAAGAACAGTATTGAGTTTTTGGAGATCCTATTTCATAAGATAAGTCAATTAAGGGAAGATCAACTTTACTTTGCAGAGTTGATGGAGAAGGACCAGTCTTCAAAGGGGAAGGGGAAGAAGGTCAAAAAAGATGAGGCAAAAGACCCATGTACCAGAACCAGGGGTAACTTGAGGAAGACCTTTGAAGAGGAGAAGAAAGAATTGGTGGACATAGTCAAACTACATTGTAACCAAGAGATTGAGGTGGCTAACATCTTAAAGAACATGAGATAGTGTATATTTTTGTGTTTTTATCTGTTTCTATTTCTTTGTTGTTGGGGTTTCATTTTTTGTCTGTTGGTATGTTGTTGGTTGTTGTTGATGCTTCAATATTTTTATCTCTAAGCAATTTTTCTTCTTTTATGTTGTAAAAGGTTTCGGTCCCTTCAAAACTTGTTTTTCTTTTATAATCAAAACATATAATATATATATAATATTTAAATTAACAATATTTTATAAAATAAAGATATATTATTTTATAGTAATATATAATATATATTATATAATAATAATATAAAATAATATATCATAATAATATAATATCATAGATTTATCATATATTATATATATTATATAATATCATAATATATTTTATATATTATATGATTATATAATATCATAATATATTATAATATATGTTATGTATAACGGATATCCGTTCTATGCAAGAAAGTTTCATTTTTTATTTAATAATGGATATTTATTTTGTGCAAGAAACAGATATTTGTTATTTTGATTTAATATCAAATATTCATTTTTTAAAAGTAGATATATGTTAATAACATATGTTTGTTTTGCTTTGGTGTTTACCATAGAAAATTGTACTTTTTACCCAATCCAAGTAAAAAGTCAAAGATGTTTTTCGCGTTTTTGCCTAACTGAAATTGTGTTTTTTTATTTTCGCATCACCACTATTTGGCCCATCATGATCTGCACTCACCCAATAGACATGGGGACATAATTATATACTTATAAAGGCTAAAATATCAATATAAACGTAATGCACATAAGAGAGAACATAATGCAGTGATAATATATGTATTGAGATGATATGATAGCACATAATAGAATGTAATATATCTTATATTAAGATTGTGTAATAAGGGAATGAAGAAGATAATAGAGATTTGATTATAACCTATCAATGTTCAAAAAGTGTATGAATACATGTATATCATTGTTTGTTTTATTTTAAAATCTTAATGATGCATAATAGAATTATTTTTCCTTATACATCAAACTAAGATAAATACAAATATTACATGGATAAACTTAGATGATTCGTCCATATTCAATTTTTAACATGGTTCATGAGATAAATGAAGTCAAGGATTAGTCCATGATTTGTATTTAAAATGTTTGAAGAAATAGTTTAATATATTTAAGGTGGTACACCTGACACCAATCAAGTGTTATGTAGATGATAATTATGTGTTCAATCATAACCTTACTTGAGGCTCCACTCATATCAATTGGAATATATGATCCACAAATGAATTAGGATAAAGTTACATGTGTGAGAAGCAATGGAAATCCTTCAACTCATCAATAAGAAGAGGGGAGGATATCTATAAGGTGTAACAACCCCCATGTTTGTATTTTGTTATGGTATTTTCTTGATGGATTTTGATGATTGTATATTTTGTATTTACTCCATTCGTCCCTTCATTATTTTGTATTGACACCTGGGAGGTGTAATTCCATGACTATTATCCTGGATTACATGTTTACATGCTACATGTTTATATGTTGTTATGTTATTGACATGATTATTGTTCATGCTAGATTTCATGTTTACATGGCTAGATATTATGCTGGATTACATGCTTATATTTTATCTATACATCATTGTCCTTATTTTTGTATGATTATGGACAGGAAAAAGATGATATCATAACACTCGTAACCGAGAGGCTTATGATATTACAATTCTTTTTCCTAATGATTGATGTTGCCTTGAATATATGATATATGATTCATGCACATGTACTTTAACGTTTGATTGAAGTGATACAAGTACTGAGTATCGACTCTGCCTAAATTTATAGGCCTGAGAGTACTCTCATTCCCCTGATGGTGGTTACTAGAGATAGTCATAGGCCAATATCCCCTACCCTATCCCACTGTACCCTGTTAGGGTAGTGTTTTCGTATTGTTGTCTTCTATCTGGTTACCTAACGGTAACTTCCAAAGCACCCTTCTCCCTTATTTGACTTGCTTGCTTGTCTCATTAAGGTATTGGGTTTTGGTTTTTATTATTATTTCATGCATATTTAATATTGCTTATTTTGTGATCTTTATTAGTTGTTCCTTTTGGGGGAGCTTTAATGCATAATTTTATAAAAAAAAATGCTTTTATTCCTTTTGTGGTTTTGGGGAAAAATATAAAAGAAAAGAAAGCTTTGTTTTGAGGGGGATTTTATTTTGGATTTTTATTTTTGAAAATAAGGAAAAAGTGTTGTTTTTGCATGGAAGAAGAAACCCCCATCATTTGGGGTAACTAAGTTGGGGAGATTGTGAAAGATTTGTTGTGGAGATTTTGTGGGTGGCAAATTTTTGAAATCAGCCTACCAGTCCTTGCTTCTTGTTGGTTTTTGGAGCTTGGTCGTGCCTTCTCCTTTGAGAAAATTTTCCATTTCAATTTTGGGGCAATTCGAGGTAATTTTCTATGGTTTTCCATTGATGCTTGGCTGGTAAATTTTCTTTCTAATCTGGGCTGTTGCTGTCCCATGAAAATTTGTTGAAATCCTTCATGTCTTTGTTTTGTTTTGTTGGAAATGAATGTTGGATTGATTTACTTGGTGATTGCTGCTGTCTAGGGTTTTGTTGACTAAATTTGTAGATCTCCAACAAACTCGAATTGGGTTTATGAAAGAAATTTTGTTTTGGGTTCTTTCTTATTGCTTTTCTTTTGCCCAATTTGTGTAAAAAAAAACTGTGTTTTCTATTGCTGCTCTTTACCCTGTTGATAAAAATGAAAAATAAGGGTGGATTTGATGTGGAAATGTGAATACCTCAACTAGGTTTTGATAGATTTGAAATCTGGGCACTTTTAATTATCTATGTTTTTTGGGCTTGCCTTGTGTGGAAAAAGTCATTTTTTTGTACAACACTTATTTTTGGCACTAAAATCAAAAATCAAAGGTGGATTTTGACTTGAAACACCCAAATATGAACTGGGTCGGGATTAGTTTTGTGATCAGGACACTTTGAATTTTCACATGTTTTCTATGCCTTCTCTTGTGGATTTGCAGCCATTAAATGTGTGTTATAGCAGTGTTAGTTGGCTACCTTTAATTGGTCTCTTTGACAAAAATTTTGTGTCCCTTCCTATTATTTCATATATTGGTTGGTTTCCTCATTTGGTTGAATGAGAGGAGCATAGGACCAGGTAATAGAGTGGTCATATGGAGTGGCTCTCTACGGGCCTGGGGCCTGCAAGTGGCTGCAAGGGGAACTAGTAGCAAAGTTAGAGTTAAAAAGTGATAACTAAATAAAATTAATGGGGTAAAACACTAATAAGATAATGATTCCTTGTGCATGGCCTTGAGCACTTGTAAAGGCTAAGGATGCACTCGAGAAGGCCCATCCGTCTGTGGGACGTTGAGTCATTCGTCTGCGGGGCATGGATTCGCGCATGATTGAGCCTCCTCATCCCTATGAGAGGTGTACTTGATTCCATATGGTTTCATCCCTTCGAACACGCATGATGACACTCCATCTGATGTGCACTCTATTATCTAGCCCTTGGTAGACTTGAGTACTACCTGTCATGATTTTGGATGAGCTTTTCTTGTTGTAACTTTGGTTGTGTGCATTGTCTTCCTTGACTGCTTCGTGATTGATGTGAGTGTTGGCTTTACCTTTCTTTTGTATTGCCACCTCTGTTTGGGCCTTGTGACTATCTCTGAGCACAGTGGGGTGGCCTCTTTTGAGTCCACATGGTAGGGAGGCGTTGCCACCGCCATTGGGGACCAGTGTATAGGCTATTGGAGCACTATTGGAGTCATCCCCTCTTCCATACTTACTTTTCTGATGACGTATTTTATTCGTGTATATGCCATTATACTCAAAATTATTCCTTTATGCTCATTATACTCTCATGAGAGAAAGGAATCATAAAATTAATGAGAAGATATGTGATGTTTATGTTTGGCTTACGGGTTTCGGTGTTGGCATCGGACTCGCATGTATTGTGATAATTCCTTTATGGCTTCATTCTTAATTCATGTAAAATTAAATCTATATATGTACTTTCCTCCTTTATGTATCATGTTGTTAAGTCTCTAGCACATCACTTCATGCTTTTTAATCCGTGTAGTTGCTGACATAGTTCCGGAGCAGCATTGCAGAGGTTCTAGAGTAGCGTTGTTAAGTTCTAGAGCAGCGCTACAGAGGTTCCAAAGCAGCGTTGTTAAGTTTTGGAGCAGCGCTACAAGTTCTGGAGCAGTGCTGCAGAGGTTCTAAAGCAGCGTTGCTAAGGTTCCGGAGCATCTTCCGAGGAGCTATCTTATGTGTTCTTGTTTGGTTTTTCTTTGGAGGGTAGGTTAATCTTCTCCCTTGGGCTGCATTAGGCCATACTTGGCCTTGTAAGAAGTCATTTTTAATGTGTGAGGAACTTCTTTATGTATGTTAAACCTTTATGTTTTAAAAAATATATATTTTTCCCTCTTTTGGCTCTTATCCTTTGAGGCTTTATAGAGGGATGTTACATCTGGTATCAGAGCCCATGTTCACACACTGGGAGCTCTAGCGTACTTGAGCCTTCTATGCTATGTTGTGTGTGGCGTGTGTGGCGTGTGCTTGTTATTTTGTTTAATATTCTTGTTGTTATGCTTTCATGTCGTAGTTGGGTGAACAGGTCATCCTTGTGATGATCTATTTTGATGTGTTCTTTTTTTTTTCAGAATGCCTCCTAGGGGTAGAGCCAAAGGAAGAGTTTGAGGTAGAGCCTCTGCTCCTCATTGGAGCACCCGGCTTAATGCGGATCAAGGTAATCAGGGTGAGCAACAAGGGGAACAGCGTGTTGAGAACCAAGTCGAAGGGCTCAGGGGTACTCAGGCTTTAGCTCTTTTGCAGCAAATTGTGGATCATTTAGGACCTCGTCAGGAGGTATCTCATGAGGAGGAGTCACACCTTTCTTGTTAGGATGGTCAGGATGTTAGAGCTGAGTGGGAGCATTCTCGTAGTCTGGGTCATTCGAGATCAGATGTTGTGAGGGATAGGGTGGATGGAGACATGGTTGATACTGGTCACATGAGGGATCTCCTTAGAGCCCATCCCCCTACTTTTGATGGTTCTGGTACAGGTACTGAGGTAGAGACTTGGTTGATCGATCTCGATTGATGCATTGCGATGCATCCATACAGTAGCAATACTAGAGCTCAGTGTGCCATTATGCATCTCAGAGGCTTTGTGTCTACATGGTGGAGAGTAGAGGAGCAGAAACTTCACCTAGACATTGCTTTTGTTTCTTGGGAACTATTCTTAGAGAGGTTTCGTGCACGATTTCTTTCTGACTTCTACCGACAGAGATGTGCTGATGAGTTTCATGAGCTTCGTCAGTTGACTATGACGGTAGATTAGTATGAGCACCATTTCTTTGAGCTTAAGCAGTATGCTAGCATCTCTGATGATGATTTGATGTTAGTACAACATTTCATTAGGGGCTTGAATGCCCATATTAGTGGTAGTGTTCGTGTGTTTGAACTGAAGACCTTAGAGATCGTCGTGGAGAAGGCAAGGTTGATAGAGGAGAATCTGGTTAGAGGCTTTGGTGGTTAGGCAGGTGTTCAGGTTGGTAGTACCCCTCCTTCAGGATCAATTACTTAGGGTACATAGCCTCAGGGAGTTGGACTATCTAGATCTCAGTCTACACCATCTAGATCTGGCCAGCGGCATAGGCATAGGCTCAGTCTCAACAGAGTGGGCAGAGTCCTAGTACTCTGTTTTCTAGGGATCGTTTGCATCATCGTTCTCGGAGTAGATAGCAGAGTGGTCTAGCGCAAAGTTATCAGAGTGCACAGTAGAGTTCTAGGGGTGAAGCAACCTAGCAGTCAAGTGCACCATTTTCGGGCCAAGGTTTTGGCAGAGGTGGTTGTTTTGCTTGTGGGCAGCATGGTCATATAGATGTTCAGTGTCCTCAAAGATCAGTAGCTGGAGGTAGTCAGAGACAAGCTACTTTAGAGCCTACAATAGGTGATACTAGTAGATCTCATAGAGTTTTTGCGGCAATGGATAACCGCCAAGCTAAGCTTCAAGGCACTGTGGTCGAGTATTCAGGTGCGTTATGTGGGATTACCACATCTATTTTGTTTGATTCAAGAGCTTCAAATTCTTTTATTTCTCCTTCTCTCGTAGAGCGTTGTGGACTCGTGGTGGCAAGGAAAGATGTTGGTTGGCAGGTTGAGTTAGCCACCAGAGCCAAGGTGGTTGTAGACTCCCTTGTTCGTGGTTGTGTGTTGTATTTGGGAACCTTCACTACCACAGTGGATCTTCGAGTGTTGCCTTTTGGATCCTATGGAATTTTTTTAGGCATGGATTGGTTAGAGACACACCAAGCCAGTATAGATTGTCGACGTAAGTCAGTTTGGTGTGTGGATGATGTTGGGAAATGTGTTGAGTTAATTGGGGTCCAGAGACCCATTTCTCTTCATGTGATTTTAGTCATGTAGCTGAAGTGTGCCATGCAGCAAGGTTGTCAGATGTTCGCCAGTTCAGTTAGTGATCTTGCTAAGGGTGGGATTCAAGAGGTATCTCTTGATGACCATCCTCTTCTTCAAGAGTTTGCGGATGTCTTTCTAAGTGCTATTCCAGGTATGCCGCCTAAGCGCGACATAGACTTCCGTATTGATCTCATTCTTGGAGTAGAGCCTATCTCTTGGGCACTGTATCGTATGACTACTCAGGAGTTGAGTGAGTTGCGGTTGCAGTTAGAGGAGTTACCAGAGAATGGTTTCATTCATCCTAGTGTATCCCCTTGGGGAGTACCTGTCATCTTCATGAAGAAGAAGGACGGATCTCTTCGCTTGTGCATTGATTATCGCCAGTTAAACAAAGTGACGGTGAAGAATCGTTACCTGTTGCCTCAAAAAGATGATTTGTTTGACCAGATGAGGGGAGCCAAGGTATTCTCCAAGATAGATCTAAAGTCAGGATCTAAATTTAGGATACCATTAGCTTCGCATTCATGATGTGGACATTCAACGGACAACATTTTGTACACACTATGGGCGTTATGAGTTCACGGTTGTCCCTTTTGGATTGACCAATGCTCCATCAGTTTTCATGAGTTTGATGAATGGGGTGTTTCACACCTATCTTGACTGATTTTTTCTCATGTTCCTCAATGATATTTTGATTTATTCAAGGACTATGGAGGAGCATGAAGGCCATTTGCGGCAAGTGTTGCAATGCTTGCGAGATAATCAATTTTTTGGCAATTTGGCCAAGTGTGAGTTCTTCCAAACTAAGGTGAGATATTTGGGCCATATCATCTCAGGAGAGGGTATCGTTGTGGATCCTTCTAAGGTTCAGGCCATTGTGGATTGGCTAGCACCGACGGATGTGGCTGAGGTTCACAATTTCATGGGATTGGTAGGCTACTACCGCTGATTTGTGAGAGATTTCTCTTGGGTAGCCCATCCTGTCACCTCTCTTCGGCAAAAAGGAAAGAAGTTTGTGTGGTAAAATTAGTGTGAGTCAGCTTTTCAGGCTCTTAAGGAGCAGCTGACTAGTGCACCCATCCTTGTAGTGCCAGATCCTACAGGTGATTTCGTAGTGTGCACCGATGCTTCGTTGGAAGGTGTGGGGGCAGTTCTTATGCAAGAGGGATGAGTGATTGCATATGAGTCCCGTAAGCTCAAGGATCATGAGTTGAACTACCCCACCCATGATTTGGAGTTAGCAGCTGTCGTCCATGCACTTGTGTGTTGGAGACATTTCCTCTTGGGACATTGGTTTGAGTTGCATAGTGATCATCGCAGCTTGCAGTATATCTTCACTCAGTCGAATTTGAATGCTCAACAACATCGTTGGATGGAGTTCCTCTGTGAGTATGAATTTTAGGTTCGCTATATCCAAGGCAAGGAAAATGTTATTGTAGATGCCTTGAGCAGGAGGAGACATGAGATCTCAGTTTTGTCCCTTAGAGTGGATTTGTGGAGCCGTATTTTGGAGTCACTTCCTAGGGATACTTGGAACCAAGAGGTGAAAGCATAAATTGAGTCTAGGAGAGTCCTTGAGGGCAGGTTTGCAAGGTTCTCTCTTGAGCCTGATGGACTATTGCGGCATCTTGGTCGCATTTATGTTCCGAATTCTGGCAATCTTTGTTCCTTGGTTTTGTCAAAGGCCCATCGTGCACCCTATTCAGCTCATCTGGGTGTCACGAAGATGCATGCCGATCTTTGACAGTTGTATCATTGGGTAGGGTTGTGGCATGAAATTGTTGATTTTGTGGCTTGGTGTCTCAAGTGCCAGCGGGTGAAGGCAGAACATCAGCACTCGGCATGACTGTTACAGCCTCACTCCATCCCTAGATGGAAGTGGGATATAATATCTCTTGATTTTATAATGGGGCTACCTATTTCCTCACGTCGTCATGATGCTATTATGGTTACAGTGGACAAGTTGTCCAAGGTGGCACACTTCTCACCCATGAGGTCTTCGTACACTGCAACATCTGTAGCTCGAGTGTTTATGGAGGATATTGTGCGGTTGCATGTCATTCCTCATAGGATCATTTCCAATCAGGATCCAGTGTTCACTTCAGCTTTGTGGAATTCTCTCCAACATTCTTTGGGAGCTCAGCTTAATTTTAGCTCTGCCTACAATCCTGAGACTAACGAAAAAATGGAGTGGGTAAATCAGGTTTTAGAGGATATGCTTCAGATGTACGTTATGGATCAGCAGTCTCATTGGGAGGACTACTTGTACCTGGTTGAGTTTGCTTATAATAATGGGTACCACAGTTCTCTTGGCATGTCCCCCTATCAGGCCTTGTATGGTAGGCCATGTCGGACACCGTTGAGTTGGGATCGCTTAGAGGACCGAGTTATTTTGGGTCCAGAGATGCTTCAGGACATGAAGCAGCAGGTAGTGCAGATTAGAGAGAAGTTGGATACAGCTCAGGATTGGGAGAGGAAGTATGTCGATGCCCATAGGTTGGACCGCCACTTTTTAGTGGGTGACCGTGTGTTTATGAGAGTTGGCCCATGGAAGAGCCCCGTCTATTATGGGAAAGGCCCAAAGTTGGCACCTCGTTTTGTTGGACCTTTTGAAATCCTTGAGAGGATTGGTCTAGTCGCCTATTGCCTTGCGCTACCACCGATTCTATCGTGCATCCATGATGTGTTCCATGTTTCTGTTCTTAGATAGTATATTCTTGATGTGACCCATGTTCTTGATTGGACTGCTTTGCAAATCGAGGCAGACGGGCAACATCGGAGGTTGACCCTCAGGGGTCGGGACATAGAGCAGGTAAGGGTCTAGTGGGATCCTTATAGTGACTCCTCAGCATCTTGGGAGGATGCAGTGAGGATGAGAAACCTTTATCCGTATCTTTTTGCAGGCTTCCAGGAGTAAGCCTGTCCCTAGGGGGGGAGGATGTAACAACCCCCATGTTTGTATTTTGTTATGGTATTTTCTTGATGGATTCCGATGACTGTATATTTTGTATTTACTCCACTCGTCCCTTCATTATTTTGTATTGACACCTAGGATGTGTAATTCCATAACTGTTATCTTGGATTACATGTTTACATGCTACATATTTATATGTTGTTATGTTGTTGACATGATTATTGTTCATGCTGGATTTCATGTTTATATGGATAGATAATATGTTAGATTACATGCTTATATTTTATCTATACATCATTGTCCTTGTTTTTGTATGATTATGGACAGGAAAAAGATGATATCATAACACTCATAACCGAGAGGCTTATGATATTACGATTATTTTTCCTGATGGTTGATGTTGCCTTGGATATATGATATATGATTCATGCACATGTACTTTAACGTTTGATTGAAGTGATGCAGGTACTGAGTATTGACTCCACCTAAATTTATAGGCCTGAGCGTACTCTCATTCCGCCGATGGTGGTTACTGAAGATAGTCACAGGCCAATATCCCCTACCCTAGCCCACTGTACCCTGTTAGGGCAGTGTTTCTGTATTGTTGTCTTATATCTGGTTACCTAACGGTAACTTCCGGAGCACCCTTCTCCCTTATGTGACTTGCATGTCTGTCTCATTGAGGTATTGGGTTTTGATTTTTATTATTATTTCATGTTTATTTAATATTGCTTATTTTGTGATCTTTATTAGTTTTTCCTTTTGGGGGAGCTTTAATGCATAATTTTATTAAAAAAAATGCTTTTATTCCTTTTATGGTTTTGGGGAAAAATATAAAAGAAAAGAAAGCTTTTGTTTTGAGGGGGATTTTATTTTGGATTTTTATTTTTGAAAAGAAGGAAAAATTGTTGTTTTTGCATGGAAGAAGAAACCCCCATCATTTGGGGTAACTAAGTTGGGGAGATTGTGAAAGATTTGTTGTGGAGATTTTGTGGGTGGCAAATTTTTGAAATCGGCCTACCAGTCCTTGCTTCTTCTTGTTTTTTGGAGCTTGGTCGTGCCTTCTCCTTTGAGAAAATTTTCCATTTCGATTTTGGGGAAATTCGAGGTAATTTTATGTGGTTTTCCATTGATGCTTGGCTGGTAAATTTTCTTTCTAATCTGGGTTGTTGCTGTCCCATGAAAATTTGTTGAAATCCTTCATGTCTCTATTTTGTTTTGTTGGAAATGAATGTTGGATTGATTTAATTGGTGATTTCTACTATGTGGGGTTTTGTTGACTGAATTTGTAGATCTCCAACAAACTCAAATTGGGTTTATGAAAGAAATTTTGTTTTGGGTTCTTTCTTATTGCTTTTCTTTTGCCTAATTTGTGTGAAAAAAAACTGTGTTTTCTATTGCTACTCTTTACCTTGTTGATAAAAATGAAAAATAAGGGTGGATTTGATGTGGGAATTCCAATACCTCAATTGGGTTTTGATAGATTTGAAATCTGGGCATTTTTAATTTTCTATGTTTTTTGGGCTTGCCTTGTGTGGAAAAAGTCATTTTTCTGTACAACACTTATTTTTGGCTCTAAAATAAAAAATAAAAGGTGTATTTTGACTTGAAACATACAAATATGAACTGGGTCGGGCTTATTTTTGTGATCTGAGCACTTTGAATTTTCACATATTTTCTATGCCTTCTTCTCTTGCGGATTTGCATCCATTAAATGTGTGTTACAGCAGTGTTAGTTGGCTGCCTTTAATTGGTTTCTTTGACAGAAATTTTGTGTCCCTTCCTGTTATTTCATGTATTGGTTGGTTTCCTCGTTTGGTTGAACGAGAGGAGCATAGGACCAAGTAATAGAGTGGTCATATGGAGGGGCTCTCTACGGGCCAAGGGCCCGCAAGTGGTTGTCAAGGGAACTAGTAGCAGAGTTAGAGTAAACAATTGATAACTAAATAAAATTAATGGGTAAAACACTAATAAGATAATGAGTCCTCGTGCCAGTACTGGCATGGTGTGATGGTTTATTGGTGGCATTGTTGTTCTTGCCACCAAGGTTCAAACCTCATTGGGGTGGTATTGTTGAATGGTTGTATCCGGTTCATAGCTCCGATCAAAAGCGTTTACCCCTTGAATAAAAAATAAAAGATAATGATTCCTCGTGCATGGCCTTGAGCGCTTGTAAAGGCTAAGGATGCACTCGAGAAGGGCCATCTGTCTATGACACGTTGAGTCATCTGTCTGCAGGGTGTGGATTCGGGCATGATTGAGTCTCCTCGTCCCTATGAGAGGTGTACTTGATTCCATGTGGTGCCATCCCTTTGAGCACACATGATGACACTCCATCGGATATGCACTCTATTATCTAGCCCTTGGTAGACGTGAGTAGTACCCGTCATGATTTTGGATGAGCTTTTCTTGTTGTAACTTTGGCTATGTGCATTGCCTTCCTTGACTGCTTCGTGATTGATGTGAGTGTTGGCTTTACCTTTCTTTTGTCTTTCCACCTCTATTTGGGCCTTGTGACTATCTCCGAGCACAGTGGGGTGGCCTCTTTTGAGTCCACATGGTAGGGAAGCATTGCCACCGCCATTGGGGACCAGTGTATAGGTTATTGGAGCACTGTTGGAGTCATCCCCTCTTTCGTATTTACTTTTCTGATGATGTATTTTATTCATGTATATGCCATTGTACTCAAAATTATTCATTTATGCTCATTGTACTCCCATGAGAGAAAGGAATCATAAAATTAATGAGAAGATATGTGATGTTTATGTTTGACTTACGGGTTTCGGTGTTGGCATCGGACTCGCATGTATTGTGATAATTCCTTTATGGCTTCATTCTTAATTCATGTAAAATTAAATCTCTAGATGTATTTTCCTCCTTTATGTATCATGTTGTTAAGTCTCCAACGCATCACTTCATGCTTTTTAATCCGTGTAGTTTCTGACATAGTTCCAAAGCAGCACTGCAAAGGTTTTAGAGCAGCGCTATTAAGTTCCGGAGTAGCACTGCAGAGGTTCTAGAGTAGCGCTGTTAAGTTTTGGAGCAACGCTGCCGAGGTTCCGGAGCAGGGCTGCAGAGGTTCTGAAGCAACGTTGTTAAGTTTTGGAGCAGCGTTTCAAGTTCCAGAGCATTGCTGTAGAGGTTGTGGAGTAGCGCTGCTAAGGTTCTGGAGCATCTTCCGGCGAGCTATCTTATGTGTTCTTGTTCGGTTTTTCTTTGGAGGATAGGTTAATCTTCTCCCTTGGGCTGCATTAGGCCGTACTTGGCCTTGTAAGAAGTCATTTTTAATGTATGAGGAACTTCTTTGTGTATGTTAAACCTTTATGTTTTAAAAAAGATATATTTTCCCCTCTTTTGGCTCTTATCCTTTGAGGCTTTATAGAGGGATGTTACATAAAGAATAATTGTGTTTACTCTATTATTTGAAGAATATACGAGATGATAAGTACCACTTTATACATTTCATGTCATTTTAATAGTTTGAATTTAAATTGGTTGGACATTAATGTTAAAATTATGTGATCAAATAACTTTAAGAAGTCAAGAAAATCATTTTTTCCTTTTAAAGATGGCAAGGGAATAGTTTGACTAACTCACTAAGGGGAGAACATTTGAGCAATGAATAAGAATGGGTGAATCATTTTCTAATTCACCAACTTCCTTCATAATAACAAAATGTGTTTCAAGAGGTTTAGGGAAATATGTTTTCAACAAATACGTATGTGCTTACATGAAGTATTTCCTTACTAGTAAAATCTTTGATTTGAAAGTTAGTTTTTCATCCTTTTTAATAATATTTGATAACTATGTCATGTAATAGATATAACTATGTAAATGTCATGTATAAGGCTCTCATAGAAAACCTTTTAAAAATTCAGCTAGAAATAATATTTCAGTATAGTTAAGGTGAAATTGTAAGGAAACACTAATCATGTAAACTAATATTAAATTTTAAAAAAAAAAAATTAATAAAAGGATAGCTAATGAATTTTAATGAATTTCCCAAGAAACTCATTGACAATACATAAACAAAATTTTAGTTCAAGACTCCTCTATGAACTTATTTTTGGGAAATAACCTTGTCAAAATATACACAAAGAATATGCAAAATAACTTATAATTTTGTTGATAATGACTCGGTCAATAGATATTTCTCCTATACATTAATTGGTGTATTATACTAATATCAAATTTATGGCTTATCATTGACTTCATTAATGAATCTCTAAATTAAGTTAGAAATATTATCTAACAATCATGATATGTCAACCGCTAGATTTTTTTATACATGTGAAGGTATAATTTGATCTTTATTGATAAGAATAGAATATCCAAAAATAATACATACAAAGTTAAGAAGAATTGATTTTAAAACCATAATTTATTGATCACCATGAAGATAAATGATTTGAAATCACACCAATGCTCCTTTGAATGTCAACACAACTAACAATCATGAGTATATTATAATGATTCTATTAATAACAATTATGTGGTAATAATTAATGTAAGCTATTATATAATCCAAACAAATGAAAAATAGGTCTTCATGATTCATTGAGCACCAAACCATCGTCACAATTGAAATTGAAAGTATGTTTATAAATTTTATAACTTCTATCACTTTCTTTTTCACTTAATGAATTTAATACCGCTTTAATGTTGATAGAGATGTCATGTGAAGATTGTGTGCATGCGTTGCTAAAGCTAATGACTTGATATGAACTTGATGGATATTAGTTAATGTAGGAAGCAAGTAAACCTCAATCTACTCTTCTTCCCATAATACATGTTAATCACATGCAAATTTCCTTTCAAATGTTTTGGGTACTTAAAAAATACAAGTGACAAGAGTTTGTACTAAAGAAGAAAGCAATAGGCACTAGTAACACTCAAAGACAAGGAATAATCTTCATAAAGTTATATCTAGAGTAGAATCTTTCAAATATCTTTGTCTAATGTTTATAATCTTATTACATTAGAAATACTTATATGAATAACATATATTAATTGAAATTTTAAGAATATATAATAGAAAGTTTACAATTAGCTAGAAATATACACATTTATCAATCTAACAACAAACAAAGAATTATTTACTAGAAACAACTAATACCATTAACTACAACATGTTAATTGTTTAAACCTTCCAATTTATAATCTCTTTCAAAAACAAAAACGTTTTGTTTACATCACCATCTAAAAAAGTCTAAAATTACTCTCTTATTTTAAATGGAAAAATGGTCATATAAAGTATTAAAATATAATATTATTGATATGTGTTGACATACACAACTCTAAATAAACTCTATTATTTTATAGCCCTCTCCACAAAAACTTGAAAAACCTCAACCAACAAAGCATTCCAACAAACTTGTGTAAGCAACCATTACCTACATCGGATTCTAAGTCCCTTGTGTCTATAGCTTTCCACTTCCTCACTCAAATTTAGATACAATTCAACATCTAATCGTCTGTCAAAAATGACCTCTATTAAAAAAACATATAAAATTAAATCACATCATTTCATATAGATAAAAAAATAGAAAAAAAAGGTTTGTACAATTAGAATAATTAAATCAGAAAAATACTTTATATTACAACATAAAACTTAAAAATAACATTCAAATCAATCATTCTAATACTTTAACAACAATTTCCTTTCATAATCAATTCAAATAAATATTTTTAAAATGAATAACAAACATTTCATGAGACTAAATCAACTTTCTCTTAAACTACATTTAATCATTTACTTCTACTCTACTCAATGCATCACTTTCCTTATTTTACTTCTAAATTTCTATCAAACTACTATAGAACGCACAAACTAGTGGACAATAAAAAATAAAAATGAAGACACACCCAATCTTCAAAATATTAGCAGTTAGATAAAATAAATTAAGATAATGATTCATTATGTATCAATGTCTTAATCAGATAAAGACTCTTACCATTAACAAATAATTTATTATAGATATAAAAAACAATGACAACTATGTATGAAAACACCCACTAGTCGAATTTTATATTTTTTAAGGTGAATGATGACTCTTAGTTAAGCACTGATTGAAATATCTCCAACTCTTTTGGTCTTTGTTCTTTAGTGTTATGTTTTGATTGGACTTTGAAGTATGATCTTTGTCATTCAATTTTTTTATAGATATGGTGTACAATATTTTTTCATAACATAATATAATTAATATATCACTCATAATATTATAAATTGGTTTATTATATTAAATCATTATTATATATAATTTAATATTTAAAATTCAAGTTATAAGGTTGTATTTAAATTGTAAGGCTATAGGATTTTTATGATAGCGATTCAAGTTTGAATCTTTTAAGTGACATCTCAATGTCATAAGTATGTGTTCTAGTAGTATGCTTTCATTTGTATGTAATTTCTTTGTAGTAGAGTGGTATCCTCATAAGTATGTGTTTTAGTAGTATTCTTTCATTTGTAAATAGTTTATTTACAGTAGTAGAGTGGTATCCCCATGAGTTGTAAGTTGTATGGTCCCTATGGTTGTAATTGATATTCTCACTAATTGGGAAATACCCCTACAATTAAAATTTGATAGAGCATTGGACCCTAAATCAAACACACATATAGTCTAAAAAATATATATTTTTGTAAAGAAATAAATTATCACTTTGCATTAATAATTTAATCTTATTAATATAATGTAAACAATCAAGCATAATCAACTCAAATTAATAGAAGTTAGATCAATGATCTAAAATACTATTTTTAGAAATTAATTATAATGGATAGGTGTACTTAGCCTTGGGAATGATAGGGTATGTGCACAAAGATGGGAGACCAAAAAGTGATGCAGGAGCATCTAGGTAGAAGTGTAATCAACATCAACAAAAAAATTGTTTACCTATTGTTTGAGTGTGTAGTTTCAATTTTGATCTTATTTTAAATTGAAGAATAATAACAATGGCCTATGTAAAATTAATTTGCATTCTTACAAGGCTATTTACAACTGGGAAACTTTAGTATATGATTTTTTTTATTTTATTTGCAAAGACCTTTGGACAAGCTCCAATGAGAAGTTGAAGAGGTACAGTCAAACAAGAAACCATACGTCCAAGAGAGGAAAAGACAAGGGGAATGGTAGCAGTAGAATAAATATGGTGTGGGAAAAGGCATTGAGCAGAGGTAGGTTCCCAAACCAAAAAAAATGAAGTTTTTTTGTTGCTATAGAAACTTGTGTGTGCAAGGAGAAAGCAAAGAAGAGGAGCATTGAACATAAAAATCAAAAATTTGTTGTAGGTGATTTTTTTTTTTGGTTTCTATGTAAAGAGGATAGAATGAAGCATGGCATGGGTTTTGGCTAGCAATTGTGAATAAAATTTTAGTGCCTAAGTTTGTATAAAGTGAGAATCAGACAATAGTGATTTTGATTATAAGATAAATCTACAATTGAGTGTGAAGAAATTTGTTTGAACAAAGCAAGAAAATTAAATTGTGTAATGTTATTGATTTGCATATGATGCCTGCAAATTGTATTGAAAATACATTATATTTCTTTAAGTTTGTGGATTTCACATTGAATGTGATGGTAGATTGCAGATTGAGGTGATATTATAGCAACAAACAAGATGGGTATAGTCATAAGGAAGACGCCCATGATTTGGGAAGCATGGAGATGATATGAAGAAAACAAGACATGGAGGATGATCGAAAATATAAGCAAGTGATTGGTTAAGCTAGAAATTTTACGGGCACAACTGAGTGAACAAAAAGACATGAGAAAAGAAGATGAACATGGAGTGAACAACGAAGAGCCTACAATAGAGGTAGTCAAAGAGGATAAAAATGAAGATGTAATGATGGAATACAAAAAGGTTGAAGTGAAAGATGAGGAAGAGGATGACTTGTTGTCACAAATTTTGGTGGTGGAGAATGAATGGTTGGAAAGGATTGTACTGATTGAAAGTGAGAAGGCAAGCATCATAGTGGAGGATGTAGAATTTAATGATTTCATCGATGGTGAATTTGCAACAGCGAATGAAGAGGTAAACCTTATATCTTGATGATATTTGTGTACTTCCATTTGATGTGGTTAGGGTTGAAGAGTGTAGAAAAGAACCTATGGAGATCTTCAATTTCCATAAGGTATTCAATGAATATTTGTATATTGCAAGCTATAATATGATAGTTTGGTGGAGGAGGTTGGTTTCTAATGGGTTGGATCCCATAAAGGAGATGAGAGGAGAGATAATTTGGTAGAGGATGACATATGGTGGATGTGTTCCATGAGAGGAGAGAGGAGTGGTGAATGGAGTTGTGGGAGGAAGATGACGATTTTTTTGGCATGGTGTTGTAAAAAGAGGAAGAAGACATGACTTGGGCACTTTGGACAACAATGGAGTTTGCTGCAAGCATTCAACCTAAAAGAGTAGCTCAACAACTCAAATCCACTATTGTGAGCCTATTCTCACAATCTTTTTACCCAACGTGTCTAATGTAGGAGTATCCGGGTAAGGCACAATCAACATCAACAAAAAAAATTGTTTACCTATTGTTTGAGTGTGTAGTTTCAATTTTGGTTTTATTTTAAATTTTAATAAATCTTTTCCAGTCAATTTTCAAAATTGAAGAATAACAATAGCCTATGTAAAATCAATTTGCATACTCACAAGGCTATTTACAGCTAGGAAACTTCAGTCTATGAATTTTTTATTTTATTTGCAAAGACCTTTGGACAAGCTCCAATGAGAAGTTGAAGAGATACAGTCAAACAAGAAACCATACATCCAGGAAGGAAAAAACAAGGGGAATGGTCGAAATAGAAGAAATATGGTGTGGGAAAAGGCATTGAGCAGAGGTAGGTTCCCAAACAAAAAAATGAAGTTTATTTGTTGTTGTAGAAACTTGTGTGTGCAAGGAGAAAGTAAAGAAGAGGGGCGTTGAACATAAAAAAAAAAAAAAATTGGTGCAATTGAATTTTTTTTGTTGGTTTCTATGCAAAGAGGATAGAATGAAGTATGGCATGGCTTTTTGCTGGCAATTGTGAATGAAATTTCAATGCCTTTAGTTTGTATAAAGTGAGAATTAGACAATGAAGATTTTGATTGTAAGATAAATCTACAATTGAGTGTGAAGAAATTTGTTTGAATAGAGCAAGAAAATTAAATTATGTAATGTTATTGATTTGCATATGATGTCTGCAAATTATGATTGAAAATACATTATATTTCTGTAAGTTTGTGGATTTTACTTTGAGTGTGAATTTATGAATTGGAATAAAAGTTCTTTGTTGCAATTTTCACTTAGTCTAGTAACTCATCTTTTTGTTTGCATCAAAAAGTGGTCAAAATCATAAGTTCTAGTCCATTTTTTCTATAACATGAGTGTGTTTTATGTTAATTTATGTAGCTTGGACATGTGTCTCCAAACCCAAGAATATTAATTAGTTAATTATTTAATTCCTCTACAGACTTCTAGAAACTAGTTAGTTAGGGTTTGTTATAGTCTAGTTAATCTTAGCCATCAATTGAGATTAAATTGTGGCCATTGGCTTTTCAATGAGATGATTATAAAAGGGGATCAATGGACATTTGGAGAACACACATTTGAGAAATATTTGCAATGATAGCAAATAGTTTTGCATTGATAGCAGGGGCGAAGTGAGAACATTAGAGACAGCAGCGGTGGAATTTCAGCAGGAGAAATTGAGGGAAGAACTTTTGGAGAAGTAATATTGCCCGAGCTCTACCAATAGGAGGCAAGCAGTTTATGTATCTCTTGATTTGCTAAAGTTTAATAAAATTCCTCATCTACAATACTAGTTTTCCATTCGGGGTTTTTCTAGGGACAATTTGTCCAAAAATATTATGTTTATTATTTTGTGTATTTTCTTCTCTATTCCTGTAATCTAATTTGTGAAGTTGCAGTTAAGTTATTTTTCAATATTTATTGTGAATTAATTTTTGGCAGTCAAATAATCTATATAGATAGGAGATTAATAATCAGTAACTGCAATACAATTTTCTCATTTTAATGTGCCTGCATTTTGCTTCAATTAAAAAAAAACTAAATGTGAACATGTTATAACACACTCATATTTTAACTTACTTTGAAAATACACAACCCGTAGAGTAGGATTTGTCTTAGGCATCCAAACCAAAAGGTTGGAATTGCATATGAATGTCCAAAAATGTGTTTTCTACAAAATATAGAAAAATAACTAAATTTCAAGCATGCTCTCCATCAGGTTTGCACACTTCTCAATATTGACTTGAAAAATGCCACAATAACATCAAAATCTCTCTTACTTTTCTAACAATATATTTTTTCTATATTTTATGTGGTATCCTAATGTTTAACCTATTCTAAGCAACTAAAATGCAATGGAAAAACATAAAGAAACACCTCAAGATTAGCCTAAGAAATTTGTAAATGCAAAGAGGAAAAGTGTAAAATGATGCTAAATAGATATACCTCCCTTTTGCAGCTGAAACTCCTTGGTTGGCCCTTGATTTTGATTTGGTTTGTATGCTCTTTGATGGTTCTTGATATAACTAAATGAAATACTTGACTATGTGCTTGAATGCAAATGCAAATATATGAAGTTGATGGCTATATGAGTGCACAAAATGGCAGCATTTAATTGCAAAATGGCTAAGTGTTAAAAATGTCTTAGAAGATGGGGTATTTATAGAGAAACTTGAATTCTCTAGAGAATTCAATGGTTGGGATTTATCCAACAAGGCCAAGATGAAGGGATAAGGTGAGTTGAGGACTCACAAGCCCTCACATTTTGACATATGGAATGTGGGATGGCTAAGGGTGAGATGATGTGTAGGTGATGTGGAAGGGAAGTACATGATGTGGAGGAAGGACAAGTACCTTCCAAGTACCTTGGGGAGTGAGAATATTTCCTCAAAAAGGAACTTCTTGTCCCCAAGTAGGAGTGAAAATGACATTTGAAGAATTTCTCAAAAATCTCCATGGGAAAAGAAAAAGTGGTTGTAGAAATAAATGTGAATTAAAAATTCACATTCATAGGAGAATATAATGGATAAGAGAGTCTCCAAAAAGGTGGGAATTGGTCACATGTGCATGAGGTGACAAGTCAAATATTCTAGAAGCCTTGGAAAGATAAAATGTGAATTAAAAATTTACATGGGGAGGAGAGAGACCTAGGATGAATAAAAGTGAATTAAAAATTCACATAGAAAAGAGGGTCAATGCCCAGAAAGGAAAATGGAAAGATTGACTAAAAAATGGTGCTAAAAGTGGCTAATGACTTTGATTAAAGTTGTGCAAATACTTGATTATAATAATTAATGAAAGATTAGAGACAAGTGGCAAATGTAGGAGGATGTGACATTAATCCTTGATTAAGAGGATGCACACCCTAATTATGAATTAATTAAATTAATTCAAATTAGAGATGGATTATGGAGGATGTGACAAGGAGAGAAAAAAGAAGAATTTTAAATTGATTTTAATTCAAAAGATTAAAATGACTAAATTAAATAAATTGTATTTATTTAATTTAGAGAGGAGAAAGGTACCAGATAAAGTGTTTAATTATTAAATTAAATACTCTAAGAGTCTTATGTGGGAAGTGTAATATTAATTAAATTAATTAATATTGACAGAATTGATGAATAAAGAGGTGAATTTGATCATATGGGAGTGATCAAATTTGGGTGTCTACATTTTGCCCCTCTTCGAAATATTGTTAAAATAACAATGTTTTGAAGAAAAATAAAATGTCGGTGATAAAGAAAGTGGTAGGGATTGATGCCCCAACCTAAAAGAGGTTGAATGAGCTGTCCAAGCAGAGGGAAAAAGGAGAGGGATACCCCAGTGCCTGCCTCAAATGGATGGAAGAAAATGATAGGGTATGCCCCCTCGAGAGGGCAGTTGGGGAAGAAACAAGGGGGCCCCAGATGACTTCTTGATAGAAAGAAATGGAAGAGACCATTGGATAGAGCACGAAAAACTAAGCAACTTTGAATTTTGAATGGAGTCGATTGGACGTACGGTTTGCAAATGATGGCTCCGGAAAAGAAGGGGATTAGTTAGGAGAAAAAAAAAGTTAAATAAAAGGTAAAAAATACCTTTTATTTGAAAAAAAGGGGGGAAAAGAAGGGTTAAAAGGTAATTGGAAGAATTACCTTGTCTCATTGTTAATGTAGCAATTGAGAAAAAAGGAGAAAAGAGGGAGAGGGGACAGAGCAATGATGCCGCAGGATTATGATACGGAGATCATTCACCGAGCGGACAAGCTACGGAGATGCTGGACTCATTACGCGGTGCCCCGCCAGGTGAGTAAGAAAAACCGTGCCATGTATTTTAATCATTTAGCATGTTTTAAAATAGTTAATGAAAAATGTAAAAGGTGGGTTTTGTGGGTGGGGTGGAATAGAAAAATGGGTAGTTTAGGCAATTGGAAAAAAAAGGAGGGAAAGGGGAGATTGGGAGGGGGAAATAGGGCTAGCCGCCACACAAAGGGGTGGATCTACCTCGAGCGGGGGCAAGCTTGCCTCGGCAAGGGGGCGGAGTCGCCCCGAGCTAGGGCAGGCTCACCCCGGCAGGGGGTGGACTCGCCCCGGCATGGGGTGGACTTGCCCTCGTAGGGGGCGGAGTCGCCCCGAGCTGGGGCGGGCTCGCCCCGGCAAGGGGGGCGAAGTCGCCCCGAGCTGGGGCAAGCTCACCTCGATAGGGGGTGGGGCCGCCTCGAGCTGGGTTGGGCTCGCCTTGACTGGGATGGGCTCACCCCAACAGCGAGGGCAGAGTCACCCCGGGAGGGGGCTGAGCCGCCCTGAGCTAGGGCACGCTCACCCCAGCAACGAGGGCGGAGTCACCCTGGGAGTGAGCGGAGTCACCCCAGGAGGGGGCGGAGCCGCCCCCAGCTAGGTGGGCTCACCCCAATAGTGAGGGTGGAGTTGCCCTAAGCTGGGGTGGATCCGCCCCAACGCAGGGCAAGTTCGCCCCAAAAGGAACCGGGGGGGAGGAGGGTGGACTATGGAGGCCAGAAAGATGAGACCACCGTGACGAGGGCAAGATGAGGATAAGAAGAGAGAAAAGAAAAGTAAAGAGGTAAGTAAAAGATGTCTCGGGGCTGGGAAGATTATGTACTGATAATCAGGTGGTGTGGATGCAAGGATTTATGCGATTACAGACACATGAGCGACGGTCAGAGGTATTGACAGCGACTATAGCAGCAATGAGTGGCGTTGATCATGCGGGTTTATTGCACTTTTTAGAGGTTTCGGTGATAAGGGCACATCGAGTGATGCTAACGGCCTTGATAGAGAGATGGAGCTTAGAGACATCGACATTTCATCTGCCGACGGGGGAGATGATGGTGACACTAGAGGATGTATGGCGCATCCTGAAGCTGTTGATAGCAGGGATACTGCTTAGTGATGTGGTATCGAGCTAGGTTGAGTTAGAGCATACTATGATAGTGTTATTTGGATGCGTCAACCTGCCTCTACAGGGTCCGCAGTTGGATCTAGATAGATGTTTGACAGTGGGGGTACCACCTCTGCCTTTATTTCTAGGTGGTTTGATCAGTGGGATATTGCTACCAGATCATAGCAAGCGGTATTGCAGTCTGAGGTTTATAGAGGTGATTCAACACATTGTTGAGTGGCGTGAGGGACAGATCGCGTGGGGTACCTGTGTCCTAGCCTAGTTGTATAGGGATATGCATATGATTTGCTACAATATAGTGAGTTTGACACACACGACCCTTCTACAAGTGTGGGCATGGGAGCATATTATGAAGACGAGACCGATTGTTGTTAGGGAGGGAGATGAGGATGATAGGGAGCTAGTGGCATGGGGGTACGGAGAGGTAAGGGGCTAGAATTTGCAGCATACGAGGTCGGGAGATATGGAGGGATGGAGGAGGAAGATGGATGATTTGTAGGAGAGAGACATAGTATGGCGACCTTATATATATGTATCAAAACTTCAGGGGGTGGAGGGAGCAGACTGAGAAACAGAGAGGGTACTTTATGACCCAGTGCATCCTGATTGGGAGTCTTCCACATAGTGGAGATGCATCGACCAGACAGAGTGGTGAGATAGTTTGGGTTGACACAGGATATTCTTGGTGCGCCGAGGAGGTTTCGTCAACTCACCAAAGAGTGACCATGGGGGCCCGTGTTTAGACCAAGGGAGGCCAGAGCAGCATGGGCGGCAACAGTGCAGGTACCCTACCCTGGGAGATGTGTGGGAGTAGAGGATGCAAGGGTGACAGTACGATATGACATGTGGTTGCACAACCACCAATGGGAGAGGATTACACCACTGGTGCCGATTGTAGGAGTCATAGGATTTGGATTAGAGGATGAGCACTAGGGGGCTAGAGAGAGGAGTGGACAGGCACAGAGGGGAGAAGAGAGGATGGAGGTAGTGGGACAGTTAGCGAGGAGGAGACAGCGGAGGAGGGCTAGAGAGGTAGTACGATAGGAGGGTGGGATAGGTCCTGAGCCGGATGTGGGATGACAGGATGAGTCAGAGGTGGAGATGATACACTCAGTGGAGGGTAGAGTTGGCCAGCAGACTGGTATAGGAGGTAGGGTACGATAGAGGAGAGTGTTGGTACGAGCTGAGTAGGGGGAGTGGTGAGAGGATAGACAGCAAGATGGAGGTCAAGAGGAGATGGAGGCCAGGAGTTAGCCAGAGAGGATAGCAGGTAGGAGATGACTGATGAGGGTACAAACCATGACAGAGCAGGAGGGGATGGGAGGGGGTGGTCAGCAGGATGGAGCCCGAGAGGAGATTGAGGCTAGGAGTCAGTCAGGGAGGATGGAGAGTAGGAGATGACAGAGGGGGGGCAGATTACGTCAGGGCAAGAGCCTCCCATTGTAGAGATAGGGAAGAGTGAGGATGAGGAGTAGTTGGAGATAGGAGAGCTATGGAGACTGATGAGAGTGGGGAGACATGGTCAGTTGCGGAGAGTTCAAGTCCACCCTTCTGTGGAGGACTTGGAGGATCAGCAAGAGTAGGAGGGCAGGGGGCGATGATGCTATGGAGATAGATGGAGATGTGTCGGATATAGATATTTGGGATGCAGAGCCATTGGCGATGGTTCTTATTATTACCTCAGGAGATCCTATTGCCCAGCCGAGAGACACTTCAGGGAGGCTTCAAAGTATAGATCAGAGGTTGAGGGTAGTGAAGGTAGAGGTGATCAGACTCAAAGTTGAGCTATCGAGAGTACCAGGAGTAGGTTAGAGGGATTATGGACTTATGGTTGACCTCTTAACCACACAGGTAAAGGTGATGGGGAGGGAGAGAGAGAGATTGCAAGCTATCATACAGGGGATATGAGATGAGTTAGTTGTTGTCAGTTGGGACCGTGACAAACTACAAGTGGAGACTATTATATTGCAAGTCAGAGGGGAGTTGGCAGGGATGACAGATCGTGTGTTGGTAGGCAGTGGGCAACAGGTGGGTGATCTCCGACAGGAGCGAGATGAGCTGCAGGATAGAGTGTATTGCTTAGAGCAGATGGTTGGAGATATGGGGTTGATACATGAGAGAGAGAGGCAGGCGAGGGAGCAGGCCCGTATTATGTAGGTAGAGAGAGATGTAGCGCAGGTGTGGGTACAGGCAGTGGAGGCAGAGAGGGATGTGATGCAAACGCGGGTTCAGGTGCTGCAGAGTGAGAAAGACTTGGCAGAGGCATAGATACAGTCTCTCCAAAGGAGGAGAGAGGAGGTAGTTTCAGAGTTGTCAGTGTTGTAGAGAGAGTGAGATGCAGCAGTATTGAGAGTGCAGGAGCTTCAGAGGGATAGGGATGGAGTGATTACTCAGTTATAGACCGTAGAGAGGGAGAGAGATGTTGTAGCGATACAGATGCAGATACTACAGGGAGAGCGAGATATAGCAGTGGCTCGGTGGCAGTTGGTGCAAGTCAGTTGTGGGATAGGGACAAATATACAGGGGTTATAGGGGGAGAGGGATGCAACAGTGGCTGCCGAGGAGATGAGAGATCGGGTTCAAGCAGAGATGGTGCAGTTACGCCTATCCCAGGAGGCCTGGGAGCAGGAGAGGAGAGTGATTACAAGGGATCGAGATAGATATCGTCAGGAGTAGAATTCCGCTTGGGTTCAGGTTGAGGAGTGAGAGGAGAATGTGAGAGAGGCAGGATTTTGGATGGTCGCGTACTACCATGCAGTTCCAGACCAAGCCCAGCAGATATTCCAGTATACTTGACAGACACCACAGATGTCAGCGCCATCTCAGTCGTTGGGGACACAGACCCGAGGTTATAGTAATTCACCAGGTGTTACACCAGGTAGGAGATCAATACCAAACTCACCACAGAGATTAGGTGTGGGTAGCTCATTCGAGAGGTGACAGGTTACTAAGTTTTTGACAGATGCAGGGTGGAGCGTGTAGTATTTATCGATAGAGATCGGAGATGTTCTACATCTCTGGATTTTGTAGTTTATTATGTGATGGATACATGATAGATTTTGATGTATGATGGACATGTGACGCACATTGTATTGCTATGATTATGATATGGGACAGTTCTTATTGACACTATGTAGTATGTTTCCTTGTGTGATGGGTAATTCAGTTAATGTATGCACATGTATATGATATTTCCTACTTATGTGGATGGATATTTTGGTTTATTTATGCACATGTTTATGATACTAGATGCTTATGTGGATGATTGGGTTTATGTACTTGTGGAATATGGATGATTTTATTAATGCATATATTTGCATGGTGATATGATGTGTGCACATGTTGTATCTATGATGACTTATATGTATGGATGCCTAGTTGACTTATTGTCATGTATGCATATATGTATGATGGATTATGTATGAAAATTTTATATATGTAGGATGTGATGTATTAGAAGCCTGACACTTTGTGATGCAGGTGGCCATGCATGCATGGATCTAACATGTTATGATGCAGGTGGTGATATATGTGTGGTTAATAGCATGAACCTAATATGTGATAATGATTTTGTAATTTATAGTGAATTAATGATGAAAGGAAATAACACATGGTCATAAGTGTCAATAAGAACTGACATGATAGTGGAAGATGGGTATGTAGTGATTTTTGAAAAAATGGGTGTAATTTGTCACCTGTCAAAACTTTTAGTATCCTGAGAAGAATGGGAGAGAGCGGGATAAAGTATTTGCACAACCAAAACCATAGGGTGAATGTAATGTAACGGATGATGAAATGAAATCCTAATATGAGTTGCCATCTTTGGAGCACTGATTTTTGCTATAGCATAAGATACCGGATACCCTGTCATGTAAGACCAAGGTGAACTGGCATCCAATGCATGAAACAAACACAGCAAACAGAAAGGCTACCCCAACACCCCAAGGGCATGATGACCTTGGTCGGGCCAGGTATTGGGATAACCACAAACACACAAGGATGCCCTAATGTAATACAAGACCCCAGGGATCTTGGTGGGTATGACGTGGGACAACCGAGAAGACAACAACAAAGAAAAGACCAAGATAAGCCCCTATGTAGATGAGTCAAAGCACACCATGATATGATGGATCAAGGCAACCTTGACAAGTGTTGATAGTGAGCTTCAAATGACAAATAAATTCCAAGACATCAAAAGATCACAATCAATTACAAAACATTTGTTGCCATAGGATCAAGGGGATGAAGGGGATTGATGAGGTCTGCTAGGAAGGATGCATCCTATTGAGACCGATGATGGATACTAAACTAGAATGACCCAGTTTTGATGCCAGATGTTTTTCATTAACTAAATCTTTCGATGATGTTTGGGATTCTATTTGAGAATAACAAGCCAGATAAGGACACGAACTGACACATCCTACAGACCTAGGGGCTTAGGGGCCGATCAGAGATTAGCCTTGCCTACGTGAAAGCGCAGAGCCCTCATAGTTCATGAAAAGACAAATGATAGACAACCAACATGTGATTGTTAGAATACCTTGGGGGTAGATCAAATGATCAGTCTTGCCTACGAGACAGCCCAGGGGCAACGTAGTTTGACAGGTGATGCGACAAGATGAAATCTAGATGGAGACCGACACTGTAGATAATTATATGCGATGACACTGATTGACCAACAAGGGGATGAACGACATAAGCTCAAAATGGGATACTGAAAAGCTCAGGATGGGGGATAAGCTAGACGAGTCATCCAATGCTTAATCAAACTATACCAAGCGACCAAGATGGGATGGGTGAGGATGATAGTGCAGATGAAAGCATAAAATAACTAGGATGCCAGGTAGATAATGATTAAGCCCTCTACGAATGACGCTTGTTACCAGGTTTTCACCATAGGACAGATTTATTTCTCTTTACTATTTTTGGATTTTTTTGAATTTTTTGATTTTTTTTTATTAGGTGGGGTTACCGAGCAGACATAGGTGTAGAACTTTTTCAGATGCATGATATTGATGGGCTCTTCGAGGGGCTCTCCTTCAAGAGTAGTCAACCTGTATGCCCTAGATCCATATTTGGCAGCTATGATATAAGGCCCTAACCAGTTTGCCTCAAATTTTCCCTTTTTATCACTATCTTGGTGCGTGTGTTGGTTCTCCTTAAGAACAAGATCACCAACCTGGAATTGTCAAGAACGGACCTTTTTATTGTAATTACGTTTGAGGCATTTTTGGTATGCTTGCAAATGATTATAGGCTTTTATTCTTCGTTCATCCAGTAATTCCAGTTGTGCAAGCCGTGCAACATGAGCATCCTCTTCGCTAATACGATTCTTCAGAGAAATCCTCAGTGATGGGAGCTCAACTTCTATTGGAAAGATGGCTTTGACACCATATATTACAGAATAGGGGGTGGCGCCTATCGAGGTGCGGATGGATGTGCGATATGCCCAAAGGGCGGGATGAATATGGAGGTGCCAATCTCAACCAGTGTTATTGACAACCTTTTTAAGGATGTGGATAAGGGTCTTGTTGGTTGCTTCTGCCTGACCATTACCCTGGGGGTAATAAGGTGTTGACCAACAATGTTGGATATGAAAGGTGTCGTAGAGGTGTTTCATGGCTTGGTTTTTGAAGGGTTTTCCGTTATCAAAGAGGATGGTGGATGGGATACCATATCTACATAGAATATGGTAAAGGATGAATTTTGAGATTTGGATACCGGTGATTTGTGAGAGTGGTATTGCTTCCACCCACTTAGTGAAGTATTTAGTGGCAGTAATTATAAATGTATGGCCATCGGATGATGGTGGGTAAATCTTGTCAATCAAGCCAAAACCCCATTAAGAGAATGGCCACGGTGCTAGGAGGGGCTGAAGATCCTGTGCCGGAGCATGAATCAAATCTACATGTTGTTGGCAGGGAAGGCATTTCTTCACAAATTCACAAGCATCATGCTCTAATGTAGGCCAATAATATCCATCTCAGAGAACTCATTTGGCTAAAGCCATGCCATTTGAATGAGTTCCACAAACACCACTATGTACTTTCGTTAGTGCAGTGTGGGCTTCAGTCTCATTCAGACATCTAAGGAGGATTCCATCATACCCACAATGATAAAGTGTATCACCGACGATAATGTATCGAGAAGAGCGATGAATGAAGGATTTGCGTTGATTGCGTGTAGGATCCGGGGGTATAATATTATCATGGAGGTAGGTGTATATGTCTTGGTACCATGGGGAAGTGGGACCCACAATGTCACACACCATGTTAGTCTAAGGGATAACATATGCTGGGATTAAAAGTTGTTCCACAAGGAATTCATATTCTGTCTGATCTTTAGGCATGTCAATCAGGGAGTCGATAGTGGTCATTGCATCAGCTACTTTATTCCATACCCTAGGAATTTGTTCAAATTGTATAGAGGTGAAATATTTCTTGAAATCATCCACCATGCGCTTGTAAGGTAATGGCTTATCATCTTTGGTTAGGAAATCATCATTAACTTGCCTAATGACTAGCAAAGAATCACCAAAGACTTTCAAATGAGTTATGTGCCACTGCTTTGCAATTCGGAGGCCGATGAGGAGAACTTCGTATTCTGCCATATTATTGGTACACGGGAATGCTATCCTAAATGATTTTGGAATGTAGTCACCTTGAGGGGTAACTAATAAAATCCCTATGCCTAATCCATTATGATTATAGGAACCGTCAAAATACAGTGTCCAAGTTGGTGCTTTTGTAACTGTGTAGATTTCTTCATCTGGGAATTCAGTGTCTAGAGGGTAAGCATCTACTAATTGTGCTTCAGCTAACTAATCAGCTATGACCTGTCCCTTTATGGCTTTCCGCTCCACATACTCTATGTCAAATTCACTTAGGAGCATGACCCACTTGGCCATGTGGCCAATCAAAGTGGTTCTAGATAGCAAATACTTCAGTGGATCAATTTTAGCAATTAATTTGACTGGATGGTTGAGCATGTAATGTCAAAATTTCTATGTGCTGAAGACTAGTGCGAGGCAGGCCTTTTCCATGGGGAAGTATTTTAATTCATAGCCGACCAACGTCTGACTGATGTAGTAGATTTCCCTCTCTTTCGATGATTCATCATGTTGTGCCAACAATGCCCCCAACACGACTGAAGTGGCAGAGATATACAGTAGGAGAGGTTTCCCTAGAATTAGAGGCATCAAGATCAAAGGATGAGCTAAGTATTATTTGATTTTATTGAAACCTGTTTGACATTGTTGGTTCCATCAGAAGGTGGAGTCTTTCTTCAGGAGATGAGTGAATAGCTGACACTTATCCGCGAGCTGGGCTATGAACCGATAGATGGATTGCATCTTCCCTTGGAGACTTCTTAACTGTTTCAGATTGCGTGGGGGTGGCATGTCCAGGATAGCCTTCACCTTGGTGGGATCAACTTCAATACCACTTTGGGAGACGATAAAACCCAATACTTTTCCTGACGTAACCCCGAAGACACACTTTTTTGGATTTAGCCGCAACTTGTACTACTCTAATTGTTCAAAGATCTTTTTCAAGATGGTAGGATGTTCCGCTCATGTTCTAGATTTTCCTAACAAGTCATCGACATAATCCTCCATGATGATATGGATGAGGTCATGTAAGATGACTTTCATTTCCCTCTGATATGTTTCCCCCGCATTTTTGAGACCAAAGGGCATAACATTGTAACAAAAAGTACCACAAGGTGTTGTGAAGGCAGTCTTGTGTTGGTCCTCAGGTGCAATTTGAATCTGATTATAACCAGAGAAGCCATCCATAAGGGATAGCATCTCATGTCCTACTGTGAGGTCGACCAACATGTCAATGTTAGGCAGAGGGAAGTCATCTTTTGGGCAGGCCTTGTTAAGATCTCTGAAGTCTGTGCAGATCCAAATATCTCCATTTGGTTTGGCAACTAGTACTATATTGGAGATCCACTTAGAGTAGTGAATTGGTCTGATAAAACTTGCATCCAGTAACTTTTCCAATTCCTTCTTGACTAACAATGCTACTTGTGGGTGCATCTTGCGAGCTTCTGTTTGACAGGCTTGGCATCAGGGCGAACGTCTAGATGGTGGACCACTAAAGCGGGGTACAAGCCTGGCATGTTTGAATATGACCAAGAAAAGTTAATGATTCCCTCTTGGAATAGATGCACGATGACTGTGTACTCTTGCTCTAAGAGTGATTTAGCTACATAGGTGATCTTAGGATTTTCGGCAGTACCCAGATTAACTTTTTGAGTCTCTTCGATTAAAATAGATGATCGGGTAGATAACTGAGTTCTCACAAGGGGAAGATGAACATCTCCATCCTTTGGCGCCTCTTCGAGGTTTTTTCCATCAAATGCGTCCTTTTTTTTTACCTTATCAAAGTCAGGAAGTGCCTCGGGGAGGTTTTCACTAGATGACTATTTTTTATTTTTCTTATTCTTATTTTTGCGACTAAAGTGTTCATCCTCCCCCAACCCCATGAGGTTGACATATGTATCCACAGACATATTGACAGGTGTGCTTTCATGTAGGTCCCAATCAATAAGCTCAGGGTGGTAAAGGGATAGGTTAATGGTACAAACGTATAAGCATTCAAACATGGATGATAGGTCAGTGTGATCGAGGTCATTGTATGCACGTATGATGGATTCCTCCTCGGGTATGTCTTCCAATGAGCCATCGTTCATGGAGACACTATTGGAAGTATTAGATGACATTGCAGGGCTTTTCTGTTTTATGTCATACCCAATGCCTATGTTCTTTGGTAGCTTTGACATATCAATAGGTTGCAACTGCCCTTGTTCTTCTTTACCTAGGCCCCTACCTTGGTAGTTATAATTTTCTGCAAACTTAGCTAACCGCGGATATGCTTCCTTAAAATATTCCTTTAGAGGAGGATCCGGCTGGGGTTCTTCTCAGTAGACCCATTGGCTTATATCCTCTTCTGGTGCATCTATGTTGACACTAGGGGATCTGAAAGTGGTGGTAGGGATGTTTTTACCACTGAAGGTGACAGCCTTGCCTTCCTTTGGAGTAGCGTGTGAAGATTGACCATACTCATGTGGTGACGGTGGCATGGTTGCTACATTGAGAGCAGTATGCATTTCGTATTCACCACACCCTTTGTCAATGATCTAGACTTTTGTGACTATAGGATCAATGGTGGAAGATGGAGTGGTTATCGTGGTGGAGGGTGGATTAGTGGATGATGACTGGGATGCCCCCATTTCAACCCTGGGATAATAATGTAAATGGGAAAATGATGCTTCTAAAGCACATAAATATTCAAATGGTTGGGGGTCAGCATAGATGGTGACTTCTTGTCTGTTGACCAGGAATTTTAGGCACTGATGGTACGTGGAGGGGATGGCTTGCATAGCATGGAGCCATGGGCGACCAAGGAGGAGATTATATGGCAAGTCTAGATCAAGGACATGACAGGTAATGTACTGAACCACAGGTCCCACTTGGATAGGAAGACTAATAATTCCTTCTGAATTCCTTTCTACATTATCATAGGCCTTGATCATGATGATCTGATTACTTAAATCTGCTTGAGTATACCCCACCTATTTTATAAATTTCATAGTACACAAATTGAGAGCAGAGCCATTATCTACCAAGACCCTTTTTATTTTATGACGAGCAACCACGACTTCGATATGCAAGGGGCGATTATGATTGACATCAATGTTTGGCATGTTGTTTGGCTAAAGTGCAGTTGATGAGATAAAGCTAGGTGTCCTACCAAAGCTTGAAATCGTGTAGGATCAATGTCATTAGGTACATGGGTTTCCTGTAGGGCTCTGTTGAGGATTTCTTGATGTACAAGGGAAGACTTAAGTAAATTCAAAATGGAGATATGAGCAGGGGTCTTTCCTAAGTGATCAAGGATGTTGTACTGAGAGCTTACATGAGTTGATTGGGTGGGTGCAGAGGCTGTAGGGATAGTGATGAGGACTCGTCGTGTAGTAACAACACACAAAGGGTCTTTGGCTTTGACATGTATCATGGATACATGAGGTTCTACCTACTCAAAGTAATGAATAATACCCTCGTAATTGAGGGGTACATTCTTATAGTTCACGTTATTTGTGTTGTTGTCTTGAGGATTACTGTTGGAGGTGCTCGGGCCTTGATTATGGTGTGGAAAGGCGTTTTGATATATCTACAATTGAGCATTGGACGATGAGGCCTAACTGGTGTCAACCTTAATATCTCCTCGATTAATGAGATCTTGGACATAGTTTTTCAGACCTTGACACTTATTCAAAGAGTGTCCTTTGATTTTATGGAACTCACAATATTCATTTTCCCTAAACCATGCATGCTTGGGCTTGGATTCGTCAAGTGGCTTGGTGATAGGATATGTGATTGGATAATTGACTTGTAACAATTTATTGAAAACAACACTCAGGGGTTCCCCTAATTGAGCATATTGGTGCTTAGTGTTCCCTTGGTTGTTCTGATTTGATTGTTGGGGAAGATGAGGTGCCCCCTGCAGTACAGATATGGCATTAGGTATGAAGGGTTGTTGTCTCAGGGATGTGTTAGCCACTTGGACATGTTTAGTATTAGTCACGCCGTCATTCACTGCATTCTTGTTCTTGTTCCAAAAACGTGGCTTGTCTCCAAATGACCTTTCTTTATCATGGCTATGTATTTTAATGTGCCCTTTGGCAACAAGGGCATGTTCAAGGATAGGTCCCTTTTCCACTATTTCCGTAAAAGTGGTGACACAATGTAACCTAAAGTTATGAGCCATGTCGAGATGAGAGTTCTCCACGAAGAGAGTGACCATGTCCTTATCTTTCAAAGGGGTTTTCATTCAGCTTGCTAGCGCACGCCACCTTTGGAGGTAGCTAGTAAAGGTTTCCCCCTCATGTTGTTTCTCTTTGAGGAGATCTACAGTGTCAGTGTCCTCCAAATTGAAAGATAAGTAGGAGACAAACTTTTCTGATAGGTCTACAAAAGATTTTATGGATCCTTTTTTGAGGTTCATGAACCACTCTAGGGCATTGCTTGCCAGGCTTTGTGGAAATAGGCGTAAGAGATAGTTGTCATTGTGCATAACCTCTTGACACTGGGAGTAAAACTCCTACAAGTGGGCCTTAGGATCTTTGTTCCCCCTGTATTTGTCAAACTTTGGCATTTCAAAATGTTTAGGGAAGGGGATCAGTGAGATGGAGGGATCGAATGGATACGAGCATATGTCTTCGAATTTGAATGATTGTTTGCTAGCCCCAGCTTGAAGATCCTTCAGAGCAACTTTGATTTCCAATAGATCCGAGTTGACCAGTGGCGAGTTGGGGGGATATTGATGATAGGATGATAAAGGATCTTGTTGAGTGAGCGTCGGATTGTTGGAGTATGGATTTTGATAGTTGGATGATGACATGCCTTGTTGGTAAGCCAGGGGATTTTGTTGATATGGGGGTTGTTGTTGTGGGGTATAGTACGGATTTGTTTGATAAAAGTGTGGGGTAAGCTGTTGAGTAGCTTGGATGGGATGTTGCGGAGTGGTTTGTTGGTGTTGAAGGTACTGTTGTGATTATTGGGAGGCCACATAAGGTGGTTGTAGATGAAATTGTTGCCAATTATGATAGTAGTAGTGTTGAGGGGGTTGTTGTTGTGATGTCAATTGTTGTATGGGCCGAGATGGGATGTTGTGTTGTGATTGAGCCTGCAGACGTAAAATGGATACGAGAAAGGGGGATATGGTCTAAGCGATAGGTCGAGATGGATTGCATTGTGGTTGGTAGGGTGGTTGTTGTGAAGAGACTAAAGCGTTATGCATGGGTTGTTGCTGATGAGATGGCTAAGATAGCATAGAAGTGTTTTGTAAAGGGGGTTGTTGGGTACCACCCAAAACATTCAGTTGGGATGTGCCTTGTGGAGGTAATTGAGGCAGAAGATTAGATTGATGAAGCTGTTGAGATGTATATGAAGGTGATGGTAGATTTGTGGCCACAGGAGGTGGAAGCAATGCAGTAAATGGGGTGCCCCCAGTGTTGACGGTAGGTTGATTCGAAAGAGGTGGTGTTGTTAGCGTTAATGGCGCAGGTTGTGGAACATTTTGTGGCATACCATAGGCAAAAGGATTATTGGGATTAGGCACTTGAGGACCCCCCATAACTGAGATTGGAGCGTGTGGGGGTGGTTAACATGATAAAGAATAGCATTGCCAAATTCAGGTTGATGCCAACCCTCCACCAGAGGAACATTGGGGATGTATGAACCCTCTGGTGTATTTTGCGAATGTTGGGGTATGTTAGATGTGGAGCTCCTATATTTGGATAAGTCAACACCCCAGGGAGGTTTGACACCCTTCTCAATTAGGTGGGCCAAAATTTCTTCCCCATGTTTTTCAAACAGACGGTCAGTCATTTGTACATTGGCGGGATTACTAAAATGTTCCTCAAGCGTGAGTTCGGGTTGATTAGCCATACTCTCTTCACCATGTGGTGAGTTGTTCTGATTTTCAATGTTGGAGTGTGATGAAGTACCATTATGAGGATCTTGGGGGATGTTGTTAGGATCTTGAGCAATATTTGTACCATTGGTGGGATTTGTATTGTTATTAAGGTCTTGAGACATGTTCACTTGGGAATTTTGACCTTCTTGTTGTGCCATTTGTTTCTTAACTTGTGATCTAGTTTGAACGTGCATGCAAATGTGCTATGGGTGGATTATAAGGATGTTTTTGATGAATGATTTGATTATGATTGAATTTAGATCATATTTTTTTAGATTGGATTGGATTTTGATTGGGTCAGATTTTGATTAGATAGATTGGATTGGATTGGATTTTGAACGGATTTGATTGGATTTTGATTGGATCAGATTGGATTTTGATTGGATTGGATTTTGATTGGATAGATTGGATTGGATTGGATTTTGACTGGATTTGATTGGATTTTGATTGGATCAAATTTTGATTGGATAAATTGAATTGGATTGGATTGTTAAGATTGATAGGATTGTGTTGGTTGAACAGACGTGATTTGATTGATTGGATAATTTGGTCCAATGATTGGGTTTGATAGATTTGGATGATTGAATGGGTATGATTGGATGATGAAAGATGTGAGAGACCCTGAGTTTAATCAAAGAAAGTTACCCTTAGTGACCTAGAGCATTGATTGATTAAGTGGATGATCACGGCATCGAATCCACCTCAAGATAGAAATGGATTGATTTTAGCCGAGGATGATAACTTATGACACCGAATTCACCTCAAGATGGAAGTAAATTGATTTGGGTCGAAGTTAACGACTAATAATCAAATTCAAGTGCTAAGGTCAATTTAGGTAACCACTTTGTAACACAAGGTTAAGGCGGTTTGATTATGGGTGGCGTTTATGAGATATGGGTTTGGTGATGTAAATGGTAAAATTTTGATGTTCACTAGGTGATGATATGGGCTTTCGAATGGATTATGGGAAAATTTAAAATGAGCGAATGGATTGAGGATGTTTGTGGAGAATAAATGGGGATTTAGAATGGTTAAACGGAGGTTTGTAATTATAAAATGGAGGTTTGGGATGATGAAATGGAGGTTTAGAACGATAAAATGGAGGTTTTGGGATGATGAGAAAAAGGTTGGGAATGATTAAATGATGGTTCAGAGGCTAAACGGATCCAAACGGGGGATTTTGGTTGTTCAGGAGGGAAAATTCACCCCTCTATAGTAAATCAGAGGGCGCAGTCGCCCTTCTGCGGTAAATCAGGGGGCGCAGTTGCCCTTCTGCGATAAATTAGGGGGCGCAGTCATCCTTCTACAGTAAATTAGGGGGTGCATTCACCCTTCTACAGTAAATCAGGGGGTACAATCACCCTTTTGCGGTAAATCAGGGACTTGGTTTGATGAAAATGACTATGGCAAAGACTTTAAAATGACAATTATAAGGCTAATTTTTCAAAAAGTTTACTGATTTCTCACAAGAAAACACTTTCAAGCAAATACAATCCTATGATTAGTGTTAAGGGTATGGCCAAAGAGGTCTTAATCTAGGATGCACAAGGTGTTTAGGGAGTCCTCGATATACTCTTAGTACGTGAGGCACAACTGTGAACACCAGCCCGTCACAAGAATGAGTTGAGAACTCTAGCGAGATACTGAAGGGCTTAGACCAACTTTTCACATCTATCTAGGTATCACCCTAACTTCGACGCTCTGCCAATCATGACGTGACTGGATTGGGGTACAGCTTTCGCTCTCCCCCCTTTATATACCCCGCCGGTACATGTGGTTGGAATCGTCCCTTGGGGTGATGAAATCCCCAAGCAGGTCCCACTATAAAAAAACACTAATCACCTCCAACTACTCCCCAGGCTCACACGAAGTGCAAGGGGAAAGTGAAAACAAACTAATGCTCCCTTTGGGTAACACAAAAAGATAAACATAACAAGCAATGAATATTACTTCCCCTAATTAAACTATATTCTCATATTAACGAAAAGAGCAAGGATAGTTTTAAAAATCTGAGCAAATGGATAGCCCCTCAAGAAAATGTTAATTGTTTTATCCCGCTTTCTTCATCATTTTCACAAGAATATGCTACAAAAAGTTAGCAAAAACACCAATATCCTTGCAAGAAACAGTGTTAGAGGGTTAGTACCTAAAAATAACAAAAACCAAAGCTAAAATGACAGTTTTACCTTCCAAAATGTGTTGCTTTGTGATGACAAAAGGGCGCAGTCACCCTTCTGCAGTAAATCAGGGGGCGCAGTCACCCTTCTGCGGTAAATCAGGGGGCGCAGTCACCCTTCTTAAAAAAAGTGTTAGCACAAAAAGTTTAACTGAGGGGGCGTAGTCGCCCTTCTGCAGAAAACATTAGTACAGAAACTTCAGCCAAGGGGGTGTCGTCGCCTTTCTATAGAAAACGTTAATACAGAGTTCAACCCAAGGGGGCGTCATCGTCTTTCTGTAGAAAATGTTAAAACAGAGTTCAACCCAAGGGGGCGTAGTCGCCCTTCTGCAGAAAAACAGAGGGCACAGTTGCCCTTTTGCAGTTACTAGGAGGGCGCAGTCGCCCTTCTGCGGTCACCAGGAGGGTGCAGTCGCCCTTTTGCGGTCACCAGGAGGGCGCAGTCGCCCTTTTGCGACATAATCCTGCAAAAAGCTCAACAACAACAAACGTGAAATATAGGAACCCGCTTGTGGGTCCCACCGGGCGTGCCAAAAATGTGATGTCCTAATGTTTAACCTATTCTAAGCAACTAAAATACAATGGAAAAACATAAAGAAAACACCTCAAGATTAGCCTAAGAAATTTGTAAATGCAAAGAGGAAAAGTGTAAAATGATGTTAAATAGATATACCTCCCTTTTGTAACTGAAACTCTTTAGTTGTCCCTTGATTTTGATTTGGTTTGTATGCTCTTTGATGGCTCTTGATGTGTAGATGATGTAGAAGGGAAGTACATAATGTGGAGGAAGGACAAGTACCTTCCAAGTACCTTAGGGAGTGAGAATATTTCCTTAAAAAAGAACTTCTTGTCTCCAAGTGGGAGTGAAAATGGCATTTGAAGAATTTCTCAAAAATCTCCATGGGAAAAGAAAAAGTGGTTGTAGAAATAAATGTGAATTACATTCATAGGAGAATCTAATGGATAAGAGAGTCTCCAAAAAGGTGGGAATTGGTCACATGTGCATGAGGTGACAAGTCAAATATTCTAGAAGCCTTGGAAATATAAAATGTGAATTAAAAATTTACATGGGGAGGAGAGAGACCTAGGATGAATAAAAGTGAATTAAAAATTCACATAGGAAAGAGGGTCAATGCCCAAAAAGGAAAATGGAAAGATTGACTAAAAAGTGGTATTAAAAGTGGCTAATGACTTTGATTAAAGTTGTGCAAATACTTGATTATGATAATTAATGGAAGATTAGAGACAAGTGGCAAATGTAGGAGGATGTGACATTAATCCTTGATTAAGAGGATGCACACCCTAATTATGAATTAATTAAATTAATTCAAATTAGAGATGGATTATGGAGGATGTGACAAGGAGAAAGAAAAGAAGAATTTTAAATTGATTTTAATTCAAAAGATTAAAATAACTAAATTAAATAAATTGGTGTATTTATTTAATTTAGAGAGGAGAAAGGTACCAGATAAAGTGTTTAATTATTAAATTAAATATTTTGGGTAAGTGCACCAAGATGGTTCCCAAAAAGGGGGCTTAAGTGGCCACTTTTTTTCTGAAATCGGGAAATGCTAACCTTGAACGTGAAATTGAGGATAGTTACACTCAAAATTTTGAGATGGAACAAAAACAAGGATCAAAATGCTCTGAGTCTACTTTCTAAACTACTAATTTATTTTGAAAATGGTTGAGATTAAGGGGTTCAAAAGAGAGATGTACAAAAATTGGTGTTGTTTTTGTTAGAAAAACATAACATAGCAACTCTTGTACGACCTGAGCATGGTGAACTTTTTTGTAGTATTTTTCAAATCACTATAGTCAGAAGTTAGCTAATAGCATCTAGTTGGTGCAAAAAATTTCTGATAATTTTTTAATGAATATTTGATTTTTTACTAATTTTCTAAGTGGGCACTTCCTAAAAAGCATAATTTTGGCCGTGCTCCCCCTACAAATTTTTGAAAATAATTGGTTTTTTTTTCTTTTTTTAAATTTGTAGAATGGAGTCTAGTTTCTAAAAATGTAATTTATTTGAAATTTTGATGAACGGTTAATTTACAACAAAAAAAACACTAAACACTATTTTTTGGAAAAAAACAGACATACAATCAAAAGAAATTATAGATGAAAAGTGAAAAAAAATTACATTGTTGGATAGCTAAGGGAGAACCTAACATTACCCATGTTTTCGATTTTGTCAATATTGAACTAGATGCAATCTTGATGGTGAGCACGAACCCGATTATGTGAAAAATTGTAGAATTTGCAAAAACACATCTCTGGCCTTGTTGGGAATGCCCTCCAAGCCTTTGGGTTGGTATTCCAAGGCAAATAATTTCTCTTTTTTCTTTGTTTTTAATTCAAATTAACGCATGCGTGTTATAACGCGCTCACATTAACGTGAGCACATTTTTAAAAAAAACTCATAAGTGGCCAGAAAATTGGTACCCAACTTCATACACCCGCCCCTTTAAGAGTCTTATGTGGGAAGTGTAATATTAATTAAATAAATTAATATTGACAGAATTGATGAATAAAGAGGTGAATTTGATCATATGGGAGTGATCAAATTTGGGTGTCTACATTTTCAAGTGTTCAGGTTTTAATCTTCAATTTCTTTAGTTAGTGTCTTTATTTTTTTCTAAAAACCTATGTATAGTATTTTTGGTGTCACTTTTTATTCATTTATCCAAATTTGAAAAAAAACATTTAACATTCTAGACTCTATTCTATACACATTCAAAAAAATTAACTTTTGATTAGTTTTCAAAAAACTAGGGTGCAACATGCTAAATTTTTTATTTTTTAGGATGTGTTCACTTTGAAATTTAATAAAAGATTATATATTTAATTAATAAATAACAGAAAAATCCCCTATTAATGGGTCTCTAGTGTTGAGGCTAAGTAATTTGTTAGACCTAGTATGGTCAGGCGAGCACTAGAAGAAGGATGGATCAAGTCAAACTTCGATGCAACCTCAAGAGGAAACCCCAGTCCCTTTAGTGCGAGTTGCATCTTGAGAAACTGCAGAGGGGAGAAATTGAGGAAACTTAAAGTTCACCTCTCGAGTGGCGCGAATAATGTCGCAAAAATGCATGCCCTTCATTCTAGTCTAGAACTGGCTCGCAAAGAAAAAATAAGTAAGTTTTCCATTGAAGGAGATTCCCAAATCATTATCAATGCCATTATAAAATGTAATACAACAAATTGGAAACTCAACAAAATTCTTGCAGATTGTCTTGAGCTTCTCAATAGCTTTGAAGATTTTAAACTCTCCCACACCTATCAAGAGGGAAATAAAGAGGTTGATGCCTTGGCCAATGAGGTCATCAACATCACCCCAAGTATCGACGTCACCACTATCTTAGTTCAAGGTGGCCAAATGGGAGGAATTGACATCTCCCATGTAGTACCCCTCCATTTATGCTTATGTTTTCTATTGCATGTTTTTATACTGTTAGACTTTGGTACTTTGTTTGGATATTTTGATCGCTGGTTTTGAGCGACAGTGGATTCACTTTGTGACATGATGATACATTGTATGGTGTTAATTGATTTCTGACATGCTTTGATATAGCGTAGATGTTTTTTCTTCAGATGATCATTGCTATGTATTTGTTTATGATGGACTAACAGTTATTTAAGTTGTCAGTCTGATATGACGTGTATTGGTGTGGAGAACAGAATCGCATCACTCACTTGCGAGTGCCCTATAATGTCTATGATTTTCTCCACACGGTGTGCCTATACAATGGATTATATATATATATATATATATGCATGTTATTGGTTTGATTGCGGATTAGGTACATGACAATCGACTCACCGTTACTCGTGTCCTGAGTGTCAAGACTCAACGGATATGTTGATTGGGAGGTAGTAGCATGGTTCATCCTAGTCTAGTCTATAACCCACATAGTACATCATGTTTTAGTTCAGTAGATTGTCTCTTGTCTTTTCTCGTTTGGATTAATTTGAAAGGAAAAATTTAATTAATAATAGTTTATTATGTTTTAATTTACTGTTATTTAAATTAATTTTTAAATGTTAAAGAAATTAGTTTTGCATGTTATTTAATAAATTAATTAGTTTGTTTGGTTAAATAATTTGATCTTAGAGATTAAATTTATTTAATTAAATAAATTAATTAATTAAATTAAAATTGTTTTAAAGTGTCTGTGAATAGATTTTATTTAAATTAAATATTTTTGTGGAAATGGCATTTTTAATTATTAAATAAATTTTTGCATTTGAAATTTGTAAATTTTAAATAAATTAATTAAATTCATGCAAATCTTGAAAGGCAAGATTGTCGAGAAGTTGTTAAAAGATATTTTTGTACTTCTCGACATGTGTACCGGTTGAATTTATTGTTTGTGGTTGAGGTTGTTCACGGATATTATTTGGGATCTAGGAAACACAGAGGAATTATGAATTTTTTTCTTCACGAGAAATGAAAGAATAATTTGCTGTGTAAAAATCAATTTTAAAGAAGTTGTTACTTCCTCTGTTTTGGTTATATATTTGTGGAAGATCCCTTTGGTGGGAAGTTCTTTGTGTTGGTTATAGCTTTCCTGTGGATTTGGGATTTTTCTGGAGAAGCTTTGGTGGATTGTGCGCTTCAGGCAACATAAGCTTTTCTCTACAGGCAGCTTTCAAGATTACGAGAAAAATAGGTATTTTTCTTTGTAATTAAATTGATTTCTTTTAAAATGATTGCCTGAGTAAATGTCTGTTTATGAAAGCTGTATTTCTTCTCGGGAAATTTAGAAAATAATTTTGTGAATTTGATTTCCTCTCTGTAAATAAAATTGTGAAAACAAAGTATTATAGAGAAATCAAAGAGCAAAATAGTAGAAATCTACAGGAGAAAATTTGATAAAACCTTAGAAGGGTTTAATGTTTAAAACCTCTGTTAAAAGTTAGTGATTAATTTGGGGATTTGTAATAAAATTCTCAGTTAATGTATTTAATGATTTTGGGTATAAATTGTTTAGTTTTGAAGCTTTACCCAAATTCCTGTTGAAAAAAATTATGTTAAAAATTATTGCCCAGTTTCAATATTTTGATGCTATTTAAATTATATATATGTAACCATATATGTATATATATTTGTGATTAATATATATATACATATACAGATACATATATATAATAATTTTTAATTTAATTTCAGAGAAATTATATGTAGAAATCGTCGTACGCGATTGTACATTTGTCAAAAATTTTAAAGAAATTTTTAAATGATGAAAAACGGATTTATGAAACCCATCACGCAATTTTCTATTGAATCACAAAAAATTTTGTTTGATTAAATGAAATTCGTATGGAATGGGAGCCGCAGGGGGCTACCCCCACGACCGACCCCATAGGGAGCCGGCTGTGAGGGCAGCGCTCGGCGCTGCCTTTGCAGGCAGTGTCGGCGCAGCCTGCACAGTCGTGCCCCAATGGGGGTTCGACAATGGCAGCCGACGGCCCTGCGAACTTAGGGTTCTATCTTTTGGTTAATACTTGTATTTCAAAATGTATATTATTTTGTTTATTAAATATATATATATAAATATATATATATTTGTATATATATATATATATTCACCAGTATAAATAAGATTTATTCTATTATTTAAATAAGTTAATATAGTTATTTAAATGTATATTCAAACACCATGATTAGAATGTTTATATAAATGTGTTTTATTGTTTAATAATGAAACAAAGTTTATGTTATTTTTATTATATCATTTGGTTATGAAAATTGGGCAAATTGTAGATCTAATTTTCGTATTGCATGAAAAAAATAAATTAAATTTTATTTTATGAATAATTTAGGTACTTCAAATTATTGTTTGAATTGGATTTAGTATATCCTAATGTAGACTTTTATTTTTCAATTTGCTTTAAATCCCGTTTCTTTGTTGGAAAAATTGGGAAAGTTTTAAATGAACAAGTCTTCCAGACAAGTTGGATAATGTGGGGGAATGTGTTTGTTTTAATTGAATTCTTGTGTTGGCTAAGGATGTGTACGCGGTATTGTATGGTGTTTAGACACCTGATTTTGTGAACATAGACTTGATGTTCGTTATGAAAGTGTAGAAATTTTATGTTGTAATATGTACATCTTGTCTACCTTAGTCAATAAAACTTAGATTCCTTTGTTATGTTTAGGGGAGTGGCTCTATATGAGGGCTGACACACAAAGTGGTGTCAGGGTAACTTACAAAGAGTTAGTAAGTCAATGATAACTAAACAACACAGTAGTTAGAATTAAAATCTTTAACAAGATTAATATGCCTAACTTAATGACTCTTGAGCTAGTTCAGTCTTGAGTATAAGATGAGAAGGCCTAGAATGGAAAATTGATATCTTGTTACCTTAAAAGATATTCGATTCTGCAATAGCTTGCAACAGGGCTGGGTTTCGTAAGAGGTTACCAGGGTAACCCAAGTTGGGGGCCGAAACCTAGGAAGAAACACCAGGGTAACCTTTGCAATATTGTGATGACACTCCACCTAAAATAATAGTTTACCTTGTGTACTTAGTACATTCAATTGTCTAAAATCTAAAAGTAATGTAACCATCAGTAGTTATGTACTTGTGTCTAGGGTTAGTAGATTATGTCTAGGTAACCATATTACTATCTCCTAGCATGGGGGGTGGACCTACGGGTACCACATGGTTGGGTGGAATGTGCTCCTTACTCTGTTGGGTCCCCATTTTATGATCATGGCATCGAGAGCTTCGTGGATGGAGAGCTCGTACTTGGATATAGATGTACTTTCTTTATTACATTAATGTAAATCTTGTATTGAAACATCCCTCCATTGTTTATGAGGTGAACATTGTAAAATGTAATTGTAACTATTATTGATCTACCTCATCAGATGAATGAGTATTGTAATATCTTATCAAATGCAATGTAAGAAACATGTTTGTACTTTATATTATCTTGAATAGAATTTCAAATGTTATGCAATGTATATTTTTAAGTTTATGATTAATTAAATATATGCAATGCAAAATACTAAAGTCATTTATGGAAACTCAAGTAGTGTAACGTCACGTAACTTAGTGAATGTATGCAACTAATTAACTTAATATTATTACTTTAAAAAAAATTTATTACACCTTTATACATAATTGCAACATTCCTTAGGTTATTAAGACGGGGCATTACAAATTGGTATCAGAGCCAGGTTATAAACACTGGACGCTCTGGGTAATCGTGAGCCCATTAGGTTGACCTAGTACGTAGTGTTGCTATTTGTTAGCCTTAGTTGATTAGTATCTAAGACTCATTATTGTTGTGTAGGAATATGCCTAGACGAGGTGGAAGAGGTCATGGTAGAGGTCGAGGTGGAGGCCGAGGGCCAATCCCTCAGGTTACTCCCCCTCTGAGTCCTCATCAGAGTGATCAGGCAGAGTAGTTGGATCAGAGGAATGAGGGACAAAATCCTGAACAGTCAGGAGTAGAGGGTTCACAGATACGTCCTTTATTAGAGGAGGTCCTAGCTCGACTTGGACCTAGACAGGAAGTTGAGTAGGAGGTTGTTAGAGAGAGAGATAGATCTCCTAGGAGAGTAGATGATACAGTGCATCAGGACACTATTATTGCAGGACACATGCGAGATTTACTGAGGGCATGCCCTCCTACCTTTGATGGTGTAGGAGGTGGCTTAGAGGAAAAGACCTAGCTACGAGATTTGGGTAGATGCTTCGCCATGCACCCTTATGGTAGCAATACCTGTGCGAGATGCGCTATTATGCATCTGAGAGGATTCGCCTCTACTTGGTGGCGCCTGGAGGAGCAGAAGCTCCACTTAGATATTGGGTCTGTGTCTTGGGAGATGTTCTTGGAGAAGTTTAGAGCATGGTTCGTATCGAAACACTGGAGGCAGCGACGGGCTGACGAATTTCATGATCTACGTCAATTGGCTCTATTTGTTGAGTAATATGAACATAGATTCTATGAACTCAAGCAGTATGCAGGTATTGGTGATGATGAGCCTATGCTAGTACAGCACTTCATCAGGGGTTTAAATACTCGCATTAGTGGTGGAGTCAGAGTCTTTGAGCCAAAGACTATGGAAGTTGTGGTGGAGAAGGCTCGAATAGTGGAAGAGAATCTTGTTATGGCGTTAGGTGGTCACACAGGAGTACAAATTAGCAGTGCTCCTATAGCAAGTTTTAGTTCATGGGGTGGACAGGCACAAACAGGAGGTTCCTCTAGGAACCAACAGACACCCTCAAAGGGTGGGCAACAACAACAACGTACACCTCAAAAGAATAATAATCCACAACCACAACAAGGTAATAGTCCACAAACAGGAAAGGGTCGCAACTGGTGGCTCAACAAGCACAATAGGCAGGATCAGCCTGCTCAGAGTGCTCAGTCTACTGTCAGTAGAGGTAGTTTCCAGCAATCCAATGCACCTTCGGGTGGCAGAGGATTCGGTAGAGGCATAGGTTGTTACTCGTGTGGACAGCAGGGACACATTGCTAGGCAGTGTCCGATGAGAGGTTCTACTGGTTTTGGGCCTCGACCTATAGTTTCAGAGCCTACAATGGGTGATGCAGGATTATCACATACAGTATATGTTGCGGTTAATGACCACCAAGCCGATCACCAGAACATAGTGGTTGAGACTTTAGGTAAGTTACATGGTGTTAGTGTTTCCATTCTTTTTGATTCTGGAGCTACCGACTCCTTTATTTCACCGACCATCATTGACCATTGTGGTCTTGTGGCAGTAAAACAAGGTGGTAAGTGGTAGGTTGAATTCACCTCTAGGGTGAAAGTAGCAGTAGAGAACTTAGTACATAATTGTGAACTTAAAATTGGTATGTTAACTACTTTAGTAGATTTATATGTTACACCTTTAGGATCGTATGACTTAGTTTTAGGTATGGATTGGTTAGCATCTTATCATGCTGTGATTGACTGTCGACTTAAGACAGTTAGTTGCATTAATGATTTTTGTGCGAAAGTGGAAATCATAGGTGTTCAAAGACCTATCTCTTTGCGGATGATATCTGCTATGCAATTAAAGAGATGTCTTCATCAGGGATGTCAACTATTTGCAACAACAGTTACTGATTTGGAAGAAGGTGAGAGTCGAGAGGTATCTCTTGATGATCATCCTATTCTTAGGGAATTCACAGACGTGTTTCCCGATGACATACCTGGTATGCCACCAAAGAGGGATATTGATTTTAGAGTTGACTTAGTTCCTGGAGCTGAGCCTATATCTAGAGCTCCATATAGAATGACGACTCAGGAGTTAGAGGAACTCCGTATTCAATTAGAGGAACTATTAGAAAAGGGTTTCATTTTTCCTAGTGTTTCCCCTTGGGGAGCACCCATTATCTTCGTAAAGAAGGATGGATCACTTAGACTGTGCATTGACTATCATCAATTGAACAAGGTTATGATTAAGAATTGTTATCCTTTGCCTAGAATCGATGATCTTTTCGATCAAATTAAGGGAGCTAATGTGTTCTCTAAAATTGATTTGAAATTTGGTTATCATCAATTGTGTATAGCCGAAGCAGACATTCATAAAACTGCATTTCAAACTCGTTATGGGCACTACGAATTCACAATAGTACCATTTGGGTTAACGAACGCACCATCAGTATTTATGAGTTTAATGAATGGTGTTTTTCGTACATACCTTGATCACTTTGTCCTGGTATTTCTTGATGATATTTTGATCTATTCAAGAAACATGAAGGAGCATGAAGAACATTTGAGATAGGTATTGCAATGTTTAAGGGAAAATCAATTGTATGCGAACCTGTAGAAGTGTGACTTCTTTCACATTGAGGTAAAATACCTTGGACATGTAATTTTTGGAAAAGGTATTGTTGTGGATCCTTCAAAGATTCAAGCTATTGTAGATTGGCCCGCACCTACTAATATAGGTGAAGTTCGTAGTTTTATGGGTCTAGCTGGTTATTATAGGCAGTTTGTTGAGGGGTTTTCTAGAATTGGTCATCCTATTACTTCTCTTCAGAGGAAAGGGAAGAAGTTTGTTTGGATAGAGCAGTGTTAGTTGGCTTTTCAGACACTTAAAGAAAAGTTGACTAATGCACCTATACTGATTGTTCCTAATCCTACTAAGGATTTTGTAGTATGCACAGATGCATCCTTAGAGGGTTTGGGAGCAGTTCTGATGCAAGATGGGCATGTGATTGCTTATGAGTCTCGCAAACTCAAGGATCATGAATTAAACTATCCTACTCATTATCTAGAACTAACTGCAGTAGTGCATGCATTAGTTCGGTGGAGGTATTTATTATTAGGTCATCGTTTCGAACTTCATACTGATCACTATAGTCTACAATACATTTTTACGCAACCTAACTTGAATGCTAGACAAAGACGGTGGATGGAGTTCTTGTGTGAATACGATTTTGAAGTGAAATATGTTCAAGGAAAAGAGAACGTAGTGGCTGATGCTCTTAGTCGTCGTCGACATGAGATCTCTACTACTACTCTTGAAGTAGATTTGAGAGGTCAAATATTAGCTACACTTCCTACTGATAGATTGTATCAGGAAGTAAAGTCAGAGATAGAATCTGGTAGACCTTTAGAAGGTCGATTTGTAGGGTATGTTCTAGAATTGGATGGTATATTACGGCATTTAGGTCATATTTATGTACCACATTTTGACAATCTTCGTACATTAATTATGACTGAAGCTCATTGAGCTCCATACTCAACTCATCCAGGTGTTAAGAAAATGCATGCCGATCTTCGGCAATTGTATTTCTGGCCTAGTATGAAATGTGATATTGCTGATTATGTATCGAGATGTCTTGAATGCCAGCAAGTCAAAGCTGAGCATTAACATCCCGCTAGATTATTACAGCCACACCTCATTCCTGAATGGAAATGGGATATTATATCCGTTGACTTTATTGTAGGGTTACCCACATCATCACATCGACATGATGCCATTATGGTAACTGTTGACTGATTGACTAAAGTAGCTCATTTCTCACCAGTACGATCATCATATAATGCTTCATCCGTAGCTAGGATATTCATGGAGGACATAGTTAGATTGCATGGGATTCCTTGTAGGATTATTTCTAATAGAGATCCCGTATTTACTTCAGCTCTATGGACTTCATTACAACATGCTCTAGGTACACAGTTGAACTTTAGTTCAGCATATCATCCTCAAACTGATGGACAGACGGAGAGAGTTAACCAAATATTAGAGGATATGCTTAGAATGTACGTAATGGACCAACAATCACGTTGGGAGGATTATCTGTATTTAGTAGATTTTGTTTACAATAACAGATATCAGAGTTCCATAGGTATGCCACCATTTCAGGCATTATACGGTCGTCCTTGTCAAACTCCTTTGAGTTGGGATGGACTAGAGGATAGAGTATTACTTGGACCTGAGATACTTCGAGACATGGAGCAGCAGGTTGACCGTATTAGAGAACATTTGATAGCAGCACAGGATAGGCAAAAGAAGTATGCCAATGCACATAGAATAGATCGACAGTTTGCTGTTGGTGATAGAGTGTTTCTTCGAGTGCGACCGCGAAAGAGTCCAATCCATTATGGAAAAGGCTCTAAGCTTGCACCTCGTTTTGTTGGGCCATTTGAGATCTTAGAGAGAATTGGTCCTGTGGCGTATCGACTCGCCTTACCACCCAGTTTGTCATGTATTCATGATGTTTTTCATGTATCAGTTCTTAGACCTTATCATCCCGACATTTCTCATGTACTTGATTGGAATGTGTTACAGGTAGAGGACGGGCAGCTGGCTTTGCAGCCCATGGCCATTCTACAGCACCAGACGCTCGATCTCAGGGGTCGAGACATTGATCAGGTGAGGGTCCAATGGGATCCTAGCCATGAGGCTTCTGCTACTTGGGAGGATGCGACACGCATGAGGGAACTTTATCCCTATATGTTCATAGGCTTTCAAGAGCAAGCCTGATCCTAGGGGGGGAGGATGTAGTACCCCTCCATTTATGCTTATGTTTTCTATTGCATGTTTTTATACTGTTAGACTTTGGTACTTTGTTTGGATATTTTGATCGCTGGTTTTGAGCGACAGTGGATTCACTTTGTGACATGATGATACATTGTATGGTGTTAATTGATTTATGACATGCTTTGATATAGCGTAGATGTTTTTTCTTCAGATGATCATTGCTATGTATTTGTTTATGATGGACTAACAGTTATTTAAGTTGTCAGTCTGATATGACGTGTATTGGTGTGGAGAACAGAATCACATCACTCACTTGCGAGTGCCCTATAATGTCTATGATTTTCTCCACACGGTGTGCCTATACAATGGATTATATATATATATATATATATGCATGTTATTGGTTTGATTGCAGGATTGCAGGTACATGACACCGACTCCACCTGGTTACTCAGGTCTGAGCGTGTCAAGACTCAACGGATATGTTGATTGGGAGGTAGTAGCATGGTTCATCCTAGTCTAGTCTATAACCCAGTCATAGTACATCATCTGTTTTAGTTCAGAGTCATAGATTGTCTTGTCTTTTCTCGTTTGGATTAATTGCTTTGAAAGGAAAAAAAATTTAATTAATAATAGTTTATTATGTTTTAATTTACTATTATTTAAATTAATTTTTAAATGTTAAAGAAATTAGTTTTGCATGTTATTTAATAAATTAATTAGTTTGTTTGGTTAAATAATTTGATCTTAGAGATTAAATTTATTTAATTAAATAAATTAATTAATTAAATTAAAATTGTTTTAAAGTGTAAGTGAATAGATTTTATTTAAATTAAATATTTTTGTGGAAATGGCATTTTTAATTATTAAATAAATTTTTGCATTTGAAAATTGTAAATTTTAAATAAATTAATTAAATTCATGCAAATCTTGAAAGGCAAGATTGTCGAGAAGTTGAACTAAAAGATATTTTTGTACTTCTCGACATGTGTACCAGTTGAATTTATTGTTTGTGGTTGAGGTTGTTCACGGATATTATTTGGGATTTGGGAAACACAGAGGGATTATGAATTTTTTTCTTCACGAGAAATGAAAGAATAATTTGCTGTGTAAAAATCAATTTTAAAGAAGTTGTTACTTCCTCTGTTTTGGTTGTATATTTGTGGAAGATCCCTTTGGTGGGAAGTTCTTTGTGTTAGTTATAGCTTTCCTATGGATTTGGGATTTTTTTGGAGAAGCTTTGGTGGATTGTGCACTTCAGGCAACAGAAGCTTTTTTCTACAGGCAGCTTTCAAGATAACGGGAAAAATAAGTATTTTTCTTTGTAATTAAATTGATTTCTTTTAAAATGATTGCTTGAGTAAATGTCTGTTTATGAAAGCTGTATTTCTTCTCGGGAAATTTAGAAAATAATTCTGTGAATTTGATTTCCTCTCTGTAAATAAAATTGTGAAAACAAAGTATTATAGAGAAATCAAAGAGCAAAATAGTAGAAATCTACAGGAGAAAATTTGATAAAACCTTAGAAGGGTTTAATGTTTAAAACCTCTGTTAAAAGTTAGTGATTAATTTGGGGATTTGTAATAAAAATATTAGTTAATGTATTTAATGATTTTGGGTATAAATTGTTCAGTTTTGAAGCTTTGCCCAAATTCCTATTGAAAAAAATTTTGTTAAAAATTATTGCCCAGTTTCAATATTTTGATGCTATTTAAATTATATATATGTAACCATATATGTATATATATTTGTGACTAATATATATATATACATATACAGATACATATATATAATAATTTTTAATTTAATTTCAGAGAAATTATATGTAGAAATCACCGTACGTGATTGTACATTTGTCAAAAATTTTAAAGAAATTTTTAAATGATGAAAAACGGATTTATGAAACCCATCACGCGATTTTCTGTTGAATCGCGAAAATTTTTGTTTGATTAAATGAAATTTGTATGGCATGGGAGCCGCAGGGGGCTACCCCCACGGCCGACCCCATAGGGAGCCGGCTGTGAGGGCAGTGCTCGGCGCTGCCTTCGCAGGCAGTGCCGGTGCGGTCTGCATAGCCGTGCCCCAATGGGGGTTCAATAATGGCAGCTGATGGCCCTGTGAACTTAGGGTTCTATCTTTTGGTTAATACTTGTATTTCAAAATGTATATTATTTTGTTTATTAAATATATATATATATATATATTTGTATATATATATATATATATATATATATATATATATATATATATATATATATATATATATATATATATATTTGTATATATATATATATATTCACCAGTATAAATAAGATTTATTCTATTATTTAAATAAGTTAATATAGTTATTTAAATGTATATTCAAACACCATGATTAGAATGTTTATATAAATGTGTTTTATTGTTTAATAATGAAATGGAGTTTATGTTTTTATTATATCATTTGGTTATGAAAATTGGGCAAATTGTAGATCCGATTTTCGTATTGCATGAAAAAAAAAATTAAATTAAATTTTATGAATAATTTAGGTACTTCAAATTATTGTTTGAGTTGGATTTAGTATATCCTAATGTAGACTTTTATTTTTCAATTTGCTTTAAATCTTGTTTCTTTGTTGGGCAAATTGGGAAAGTTTTAAATGAACAAGTCTTCCAGACAAGTTGGATAACGTGGGGGAATGTGTTTGTTTTAATTGAATTCTTGTGTTGGCTAAGGATGTGTACGTGGTATTGTATGGTGTTTAGACACCTGAGTTTGTGAACATAGACTTGATGTTCATTATGCAAGTGTAGAAATTTTATGTTGTAATATGTACACCTTGTCTACCTTAGTCAATAAAACTTAGATTCCTTTGTTATGTTTAGGGGAGTGGCTCTATGTGAGGGCCGACACACAAAGTGGTGTCAGGGTAACTTACAAAGAGTTAGTAAGTCAGTGATAACTAAACAACACAGTAGTTAGAATTAAAATCTTTAACAAGATTAATATGCCTAACTTAATGACTCTTGAGCTAGTTCAGTCTTGAGTATAAGATGAGAAGGCCTAGAATGAAAAATCGATATCTTGTTACCTTAAAAGATATTCGATTCTGCAATAGCTTGCAACAGGGCTGGGTTTCGTAAGAGGTTACCAAGGTAACCCAAGTTGGGGGCCGAAACCTAGGAAGAAACACCAGGGTAACCTTTGCAATATTGTGATGACACTCCACCTAAAATAATAGTTTACCTTGTGTACTTAGTACATTCGATTGTCTAAAATCTGGAAGCAATGTAACCATCAGTAGTTATGTACTTGTGTCTAGGGTTAGTAGATTATGTATAGGTAACCATATTACTATCTCCTAGCACGGGGGGTGGACCTACGAGTACCACATGGTTGGGTGGAATGTGCTCCTTACTCCATTGCGTCCCTAGTTTATGATCATGGCATCGAGAGCTTCATGGATGGAGAGCTCATACTTGGATATAGATGTACTTTCTTTATTGCATTAATGTAAATCTTGTATTGAAACATCCCTCAATTGTTTATGAGGTGAACATTGTAAAATGTAATTGTAACTATTATTGATCTACCTCATCAGATGAATGAGTATTGTAATATCTTATCAAATGCAATGTAAGAAACATGTTTGTACTTTATATTATCTTGAATGGAATTTCAAATGTTATGCAATGTATATTTTTAAGTTTATGATTAATTAAATATATGCAATGTGAAATACTAAAGTCGTCTATGGAAACTCAAGTAGTGTAACGTCGCGTAACTTAGTGAATGTATGCAACTAATTAACTTAATACTATTACTTTAAAAAAAAATTATTACACCTTTATACATAATTGCAACATTCCTTAGGTTATTAAGACGGGGCATTACATCCCACTTCACCATCATGTTATAGGTGCACTCCTATACTAATTGCATGGCATCCTGGGGGTATAGTAAAGCTTAGTTGAGTTTGCACATTCCAAGTATTCAGATGTCATAAATAAATTCATAAGCATGAGAAGGACCGTTGCAAAGGAAGGAAATATTTGGAAGAGATTTTTTTCTTATGCAAAATGTGGGATGGCATGATCATGGGCTATATCTTCACGATTGAATCTCCCTATTTGAATCTCTTAATCTCCACCATTCTTTTTTAAATAGTATTTTAGAAAATATTTTTCGAGCACTACTAATCTTGTTCTTGTCACATCTTCAATTTCTCATCAAAAATCACTTTTTACTAGTTTCAAAATAAAAGTGGTCACTTTTTACTCCCTTTTGGTTCCCCATTTCCATACACATACCCCATGATCAAGAATTAATATTGATGTTGCATGAAATATAGTTGAAGTGTACAAATTAATTCTCGTATTCTAATGAACGTAACTAGATCTATGTAATCTTAGAAATCTCTATGGGTAAAATTCAAGACCTTTTGGATTGAACTATCTAGCACTACAATAATGAACTATGATCCATATGAATGATCTAATAGAAAGTTACAACAAAGATCTCTTTACTTTTTCCTCCTTGTATTAAATATTTTAAGAAGGTATTTTTAAAGACCTTGGGGGAGATTGGTGAACTACTAGCTTCAAATTCTCCTAGGTCAACCCCCCAAGAAAAATTAACTTACAACTCTAAGTGAATGTTCAAACACAACATTCCCAAAGACACAAATGGCCTATGTGATTCTAATACAAAGTTTGATTCATTTTCCCTTAGAAAATAAGGTGTGCTCTAAATATTTTTTCTTTATAGTCCTATATGAATTAATTACACATTGAATGTCTTTGAATACCAAGACATAAGAATAATTCACAAAAAATATGTGTATCTTAGCTCACAATTGTTAGTAAGAAAGGGTTACACGACTAGAATCTAAATTTGAACATTTAAATGTTGTGTTCTATTTAGAGCCTTGTATAATCAATCCCAAGTCACATGAGATTGATCCACAACAAATAAGTGTTTGTATTCAATAAATGTGTGGACATGTGTGTGAATATGTACGCTAATAAATGATGCACGTAAATGATAAATATGTGGGAATGTGCATGAGATAAGGTCAAATACGTGGAGGTGGGTGTGAATGAATATAAAATAAATAGAGAAAGGTATTAGGTTATGAGCCAAACTTAGAACAAGAGTATGTTACTTAATGAGATCAAGTTTCCACAATTCATATTGTTTATAGTTGAACTTGTTTTTGAATTCGATTGTGTAAGATATTTTTGCATCAATATTTCATAACACACTTTGTGATCCACCATTAGGATGTAAAAGGTGTAGGAGAAAAATGGTTGATTGCAAACCAAGAGGGGCTACAAATATAGGGGGAGGGGGGAGGTTGCATGAGAATCAAAATAGAAATTAGGAAAAATAAGGAAATCAAAAGTTAGGAAATTCAAAGAAGGAAATTAAATAACAAAAAATTGATTGAAGAAAATAAAGAGAAAAAAGCTTAGAAATTGAATAATATTAAATAAAGATATGTAGATCTATAAATAAACATAAAGATAAATTATTATAAAAATTATGGATAACCCTAAGAATTTGAAATAAAACTTTGAAATAAAATAATGATAATACATAAATTAAATAAATAAAGGATAACTTTATATAAACAAGATATAAGTATATCATCAAAATAATATTTAGATGTCAATATATCTTACTAAGAGACTATTTAATGGATAAAAAGATATCTAATTCATAGAATATTAAAGATATATTATTATTTTAAAATTTATCTTAATTATATAAAGATTTAAAAGCAATATCTTTATAATTTAATTAAAGATATCTAATATTTTTATATCTTTTATAAATAAAGATATCTTTATTTATAAAGGATATTAAGATATCATTATATTTAGAACACAATAATCTTCATAAAAGAAATATTAAAGGGAAATAAGAAGATATATAACTACCTTATAAGATAATGAGATATAAGAGAGAAAGAAAAGAAGTTGATTATAGGGGAAAAAAATATCTATATGAAAAATTTAATAGAAATGGCTTATAATTTATCTAGATTTATGAAAAAAGATAAAGCTATGGAATAAGAAATCTTTATAAGAAACAAACTAAGGTAATTTTATATCTAATAAATATGAAGATATTTATAATTTTTACTTAATATTATAAAATACTTATGAAGACAAAAAATTAAAATCTTGTCTTATGTAACATTAAATAAGATATCTTAATATTATAAAGCAATAAGAACTTTACAATAACATATCTTTATCTCTATTAGTAAAGTTATTATTGTTTTATAATATTAAGGTATCTTATTTAATGTTATATAAGACAAGATTCTAACTTTTTTGTCTTCATAAGTATTTTTATAATATTAAGCAAAAATTATAAATATCTTCATATTTATTAGATATAACATAACCCAATAAGTAGCTATTTTATTTCTTATAATGGTTTATTATTCTATAGTTTATCTTGTTTTATAAATATAGATAAATTATAATGCATTTCTATTAAATTTTTCATATAGATAATTTTTTTTTTCCTATAATCAACTTTTTTCTTTCTCTTATATCTCATTGTATTATAAGGTTATATATCTTCTTGTTTCTTTTAAGATTTCTTTTATGAAAATATTATTGTGTTCTAAATATAATGAAATCCTAATATTCTTTATAAACAAAGATATCTTTATTTATAGAAGATATAAAGATATTAGATACTTAAATAATTAAATTATAAAGATATTGCTTTTAAATCTTTATATAATTATTGAAATTTTTTTATAATAATATATTTCTAATAAGCCTATGAATTAGATATATTTTTATCTATTAGATAGTATCTTATTAATAAATATTTATATCTAAATATTATTTTGATGATATACTTATATCTTGTTTATATAATGTTATCCTTTATTTTATTTTTTTAGTACTTGCCTTAGCATAGCACTATTGTAATGAGTTTGGATTTTTTTAGTTAACTAGTTATTAATAATTTAGTTTTTGAGCAATCAAAAACAATATTTAAATAAAAATTAAAATTAAATTCAATTTTGTAAAGTCAACTTGTAAAATATTTAACTTTACAAATTATAAAATTTATTTTTTGTACATATGATTGGTTAAAAAAGTTATGTTTGTTATTGGCGGATAAAGCAAATTAAACATTTTTTTAAGGAATGATTTTTCATTTTTTTCTTTAGAAAATCATTTCATTAAATCTTTCTAAAATAAATAAATGTTAACTATTTTGACATTTTTTTAAGAATGATTTTTTGATGCATGTAATTGTTATTTTTTTATTAAAGAAAATCTTACAAAAATCAATTAGCTATTTTATAGAGATTTGATTCACACTATGTTAATTATAATAATTATAACAATATTTTAAAATATATTAATATTATAATTTATTACCTATTTACTTAGTTTATATAATATAATTTATAAATTATTAATATTAAATTAGAATATAATATATTTATTATTATGAAGATTTCACTATCAAATTCAAAATCAACTAGAATCAAAATCAATCTAAGAATTATTTTTAATAATAAATCATTTGATTATTTAATGTTTAGCAAATATTTATTCTAAAGAACAAACTCAACTTCAACTTTATTAGTCATAGTTATGTCGTCTAGTACAAATAATTCATAAACTACTTCCTTCTATCAAAGAATGGGTTCATTATATAAATATTCAAATGTATTCAACTTTAATTTTTATGAAAAAAAATAACACCAAACAAACAAAAAAAATTATTCTAATTTATTTTATTTTCAAACAAAACACAAAATACAAAATTCAAAACTAAAATACAACAATTTAAAAAAAAAACATTTAATTTTATTCACATTAACTAAACTTACATTTGTTTTTATTTCAACTCTACAAATCTCTAATTAGAATACTACAAAGACAAGTATTGGCCACTAGTGGCACTTGTTAGTACTTGCCATTGACATAGTACTATTGCAATGAGTTCAACTTTTTTTAATTAACTAGTTATTAATAATTTACTTTTCAACCAATCAAAAATAATATTTTAAAAAAATTAAAATAAAATTCAATTTTGTAAAGTCAACTTGTAAAATATTTAACCTTACAAATCATAGAAATTATTTCTTGTGCATATGATTGGTTAAAAAGTTATGTGTGTTACTGACTCTTTTGTAGTGAAAGCAAGGTAGGAAATCAAAGTAAACATTTTTTTAAAGAATAATTTTTTATTTTATTTTTTCTTTACAAAGTCATTTCATTAAATCTTTCTAAAATAAATAAATGTTATGACTTTTTATAGAATGTAATTGCTATTTTTTTATTAAAAAAAATCTCACAAAAATCAATTAACTATTTTATAGAGATTTGGATTCACACTATTAAAATAATAAAATAAAATAAAAATTATATTATTCTTTCCATTAGACTAATATCTTTGTTATCTATGTTTTTAATATTTTATGGTATAATTTGAATATTATATCCTCTCTTTCTTCTTTTCATTAATAATTTTTTTTAATCATGTATATTTTTTATACTAATTTATATATATAGGTTCTCCAAAAAAAATTATAACCTATAATATATAGGTCTATAAGATAACCTATATTATTTTAGGTCTTTATTATATATAATATACTTGACCTATTTTACTATAGATAATATTAATTTTTATATATAACCTATATTAATGTAAAATTTATATATATTATTTTTATTTATATCTTATGTTATTGAAGGTAATATTTTGTAGGTAAATAAGTTAATCTATATTTTGTAGGAAATATATTAATTTATATTAATATATATGATAGGTTATTTTATTTTGTAGGTTCACATTTAATCTATATTTATATATTAATATATATTATATAAATTATTATGATTTAATCTATTTATACCAATATATATTATAGGTTATATATATTATAATCTATTGTATTTCAACCATCTATTTTTTTATTTTGATTGAATCATTTATTTAATTTTCTAATTTATATTTTATATATAATCTCATCTTTTTTCTTTTTTCTTTGGTTAAATTATTATTATTTTAAGTTTTAGTATATTTTCCTATATATCTTCCTTCATTTATTTTAATAATTTTGGTAATTGTTCCTCAATCATTTTGTTATATAATTCATCTTTATAATTATCTTAGAGTTATTTATTCACTATTTGAGACATTTAACCTTTAACCTTTTTTGATCCATTTATTTGTGTTATATCATATTATTATATTATTCATTCTTTTGTTATGTCTTCATCATTTTTTGCCTATTTTTACTTTTACTTCATTTTTCAATCTCCTTCCTCTCTACCCTCTCCCACCACTTAACTCTTATTAAGGTCATTTCTATAATCATGTTCTTCATTATCCTCTTCCTATCATGAATCATTGAGTTAGGGTTAGGGTAAGGTCATTAGAGTTATTTATTCATTGTTTGAGACATTTAACTTTAACCTTTTTTGATCTATTTATTTGTGTTATATCATATTACTATATTATTCATTCTTCTATAATGTCTTCATCATTTATTCACTTATTTTTACTTTTACTTCATTTTCCAATCTCCTCCCACCCTACCCTCTCCCAACACTAAACTCTTCTTAAGGTCATTTCTACAATCATATTCTTCATTATCTTCTTCCTACGATGAATCATTTAGTGTGGTTCGAAACATCAATTAAAAATAGCATACATAGTTTAATCTAGAAGTGTTTACTCTATCATTCATGAACTTTGAAAAAATCATACCATCTATAATCATCTATTCGTTAATATTTAACAATAATTGATTTGAATGAAGAGATATAATTGCACAAGTGTGTCTACTGTGAATCAAATCTGGTAATTTAATTTAATATACATTTTTTTTTTTGGGGTTGGGGCCCTAGCTCGGTTGGCTAAATATTTCCTGTTGCAGGAGGTTGGTCATGAGGTCTAGTCTCCCCCACCCCCGTGGTACCAGAGGGCGTGTTGTGCCAGCGCCGCCGGTCACGTTAAAAAGTTTACCAGGTGCACTGCAATTTATATGGGGTCGTGCTACCCGATTCCTGTAGTCTAAAAAAATATATATACTTTATTTTTTAATATATATATATATATATATATTAAATTAAAAATAAACAACTTGTAATAAATAATCATTTTAACATATAACAATTTTATATTAATTTAATAAGAGAAGAAACATATCCAACATGTAATATCTAACTTGTAATGATTTTTAGTATATATTATATTTATTTTATTTATAAAATTTATTTAATATATAATAATTTGTAATATAAAATTTATTAAATATGTTTTTGATATAAAAAGCAACAAAAACAAGGGTATTGTCCCATCAAAACAAGGCACCAAAGGCCATCCAGAGTAAGCACATTAACAACACAGTGACTGTAGAGAGAACCAAGCCATCACCCACAGCAAGTCATATCAAAAACCAAAAAGCAACAGTAAGCATAGGATAAACAGAATCCATGATGCAAGCATGAAACGGAGCAGACAAGTCCAAAGACCCCCAAGGGTCAAACCAGTTAAACAACATTAACAAACAAAAAGTCATAGATAAAATGACAAAAACAAAAAGACCCAAAGGCCTAGTTCTTTTCCTCCCTATAAGGTTTATCCTAAATAGCAGTCACCCAATCCGTTGTGAGGAACTTGAGCAGCTCCTTGAAACCAGCAACATCTTCACCATCATCCACGAACTTGTCCTTCTGTAGCAAGCATAGATTGGTAGCCGACCTGTGCATGACCTTCAGGGAAAAGTGAGACACCTCCTGAACCTTTTTTCCAGTCTCTCCATTCTCCCTTTCAACTTGCCAACTTCTTCCCAAGCCTGCTCTTTTTCATTGTGATCTTCTTGCAAGGGGGCTTTTCCCTTATCTGCATTAGAGGCCCTGGGGTTAATTTCCAACACATTGGCACTAGGGGGGCCCTTCTTCAAGCTTTCAGACACATGGGACAGGCTGCTCACCGAGATAAATTGGCCTTCCCCCTGCCACCTTTTCCTCCTGGCTTTCACTGTCACTCCCATTTTCATTTTCCAAATCCAAAGCCTCCTTAAGACTTCCCACCTTGTCCTGCTTAAGAACCAATCTATGAGATCTACGGGGGGTGTTAGCTTCATCAGTGATCTCGATGTCGGAATCAATTTGATGGAGGCAGAATTTAGTTTTCTTAGAGGCTTTACCCTTAGGTCACAGGGTAGGGGCAAGACGCTTTTTTTCCTTACCCGTATCCCCTAGACCCTTGGCAGGGGACGTGCCATGGGGAAGGGCTTTCAAGGTAATATTTTTTAGGATTTTTTTCTTACTCAAGCCCAACGTATCCAGAATGCTAGTAGAGGGGGGAGTAGAGGAAATTGGGGTTTTGTCAAGAGCAGGGAGAGATGGAACTTCTTGCATAGTGATGGGTCGAGCAGGGAAAAGGGCCATATGAAAATGATAGAGCCTAGACATAAGGCCTTAGTGCAGGATAGTATAATTCTTTCTAGAAATTGAGGCTTCATTAAACTCCACCACAATGCTATCAAGAGCATGAAATAGGAAAAAAGGAATGGAGATATGTAGGTGATTCCTAAGGTGGTTGAGGAAATTAAAGTGGTAATAGTAGTAGACCCCACACCTTCCTTCCAGCATGAAGTACTTCATGATCACCAAACAAACTCTATCCCACAGCTCCGGCAGCGCCTCGCAGTCAAAGCCACCCTGCAACTTGACAAGTTTCTCCATGTCGCAAAAGAACTAATTTAGACTAATCTAGTCCAGCACCTTCGTAGTTTTCTTCCATTTTCAACCACTATTCAGAAGCCCCGTAACTCTAGCAATAACCTCCTCAAAGACTTCAAAGGAAATGCCACCAATGGTGACCCTGCCATCATTCCAAGAGGTGACAAAATTATTAGAAAAGCCCTCATCGTGACCAGTCATGGCCTCCATATACTGTGCAATTCCGCCCTCTTTGCAAATGTGCTAAACAGTGGCAAATGCCTTCCACTCGTCACACCTATCCAGCTCCACACACACTCTGTCCCCACCCATAGATCCCACACCAAAGTCGCCAAACTCTAGAATAGGAAAACCAGGGCAAAAAAGATGGTAGACAATTCTAGAAGCATCAAAAGGGAAAAGGCTAGCGAAAAGTGACCAGAAAAGTAAAAAATGAAGGCAATAAATGCCACATCTCACAACCCACGCAAAGGAAGCAGCTCCCTCGTGCGAATCGCCCATGACACGTAAGGGCATGATATCGGCATAATACTTAGCCGTCTCAAAAAATCTCATAAAATCCGCTAACTTAAAAAGTTCAGCACAAAAATTTAGGGGGTTCAAAAAATGATGACTCCATCGGTCAGTAGGGGTAGAAAGATTCTCCATACCATCAGCCCAAAGGAGGCTGTACAAATCGTCAGAAAAACACATGATATCCATCACTTCAAATAACAACCAATTATTCAAAATCATGCTCCCGCCAAAAGTACTAACCAAAGTTAGTAGGAGCCCAACTAAAATAAGTAAGCACCTTCTAGGACTCAACATTTAGAATGTTTTACAGAGGTTGAACATCTCTTGGTTTTTCAATAGGGATATTCACCAATTCATCTTAAATTGGAAATGCCCCTCTAATCATCCATTAATCAAACTACTCTAGCAACTTATTCCACCTCACATTTGCTGGTGCCAGTGGAAAGAAAGGAATAATAGGATTTTCAGAAAAATGGTGAACAATGTGAAAGGTCTGTTGATAATCCTTAATAAGCTTCTCCTGGATAATATTTCGACATGCAAATGGAAGATGCCTAGTAATCCCCTGACTGCTTGGGATAGAAGCATAGCTACCATTTGGAATTTTCCTAATGAGTTCCAAAGATTTAATAATTCCAAAATGATGATCAGGAAGCATACTAGATGGAGAACCCCTAAGCTGCCCTGGGTTAAGCTTAATTTTGATGGGGCGGCTAGGGGAGGGATGAAAGCTAGAGGAGGCATTATCAGGGATCACATCGGCTGTCTGGTGGCTGCCTATGCTAGGGGATTGAAAGATCATACTAGCAACCAGGCTGAAGGAATGGCTCTCCTTTGGGGTCTTAAGATTGTGTTGTCACTCAGCATCAAGACCATGGAAATTGAAGGTGACTCAATGCTAATTGTGGAAGCCACTAAAGGCAAGATGAAGGTGGGGTGGTCTCTAAAAGGTATTATGGAGGACATTTTCTCTAGATCCTAAATGGTCTTCAAGACTTTTCTATTCAGCATGTCTTTAGAGAGGGGAATGTGACTGCTGACATCATGGCAGTGGCGAGTCTTGATATTGAAGGGCTTCGGTGTTGGTGAAAATATGTTATTTATTTAAAAGTTAGTGATAAAAATTAGGTTTATAGTTATGGATAACGTTATGATCATAGTCAGGGTTAGAGTTAGGGATAGCATTAGGGTCAGGGTTATGGTTAGGGTTAGGGGTAGAATTAGAGTTAGGTTATGAATTAGGGTTAGGGTTAGGTCATTAAAATAACTAATTAACAATACTAAAACACTATAATTAAAACAACTTACATTTATTTTTATTCACATTAATAAAACTTACATTTAATTTTCATCAAATCTAAAAAATAATAATTACAATACTATTAAGGAAAGTACTAGTCACTACGTGGCACTTGTTTACTTTTTGTATTATCATTATTTTATTTCAAAGTTTTTTTTAGCTTCTTAGGGTTATCCCTAGTTTTTATAATAATATACCTTTATGTTTATTTATAGCTCTACATATCTTTATTTAATATTATTCAATCTCTTTCTTTTATTTTTTCAAGCTTTTTTCTTTTTATTTTCCTCAAGTTATTTAATTTCCTTCTTTAAATTCCTAACTGTCAATTTCTTTATTTTTCCTAATTCTTATTTTAATTCTCATGCAACCTCCCCCCTTTCCCCATCTTTTTAACCCCTCTTGGTTTGCAATCAACCATTTTTTTCTCATTCAACTCTTTTTACATCCTGATGATGGATCATGGAGTTTTATTTGAAATGTCGATGCAAAAATATCTCATGCAATCAAATCTAGAAATAATGTGTTACTTGTCAATATGTAATTATATTGTCATTCTATCAAAATAGGCCCCAAACTAAATGGGAATTAGTGGTATGCAAAGTTCACCATTACATATTGCCCCCATTTTGAGGTAAATTGGAGTCTAACATGAGCATAAAATTAAAAGTATATGATAATTCTCAACCAACATGAAAAGTAAATATTTATAAATTTCAAAAGGATATTTGATTCATGTAAAAAAATGTAGACCATATTATTAGATTATTCTTGTGTTCCTTTCCTTGATATGAGTGTTAAATAGGGACCTAGAAAATAGACAAAAAATACGTAATGAGTAGCTTCTGCCACATGAGTGCAGGGATAACTTTAAGAACCCTCCCCTTCAAAGAAGGTGTATAAACCTAGAAAATCTTGTATACTTCCCCCAAAAAATATCAATTTTAAATTGGAATTTTTTTTCCATTTCGGGAAACAAATAATCTCAATTGGCGAATCTTTTGTAATCGCTAAAATTCTTTAGAAAATCCTAACGAATTATATATTTTTTAAAAACCAATAAAATATTTTCATTGGTGATCAAAACTTGTTTTCAAATCAATAAAATATTTATATTGGCGAATTAAACATATTTTGAAACCAAAAAATATATTTGTGTGGGCGGATTAAACCTTTTTTCAAACCAAAAAAAAAAATTATTGGCAAAATTAAAAATGGTTTTCAAACCAAAAAGTATATTTTCATTGGTGAATTAAACCTATTTTCAAACCAATAAAAAAATCATTGTGAATTAAACTAGTATGCTAATAAAAAATCATAATGTGGGTGGCAAAAATATCAAATGTTATATATTGTTTTATTCCGAGACAAACTTTTCACACACCCAAATTCCTTCATAAAGTGTCTAGAATGGGGAAAAGTGTCAACATATTTATTATAAGTTCTTATCAGAAGTGTCAAGTGAGCCACTGAGTGAAGTACTATGTCTGAAGCCAAATGTCAATGCAAATTAATGACCAGTAACTACGATTTATATTATTTAATAAATTAATATAACAATTTAATATACTTAGAAAATTTATATAACCAATGGACGACTATAGTTGCATTCTAGAAGCAAATGTCAGAAGCACTAGACTTGTGAATTTAAACCTCCAAAATAACCCTAGAATCGTTAGATTTGCAAGTATCAATGGTTGGAGTTTTATTACTTATTAAATCACTTAAAGTCATGGCTCAATTTTTGTAAAATAATATTGTCACATCAACATGTGTGTCATGTGGTGAATTAGAAAATTAATATAACCATTCAATGAATGTTTGATGGACGGTTGTAGTTGCATTCTAAAAGTAAATGTCTAAAGCACTACATTTGTGAATTCAAACCTTCAAAATAACCTTAGAACCATTAGATAATTTGCAAATATCAATCATTGAGGTTTTATTACTAGAGATAAAAAAAATGGAGAGAAGTAGAGAAATACAAATAGAGAGAAGTAGAGAAAGACAAATAGAGATGGAGAGGGAGATAAAAAAAGGGGGAGATAGAGAGAGAGGGAGAGATAGATAAATGGGAAGACAAAGAAATATATATAGAGATATATGGGAAGATAAGGGAGAGAGGTTGAGATATAAATATAGATAGGGGATAGGGAGGGAGAAATAGATGGAGATATGGGAAGAGAGGGAGATATATGTAGAGAGGGAGAGAGAAGAAGAAGGGAAGAGAGGGAGAGGGAGAGATAAGGAGATAGAGATGGATGGGGTAAGAGTGAGAGAGGAAGAAGGTGATAAAGATAAGTAATATCTAGAGAGGTATAGATAGGTGAAGAGAGAAAGAGAAGGAGTGTGTACATATGAGTGAGAGAGAGATATGGAGAGATATAAAGAGGTAGATATATATATTTATAAATAGAAAGAAAGGGAGGGAGAGGTGGGAGAGAAATGGAGAGAGGACAGAGACTTGCAGAGAGAAATGGAAAGAGGGAGTGATAAGGAGAGAGGGAGAGATAGGGATAGAGATAGATATAACTTTGGAAATATAGAATCGGTGTGAGAAAGATAGATAAACTTATAGAGAGGGAGGAATGGAAGGAGAGAGAAAGAGGGAGACAATGAGAGAAGGGGAGATGGAGAGATAGAAATATAAATATATAGGACCTGATATAGAGAGAGGGGTAGAGAGAGGAATATATAGAGGGGGCAAGAGTGAGAGATACTGGAGGTGGTAGAGAAAAGTAGTAGAGAGGGGGTAGAGGAAGAGAGATAGAAATAGGGTGGGAGGAAAAGGGAGTATGTACATATAATATTTATATTTAATAATATGCATCATATTTTATATAATATGTAATAATAAATATAAATTGAATATATTTTTCAATAAATATAATATAATATTTTAAAATAAATATAGATAAATATTAAACTTATAATATATTTAATATTTTAATTATTTTTAATAATTATAATATATATGGCCCATGTTCCCACGGGTTCTATTGTCTAAGCCAAGATGTCTAGATTTGGCACATGGGCCCCTGAATCTAATCAAGCAAATTGACAATGGGGGGTAGGATTGAGGTGTCATCAATGTGAATAATGGTTTGCAACCTCATCTAGTTTGAAGCATGCAAATTTTTCAATCACCATGGTGAATGTGTTGGGGAAAATGTGTGAAGTACTACGGGGGAAGTTATTTGGACGATGATCCTTTGTCCATGGCATACACATTATCGAGAGTAAGATACACACTGACAAAACCGTTATACTTGGTAAGTTTTGAGTGCATCATGACGGGGATTGTGTGGGGCGAAATGTGTGAATTAATTGCACATCCTTCTTTAAAATGTGAGATGGAGGATGGCTTCTCACACCACCATGACAATGGATACCCCCATCAGGTTGAGGTGCTCAAAAAAGCAGTCAGCATTTTCAGGATTCATAACAGATAGCAAGTTGAAGAAGATTTGCTTAGGGAAAGACTTGTTCACACTGGAGGCTGTGTGAATGGTGCTCAGCAAATAATTTTCTTTTTCATCCAACAGGCACTAGGAAAACATAGATATTTCATCTCAGTTTCTTGCCTCGCTGTTGGACCTGGGGCTGCCTAAGGTTAGATGTTTGTTTCTCCTTAGGCTAGTGTTCAATCTGTCAATACTTATGGATGACCTCGACATTGTCTTAGTGGCGGAGTTGGGAGTCGGGGGACCTTGGCCTGACAACATAGACAGAATGTTCCACCAACGCATTGAAGTGGAGTTGCAACCATTCATTCTCAACATGGATGGCCCTGGTCTGAACTGACACTGGCAATAGGAAAGGATAGGATATGAATTTTTGTGTCGTTGTCTCGAGGTGATTGATGTCAAAGATTTGGTGTGGTTCAGAGCTTTTGTTGTGTTGGTGGAGGAAGGGAAGTTTTATGAAGATGATAATTAGTGAATGGTGGTTGGTCCTGCTTTTATTCTTAGGCATGCTATTTATGGTGTACATTTCTTGGGTCTCTATGGTCTGTATCTATGTATCAAGACTGTATAAAAGTCTAGTCAATATGCCCCTAATTTTGGTTTGAACACGATGCAAAAAAATTTGATATCAATATAATACATGCAACTTTGGTTGCATCAAGTACAAATCAAAATATATATATAGATAATTATTAAATTTATAATATATTTAATCAGTAATATATGTAAAAAGTTAAATTATATTTATATTTAGTAATGTATAGTGTATATAAATATTAAATATATAATATCTAAATATTACAATATTATGCTAAAAATAGTTAAATATATAAAATATAATTTTACTTCATAATATTAAATTAAGAATATTCTAGAAATTATATTTTATAATCTAAAATAAATAAAAATACCATAAAAAAATAAATAATAAAAAATATTGTGAAAAATAATAGGAATTATTAATTAAAAAATAAATATAGATAAATATTAAACTTATAATATATTTCATATTTTAATTAATAATATATGTAAAAAGTTATATGATATTTATATTTAATAATTTATAGTGTATATAAATATTAAATATATAATATCTAAATATTATAATATTGTACAAAAATATTTAAATATATAAAATGTACATTTTTTCATAATATTAAATTAAGAATATTTTAAAAAATTATATTCTATAATCTAAAATTGAAAAAAAGAAATTACCATATATATGTGTGTGGGTGGGTGGGTGTGTGTGTAGAAAAACAATAAAAAAATATAAATTATAACAACTTATATTATATATAATAATAATAATATATCTTGCTAAAAAAATTCTGGATTGACACTGTGTAGATTTATATTTAGATTGAAATTTCATGGAGGTTGATCTGAAACGTTGATTAAAAAAATCTACACAATTTCAATCCAAAAATGTTTAGCAAGATATTATTATAGACTGTGGAAACTTGATGCTGTTAATAATAACATAATTTATACACTTTGAATATTAGTGAAAAATTAAAAACAATGTCTAATTTTCTAGTGGAAATGTAGAAAAAATATTAATTCTTTGCTTTCTTTCTTTATGTAATTTTTTTTTTATACTGTTTTTATTTATTTTATATTAGGTTCATTGAATGGTTAGATCTTGTTGAACAGTCAACCATCATTCTATCACATTTTCAACCATCGATCACTAAAGTCAGCAGATAATGTTTATATAGAAAACACCTTCGACCTGAAAATGTACATATCTATATTTTTCTAAGTGGATTGTTTGTTTTTTTTTTTTTTTGATAACTTAGAGGTATCTAGCACTTGGATTTGCGACTTAGCAAGTTCCACCACCCTTGCCCTGGTCTTACTTTTTGCCAAGTTTTGGTGGACAGAGGAAGTGAGCAGAGGCGAGACTAGTCCTCTTAGGACACAGACTTCACCCGACATGACCCGTACCATTTTACCTATATGAAACGAATCCAAAATCCTTAACCAACCATACTACCCGTTCGAACCATTGTTTGTTATTTTTACATTAGAATAAAATACAAAATCATGATTTTCCTTCAACTAACACTATTCCAACAAACTAGTGTCAATATCCAGCAGCTACATTGAAATATATGTGTTCCGTGTGTCGCCAGCTCTCCCCTTCCTCACTCAAACATGGTCAAGGTAAACACTTGGAATTTCTCCAAACTGACTGCTACAAAATATCTCACACCAACCATTCTCCAGAGCTTCCTTTTCCCTCTAAATTTCTTACGTACGACAAACGAATTAGTTGACAATAAAGAACCCAGACAATGCAGAGCGATAACGATTTACCTGGTTGCGATAACGTTCAGTGTCTTAATCAGATATTTTTTCCATTGTTATTTGGACACCATTCCTTTTTCTCGGTGCTTATTATTACTGATTGAATATTACAAACACAGACCAGATCTTTTCACATTTAAAAGTCTTCCCAACGACCAGACAAAAAGTTGGAAGAAGAGCTGGAGATGGCCCACATTTAAGGGGATGACAACTGTACTGAAATATCTCCAGTAATTTCGAGAACTTATTTTTCTCGTTTTTTGGCGGCACAACCCTCAAATCTATCTACCCAAGTAGCCCGTCACATGCCCCTAGCCGTTTGTCTCTTCTGTGCTGAATAGTAGCTAAAACATCTGTGACCGTCTGGTCGTACTTCTACTGTTCAACGTAAAACGTCAGGTGAAATGAGATCACTAAATTATTTTAGTCAACATTCTGGATTTAATCTTTGTATATTTTTATTATTAATGTTTTGGATTAAATTTTATGGTTTGTCATCATGAAATTTGATCCTCAAAACAATGATAATAAAAATCTACACAGAGTATGAAAATGATAGATCATGAAATTTGATCCAAAAAACGTTGATAATAAAAATCTACACAATCAAATTCAAAAATATTGACTAAACAATCTGATAAAGCAACTAAATCAGAGAAAAGCAAAAGTTAATCCTCCATCATTCAGTTATGAAAATGATAGATCATGCAAATGTTGATACCAGGTGTACTAACAACATGGATTGACAGAGGACTTGGAAGTGTTCTGATGGAAATTCTCTCTTATCTCTAACGTCATACATGATCAATTGTAATAGTAATTTATACTAATCTTCACATCTCTTGTCTTTAATATCATAAATGATCAATTTATTTTTTTGAATGCTTCTAGATTTGACTGCATGAGTTTTTTTTCCATCAATTAAATTTGTAGGCCCCTCTTTTGGAAATGAAGTACACGTTGCTAGTTGGACAATTGTAATAGTAATTTACAATCTTCACATCTCTTATCATTGATGTCATAAATGATCTAAAATTGTTGTTAAAGAATAGATATAAGAAGCTGTATTTTTTTGAATATTTTTTTGTCAATGTTTGAGATCACATTTCATGATTCATCGTCAGGAAATAAGAAATAGCTCGAAGAGAGTTGTGAAGCAGTGTTAAATGATTATTCTTAAACATGATTCAGTTTAATAATCAAAAGTTCATTTTGGTTAATTAAAATCAAGATAAATATTACTATTTTTTTGGTATGGATGAGAAGTAAAATTATTATTGACTTTTTGAACATTGAACCCAATGATATTTAAGTAGGGTGGTGTTAAAAAGAGATAGAACACGCAATAGGAATTGATCTTGTGGGCTCTATTTGTTGTAATACTTTTATTTCAAAATTGTAGACCCCTCTTTCATAAAGCAAGTACACTGCTAGTTGGACAATTGTAATAGTAATTTATACAAGAATCTTTATATCTCTTATCTTTAACGTCATAAATGATCAATTGTAATAGTAATTTATACTAATCTTCACATCCCTTATCTTTAATGTCATAAATGATTAATTTAAGATATAAAAAGTTGTATTTTTTGAATGCTTCTAGATTTGACTGCATGAAATTTTTTCGGTCAAATAACTTGTAGACCCATCTTTGAGAAATGAAGTACACATTGGTAGTTGGACAATTGTAATAGTAATTTACAATCTTCAGATCTCTTATCTTTGATGCCATAAATGATCTAAAATTGTTGTTAAAGAATAGATATAAGAAGTTGTATTTTTTTGAATGTTTTTGGATTTGACTATATGAATTTTTTTGTCAATGTTTGAGATCACATTTCATGATTCATCGCCAAGAAATAAAGAATCGGAGAAAAGAGTTGTGAAGTAGTGTTAAATGATTATTCTTAAACATGATTTAGTTTAATAATCAAAAGTTCATTTTGGTAAATTAAAATCAGGATAAATATTACTATTTTTTGGTATGGATGAGAAGTAAAATTATTATTGACTGTTTGAACATTGAACCTGATGATATTTATGTAGATTGATGTTATAAGGAGATAGATAGAACATGCAATAGGAATTGATCTTGTGGGTTCTATTTGTTGTAATTGTTTATAATAGAATTTATTTTTTTAGTTTATTTCTTGTAACTTTTAATATAAGATACTAATAGTTGTCGAAGGATCCAATCAATGTTTGGTAGTAAAATGTCTATTAAAAAGAGTACACTTGAGTGAAATTAACAAAGATAGTTCAAATACACATTCATTTTTGTCAAAATAGTGATTACATGCATTGTATTGTTTCATATGTGCATGTTTGAAATGACATTTGTCTAGTATAGATTAATATTAATTATGACTAATGCATCACATCCCATTAATAGTCACATACATTTTACATAGCAAGATATAACCCTTCCAAAATTAATATTATATGTCAACCATCCCATCAAAAGAGTATGTACTATTCTCAACCTTGTTGTAATAACTTATAGTACCACTATTTGCAAGTTCTAATCCACTTAATACATATAATGCCTACAACAATACAAAATAGATTTTAAATCTCACTAGTAACAAAAAAAAATAAGAATAAAATCAATGATTAATAGTATATTTCAATTTCATCCATTGCATACTATAAAAGTAAATTCAAATTCATCCACTAATTCTTCAATCTTAAATGGATTGATCTCAACTTCCTCATATTAGCCAATGAAATGCAATTACATTTAATATCATTCAATCAAATAAAACCACATAGATGAAGACAAATATATGTGATGACTAAGATGTCTATAAAAATAAGATGTTTTTTATCTATTTTTTTCTACATTTTCATATATTTGTGCTTCTTTCATTTGTCACAACCTCTTTTTCAACTATAAGTTAAAATGATTTAATTTTTTTAATTCTATTTGTGAGTTCAAATCATTTCATTTTTTACATTTTAACTATAAGTTCAAATCTTTCATTTTTTGCATTTTCAATTGTAAGTTCAAATCATTTTATTTTTACAATTTCAACTCTAAGTTCACATCCTTTAAATTTTTGTAATATGTAGTATTGAAGTACCTTAGCTAACATTGTGTTAAGAACATTGCTTTCAATATTTTATATTGTTAAAATAAACTAGTCTTAATATAACTAAGATTTTAGTTTATTCATGCAAACATTGTTCTATTGTATCTGATTATTGATGTCTTCTAACCCCATGATGAATTATGTTTCCTTCCATTCCACACACATTGTTCAATATTATAATATGAACACATGGAACATGTAATCTACCTACATTTACTTATATATACTCTAGATTTGGAATGAACAATAGGAAACTAATGCAAACCTAAGTTCATTATTCCCAAACCAAGAATTCCTCAAATAAAACAAGAAGGAATGTAAATACAAGACAAAATAAAAATTATTAACAAATCCAAACCTTAGATGTGTTGGATATGCTCTTGAATATTTAATGTCAAAATATAGGTTATTCTTCAAATCAACAATATGTGCCTATAAACTAAATTCATTCATGTATAATTTGATGAAGGGTGAGGATTGATTTATAGATTTTTGAATAAGGATGTGAATGATGAGGATTTGATCTTGAATGGATGGTTGAGATTGATTATGATGAGTGGAGAGTCTTAATTGATTAAGAATAGTCAAGAAGAGTTATAAAGGCTCATTAGTGGGTTCTAAAATGATGGGAATAATTAGTCTTTTTTATTAATTTATTTTAGCTAATTAGTTATGCATGGGTTAAAAATAGAAGAGAAAATTGGAGGAGTTATGATGGAATATTAGTGAATAATTAATTTCATAATTATTTTGTGGAGAATAAATGCAAATGGATTTATTTATTTAATTTGGACTAGATGAAAAATATTTGACCTCATTAACTTTAAATGATATGAATTTATTTAATTAAATGGAACGTCAATATACTTCCATTAAAAAATGTTTCAGTGACTTACATAGGACTCGTATAGTCCCAATGAATTTAAGTCTTCAACTAGAGTAATATATATCTATCCTATACATGGATAGATGCCTATCCTAGGTGGATAGAGGAATATTTATCACGTATGGACAAATTCCTATCTCGAATAGATATTTGTGTCTCCCATATGGATAGATACCTATCCCATATAGATATAAGTGTGTCTAAGTATATAAATAAACAAACACATAATAACTTTGGTTAAAATTTATAACAAAGGAAAGAAAATGTGGAAATTTTGGGAACGATTTGAGGGTTGTTACATGTCTAATAATTATGTAATAAATTTCTAATTTAGAATTCGATCATGTGGGTCTTATGAGGATCCTACACAAGGATACAAATATAAATATGTGAATGAAAGGAAGTTGGGTACACAAAAAAGCTTCCTACACCAATCTATTAGAGGAGAGAATGTGCAAATTTATAATGTTTCAAACCCTTATTTAGTTATAGTAATAAAGATGCACATAAAACAGTAAAGTTTAACAACACATGTACAATGAAAAAATCATAACACTAGATACACATGGGAAAATATTTTCATGAAAAAACCCACACTCCAAACATACAACCCAAATTATATTATTCAACAATAGTAATAGTTACAATACAATATCAACAACAATTATCATGAGTCTTCACACTATGACAAAATTTTGTAGCAATTATGGTAGCATAACGTCATCTCTACAATTCTTATACATATCACTCAAAATACACTAAGTCTGCTAGTATTTATAGCCTTACAACTCAAGAGAAGGTGCCAAAACTTGCTAAAAGCAAAACTCACACTCAAGTGTGAACATGAGTTCATTATGACATGTTGTCATAATGAAAACTTATAACTAAGGAAATCTTCTATTTCTAAAACCAATCTCCTCAAAATTAGCCATGACTGCACATGTAATGAACTTGCATGTGTAGGCACCCTCATCACATGGGTCCCACCTATCATCGTTAACTGAAAATCTATCATACATGAATCTTCCACCGTCATAATCAATCATAAACTGATATAGCAAGTTGTCATGGCTCATTACATAGAAATTTATGATAAAAGCCACTAAATTAGCTTTATAGTGGGGTCCATAAAGTGGGACAACTATTTCCACCAAATTACAATGCATGTCATCCTAGTCACTTGCTATGTAAGTTGCCACCTCATCGAAGTAGACCCCACAAAGTGACATTACAAGAATGACATAAAATAATACATACGCTAAACTAAATAAATAATTAACATCAAACTAATACACTTTTAAATAATTTACACATCATTAATAGCAGTAGAAGATGATGTAAACTAGAGTCTTCTCATATTTTTTCTGTAGATTCTAAAAATATTTTTTCAATTTTTTTGGAATCAGATTGCACTTCTTTTTCCATCTCCCACAAAAATTGGTTTTTCAAAAAATAGCATTTTTAAAAAGTGACTATCAATCGTGATAACGAGATAAATTTTTCTCCATGAAGGATAAAATTCCAATTCCTTCTCAAATTAGATTTCTAACCGATATCTAGTGCTTCCACTTGGTTTGGATAGTTTTTATTGAATATTTTTCTTTAATCAAGTTTAGAAGTCAATCAAATGACAATTCCGCATAGCGCCGATCCGTGATAATGCATAACTTTATCGTATGTATCAAAAATTCTTCTCTTCTTTTTGTTGATCAAGGACTTCAATAATATCCGTGCACCGTTATTTTAAATTTTTTATAATCTTCTATTTTTCCTCCACTTGTGCAGAATGTAGATTTTTGTTTTCGATGAAAAACCTATATTTACAAAACTAAAAAATAGATAGATAATAAACCAAAACATACTAAATTATATATTCATTGGATAGCTCGCTCAAGGCTACTCAATCAAGTTTGGTTTCTAAATATTCCCTTTCATCCCCAACCGTGGAGCTTCTTGAAAGCTTAAAATTTTAGGTTTTTTGTGTGAACAAATTAAAATTAGGAAAAGGGGTCGCTGAACGGGGGTTCTAACCTTTGCTCCTAAAATGAACTGTGGTTCATTCTTAACCCCCACTCAATATGCATTTTTCCTTTGTTTTGCATGGAAATGTGGGCCCAAGAAGGTCGGGTTCTCAACCTAGTTCGGTTGAACCCCTTTATGGTTCAGTCGAACATGTAGGTTCATGCGAACCGCTAAAACCAATTTTTTTGCCATGGGGTCATTTTTTCTCAATTTTCCTTCCTCCATCAAATTGTAAACCACTATTATGGCTTCACCCTGCTAGGAATTGCAAAGGTTGAGACACCTTAATGCCAAAATTATCCCACTTATTGAAGACCTTTCAAAGTCATCTATAATCAGAAGCTTAGGGCTAAGAGGCCCATAGAACCAGAACACCATCTAAACTTTTCTATGCTCACTAAGTTTGTCAATGCATCTGCAAAATTTGTTAAGGTGTCAACCTTCTCCAATTTAACCTTCCCATCTTCCACCATATCATGAATAAAATGAAACTACACATCAATATGCTTTGTTTTGGCATGGAAAGTAGGATTATTTGCCAAATAAATGGAACTCTGACTATCACAACATATAGTGATTTATCCTACATCAAGTCCAACATCTGAACAAAAATGCTTTAAAATCCAAATGGCTTCCTTACAAGCATGAGTATCTACCATGTACTTTGCTTCTATCATGGACAAAGTGACTACAATCTATCACTTACTCATCCAATTAATGACACCACCAAACATCGTGAACACATATCCACTGGTGGATCCACAAACCCATGAATACAAATTGAATGTCGAGGTCTAGTAGGATACCCATGAAAACATAGGGAATACTTGAAATTACCCAAGTATCTAAACACTCTCTTAATTGCATCCTAATGTATCTGTCTAGGATTAGCCATAAAATGACTTAGGGCTCCCACTGCTTGAGCAATATCTAGCCTTGTACAAACCATATCATATATCAAAATACCTACAACACTAGCATAACATACTTTGGTCATGTCCTCCATCTCAGAAGGAGACTTTGGAAAATCCTCTATAGAAAGCTTCATCCCTTGCAACATAGGAACAACTAACTATCTGCAAGTTGTCATGCTAAATCTCTCCAATAAGTTGTATTCACATACTTACTCTAACTTAACCAAAGCTTTATGTTAGCTCTGTATTTATTGATATCCATTCCCAAAATATACCCAGTTGCACCTAAATATTTCATTTCAAACTATGATGACAACTGAGACTTCAGATAAAAAATCAAACTTTTATCTTTCCCAAAAAATAACATATCATCAACATACAATGCAATGATGAGAATACGATCATTTACAATTTTATAATAAACACAATGATCAGATTTAGATCTTAGAAATCCTAAACTCAACAAAGGTGTCAAAATTTTGGTACCACATCCTAGGAGATCGCTTAAGACCATACAAAGGCTTTTTTAACTTGCATACCAAATGTGCTTTACCTTTAGCCATGTATTGCTCAGGCTGTGACATATAGATTTCTTCCTCCAAGTCACCATGAAGAAAAGTTATTTTCACATCCATCTGCTCCACTTCTAAATCATATGCTACTGCTAGTGATAATAGGAATCAAATAGATGTTAACTTTGCAATAGGAGAGAATATCTCACCATACCCTCCACTTGTGAGTAAACCTTCATGACCAACCTTGATTTATGCTTCTCAACACTACCATTAGGACCAACTTTCTTCTTGAACACCCATTTGCATCAAACATGTTTATGTCCTTCAGGGAAAGGTACCAGTTCCCATGTGTTATTTTTCTTCAATGCAACTATCTCCTCATCCATGGCTTTCATCCAGGAATTTGCATCACTCATACCCATTGCCTCTTGCATAGTCCTCGACTCATCGACATTAGCAATCAAAGCAAAAATAAAATTGGAATCTAACAATGAATAACCAAACCTTTCAAGTTGTCACTTGATACGAGTGAACCTCCTCAATGGCTAAGGTTGAGGTTCTTTCTTCTTCCGAGCTTTCTAAGCTGCTAGAAATCTCCTCATCATCAGGTCCATTTTGGGCTTTTGGTTCAACTTTCTTAGGGTCAAGAGGAAGATGAATCACATCTTCTTTGTTTCATTCTTCTATAGGTTGTAAAATAGTGGAAGAAGATTTCATCTCTCTAAAGATAACACTTTGACTGTAGAGAATCTTTTCAGCCACTGGTTCCCAAAGCTTGTATCATTTCACACCAATACCATATCTTATGAAGATACACTTAACAACCTTGTTTTCCAAATTTGACCTTTTCTCCTTTCACACATGAGCATATGCCTTGCAACTAAACACATAAATATATCTCAATGAGGGCTTCTTGCTTGACCACACCTCCATAGGTGTCTTCTCAACAAGAGCCGATGTATGAGATCTATCAACTAGATAGCACACGATGGCAACAACTTTAGCCCATAAATTTTGTTCAAGGCTAGCTCCACTTATATACTCCTAGCCCTCTCCATCAATGCCCAGTTCATCCTCTCTACAACTTTATTCTGTTGAGGGGTATATGGAGTTGTCTTATGCCTTTCAATCCCATGTTCTTTATAAAACTTATAAAAATATATGGAACAAAACTCACCATCATTGTCAGTCCTTAGGCACTTAATCTTCCTACCAATATGATTTTCTATTAAGGCCTTAAACTCCTTAAACTAACTAAAGACTCCATATTTACTTTTGAGAAAATAAACAAATGTCACTCTACTGTAATCATCTATGAAAGAAACAAAATATACAGATTTTGACAACGAAGGAACATTTACAAGACCGACCACATCAAAATGAATATTGTCCAAAACCCTAGAAGATTTGTGAGAACTATGATAAAACTAAACACGGTTTTATTTTCCATAGACACATTGTTCAAAGAAATCAAACTCAAGGTTACAATCATTAAGCCCCTTAACAAGGCATTTATTTTTCAAGGTTCTTAAACCCTTTTCACCAATGTGATCAAGTCTTTGGTACCAAAATATTGTCTTCTCAGTAGGTAACTTCATCTCCAAAGCATGCACACCCTTAAGTACCCAAAAAGCATGACCATCAAAAGTAGATGGAACTTTCTTCTTTGTTGTTGGTTCCAATGGTGAGGATAGTAACTCAAAAGTTATTTTCTTCTTTTCCATAGAAGAAATATTATAATAAAATGTGCATGCATCTAGTTGAAATAGAGTGCCTATCCAAACACCCTTAGCAAGCACCATTATAGCTTCTCTTGTCATCTTGCATCCTCCATTTTAGAAGACAACCTACACACCTGCATCATTCAACTTACTTACAAAAATAAGGTTTTGTATCAAACCAAGGAATGTAGGGCACCATTGATCCCCTTCACTCTACCATTTGGGAATCTTATATTGACTCTTCCATGATCAACAATCTTTAGGTGAGAATCATCACCGATGTACACCTTCCCACCATCATAAATTTCATACTTAGAGAACCAATCTTGATGTGCATTCATGTGGAAAGAAGCACCTGAGTCTATAAACCACACATCTTGTGATGTATGCATTGCCAAGATAGTGACAAAGGCATCTGAATCATCCTAAGACAATTTATCAGATTCAAAAATATAGAATGACATATTTGTCTTCTTTTTCTCCTCCTTACAATCTTTACAGAAGTGATTAGATTTTTTGCAATTCCAACATTTCACCTTGGTCTTACTAGGAGACTTAGATCTCCCACGAGATTTGGATTATGACTTCTCTTGCTTTGTGTTCTTCTTATTTGCCTTTTTCTTTTATTCTTCCTTGAACCACCAAAGCCTTCTTAATTGTTTTAGAATATTTTCTCCCCATCTCTTAAAATAGCAATGACACAACCACATCATCCATCTTAAAGGTGGTAGTGGTACTTCCAATGGCCATGACAAGGTGGTCCCAAGAATTCGACAGTGAGAACAACAAAGTCATGCAACAATCCTCTTCCTCCATTTTCACACCAATAGATTTCAACTAGGCAACAAGCATGTTGAATATATTTAGGTGATCTGTGACAGATCCTCCTTCCTCCATCCGAAGAGAATACATCTTACTTTGTAGGAACAATTTATTTACCAAGGATTTAGCCTCATAAATCTGAGCAATTTTCTTCTAAATAAGTACAACGATCTTCTCTTCACAGACATTTAGGAGTACTAAATTAGCTAAACAAAGTCTTATCAAACCTTTAGCTTTCTGATCCATTAGATCCCAATCTTCTTATTTCATTCTCATTGGCATAGTTCCAAAAACAACTATCCACAAATCACGATCTACAAGCATCTCTTCCATCTTGAGCTTCCACAACTCAAAGTTTCCTCCTTTAAATTTCTCTTTCTCAACTCTACTGGATGTGCTTCCCATCTCCTTCCTGCAACAAGGTTAATTTTTTTTGCAACATGCTCCCATTCAAAATAAGATCAGTACAAAAAACCCTTTAACCCATAATAGGAAACAAAGGTGATCAAGATTTGATACCAACTGAAAGAAATATAGACCTGTACATGAAAAAGCTTCCTACCCCAATCTATTAGAGGAGAGAATGTGCAAATTTCTAATGTTTCAAACCCTTATTTAGTTACAGTAATAAAGATGCTCATAATGAAGTAAATTTTAACAACATAGGTCAAGAAAAAACACATAACACTAGATATACGTGGGAAACCCCTTTCAAGAAAAAACCCACACTCCAAACACACAACCCAAATTGTATATTATTCAACAAAAGTAACAGTTACAATACAATCTCAAGAGCAATGCTCAAGAGTCTTCACACTACTACAAAATTTTGTAGCAACTCCAACAACATAATGACGTCTCTGCAATTCTTCAACACACCACTCAAAATACACCAAGTTTGCAAGTATTTATAGCCTTACAACTCAAGGAGAGGGTGCCAAAACTTTCCAAAAGCAAAACTCACACCCAAGTGTGAACATGAGTTCATTATGACATGCTGGAAACATAATTAGAACTCATAACTAAGGAAATCTTCTATTTCTAAAACCTGTCTCCTCAAAATTAGCCACCATTGCACATGCAATGAGCCTGCATGCATGCAAATACCTTGCATTTGTAGGTGCCCTCATCACATGGGTCCCACCTAGATCATAGTTAATTGATGATATGTCATGTGTGACTCTTCCACCATCATAACCAATCATAAAATAACATAGCAAGTTTTCATAGCTCGTTACATAGAAAATTATGACAAAAGCCACTAAATTAGCTTATAGTGGGGTCCACAAAGTGGGACATCTATTTCCACCAAAGTAGGATGCATGTCATCCTAGTCACTTGCCATGTAAGTTGCCACCTCACCGAAGTAGACCCCATAAAGTGACATTACAAGAATGACATAAAATAATACATAGGCTAAAATAAATAAATAATGAACATCATTAATGCTAAGACTTGCAAAGTTTGAGACACCTTAATCCCAATAGCAAGCTCTACCATACAAGCGATCCATGTCATCAAAGTGTAATGTGGCACCTCCCAACTTGCCTTTATATGAGCACTTGACATGTCAACAATATGGATAAATTATAGCTTTCCATGTTATTTAGGTACCACACCATATTACACAATCAACATGCTTTGGGGGAAGCTTACCTCTCACTAATTACATGTTTTATTTTTGAATACCAACTTTAAGAGGCCATAGCTTGGCCTTACAAACTTTGATTGAAGCCATTTTTTTAATACTAACTATAATTTTGTCAACTATGCATTTGTAACCTTCTTTATTTACATTTATTACCCCAACTTGTTAGAAATTATAATTTTAAATTTTGTTATTCAATGCATATTTTGAGAACTTTGAGAGCTCCCATAAATTTCATATACATACTTCATTTTGAATGCATTTTCTGAAGTGCAAGATTTTCCATTCAAACTTCACAACAATGTTGACTATTTGTTCTCATTTTGTACTAGGACTATACTTTCAATATTTTAGTATAATTTTTTAAATTATACAATTTTATAAATTATAAATAGGTATTATAAAAGACAATAATTATAAAGTGTCATTCTTGAAATTCATTGTTTTATTGTAACATTGAATCAAGAGAATCATCCATCTTGAAAAGAAGGGATCAAGAATCATTACCTCAAGAGAAAGATCTATTACCCTATTTCTATGGATTTTTCTTGGGCTAAGTGAACCTAAACATAAAAAATGTAACAATCAAACTCTAATGACACGGCCTATATAATAATGTCTTTATGCCTTTGAGGATATTTTATATCTCATAAAGCAATGGAGTGCTCTTTTATTGCTTGGATCATAATCAAGCAACTATATGGAGATCTTGAATCTCCATCTAACTATAATATTTTCTTAGAGAACCTTATACATGTAAATGATATCAAGACACTTACCAAACCTCTTTCTCCTCTTGATGCCTCATTTATAGATTTTCACACTCACACAACTCATGTGACTGAATCTTGGGATGAGTAACATAGTCATCTAAACTATTAAGTTATAAAGACATGTATTGAGATTCCATCATCTCCTTCTATTCCGAGTATAGAATGCAAAGTTGCCTCTTTGAAGGCATACAATCATTTTTCTTAGCAAGATCATTCATGTTTTATTATATACACCACATAGGGATGCTTACTCCATAGGATATTTCATGTTTGTTTGTAGAATTCCACATTTTAGATATAAATAATACTATTGAGGACCTAGGTTTCCTATTTGATGGAAGTACTCTAACAACTAAATCTTTTTTGACACCTCTATTGTTTCATCCTCCATGTGCCTTTAAGATGTCACTTTCTACAATTGTATCTCGGACTTTTGATTAGATATTGATGGTGCCACTTAACACCAACATAGATATTGATAACTATTTTTTTGAGTTTATAATCACATTTTTCTACTCTCATATTCTTTTATGGACTAGGAAGACCATCTACATACACCTATGGGCCTATTTCTTCTAAAGGAAGTAAGTGTTTTGCAAAGAGGACCATCATCAACATTTAAAATTGTTCATCTAATTTTGGTGCCAGAGGCAACACATTTTTTTGTGAGAGTAGGAGGCATTTGCTAGTCTATCTCTTTTGGGGGTTTCACTCTTCTATTCTTTGGGGGGATGGGGTATCTTTGTACATGAGTATCTCTCATGTCCTCATTGTTGAAACCCATTTTTTTCCTGCTTTAATTACACTTAAGAGGGTGTATTGGTGTAATATTACACTTTACCATGATAGTCTATATGTCATAAGTATAATATTGTGCCTATTTATTAAGTTCACTTAGAGTAATAAGATATTTTATTTCTTCACTTTTAAGTAGCCAACAATGACATATATCACCTTTGATTTGAGGTCATCAAATGCCATCAATATCTCATCAATTTATAATTGATAGTAAGGATAATCTCTTTCTAATCAAGGGTCACTTCTATCTTACTTGACTTGGTTAACTTTGTTAGTGTAATATTTTTATTACTTTAGATATGTTTATTCTAAGCATGGCATTGCATATATATTTATTTAAGTTTACTTAGATACTTTATTTTAATTACTTAGGTTACAGGATAGGATAACGAGTTGCACATCCATGGGATTCTACTTTTTTCCTTGTCCTCGTAGATTTGGGAACTTGGATAAGCAATCCCTTAATTTTTGGTTTTATGCCTTGGTGTAACTCAACAATTGAGAATCCACAAGATTGTCAATTGTTGCAGCCTATTAAACTTTAAAGCTTGTTGGATGACACAAATAACAACCACTTAATGATAAATTTGAAATTTCATTTAAATTCAGGTTGTCCGCAACAAACATAAAGGTACAAAGATTTCAAATATTACAAAACAGTGTCAAAACTGCAACAACTATCTATAGGAAAGCATGTGCAAACTTCACACATTCAGAAAACCATCTACATGCATATAAAATCTGATCACAACTCTTCACACTAGTAAAAAGCACCTGCAACACACACCAAATCCCATGAAATTCATCCTCCTTTCCATACATTCTTCCTTTTTTAACATTTTCTTCATTCTTTTTCTTGTCAAAATCCCTCCTAGCAATTTGGGTGTGGCTTTTTCCTCTTAGCCTCCAATCTAACTTCATTTACCACTTTCTCTTTGTTGGGCGTGAATTTTCCCTTTTCTCGAAAAAGACCATCAATTCCTTTTCAAATTTTGCCTTCTCACTTCTCAATCCACTCTCTCCACTCCTTCAATGCATGCCTTTCAATTTTCCTCAACAAGGCATTTCAAATTCTTGAAAATGGAGTTACAAAATGTATTAAATGCCCATTCACATGCTTGGGTGTGGGACTTTGCCTTTTTGACAAATCAAAATATACACACAAACTAAAACAATTATTAAGAAGCAACACTAACCATTTGATTTTTCTCACACCAAACATTAAACCATATTGTGCCACATGTGTTGAAGAGATAAATAAAATGTGCCTACAAGCAAAACCAAAACAAAACACAAGAAATTAAAATAAACATGTTTTTGGGTGTGCAGGATTGTTTGTGCACTCGAATGCTCCTACATCATGGCTTATCCTCATTTTCATCAAATTTAAAAATTGTAAAGCTATATATATGTATGTCTCCTTCTTTTATGTGAGTAATCAAATCAAGTCATTGTGAATTCTTGCATTTCTTTTGGAGACTCTTTGTTTTATCATTTTAATTTCAATATCATTTTCATCTACAGTTTTAATAATTCCATTCATTGTTCTAAGATTCAAAGTTTTACATCCATTTACAAATTCTAACAACTTATCTCTTGATTCAGAGTGCACTCAGACTTGTGTCATTTGACTCACTTGTCGTATTACCTAATTCCTCAAATAATATACAATAAACATTAATTCTTAAATTCATTTTGTTCTATCACAAATTTAATACTTCATAAAAATAATCCTCTATCTTCTAACTTCCTTTCCAAGCATTTGGAGCCTTAAAAGTCCTCTTATCTCTCCTTTGTCCACTTGCTTCAAGTGAGGCCCCTCTTTCATGCTCTTCCTTCTTCCACCACATAAGGTTAAGGGTCACTCCTAACTCTCCCTCCCTCATGGGGTCTCCTCTCCTTGTCTCGTCAAGAGAAATGGAAATGGATCTTTTTATAATCCATGATACGGGGCTATCTATTTCTTGGTTTACAAATTCTTTATAGTATATGGGACTACCTCGTACTCCATGTAGAAAGCACCTAACTATGCTACGAACGAAGAATACATAACCTACACCTTACCGGATTTAAACTTGTGACCTCTCTTTAAGAATACAAATTCGCCAACTCAAAAGTACTCACATCAACTCATAAGCACATGACACTTGGGTCGACCATCATATTGTGCATGAATTATTTAAGCGTTTTTAGTTCTCCCTTGTCTTTCACCGACGCTAAGCGACGTTAATTTGTCACGGTGTTTACGTACCATCGAGAGGGCCCACGTCAGAAGTTGAGGAATGTGAAAATTACCTTTGACCACACGCCAACGGCGTGACATAACGACAAGCCCGCGTTTCTGTTCCACGTGTCTTACATCAATGGTCCAATATATTCTACGGATTTGTCGAAGGAAACCCTACGGCACGTCGTGAACGACTGAACGTACAGTAAAAGAATACCTACACCAACGTTATGCGTATTTTGTTCTAACGCGTTAAATAGCGTTTTCTTTTCTTGGAAGAATTGTGTTGATTTAGAATTTACCGGTATAAAAGCCTTTCATCTGACGGTCCAATTGCACCTGGAAAATGAATTCTTCAAGTTTGTTGATGACGCGTATGGTGCCAAGATTCTCAACGTTCAACACACTTTAACACCGCAGGAATTCCAATACCACATGGGTTTGCTGGGTCCCTTCAAATTGTAGAATTTTTTTGTACATTATTTTGGTTTCCACTGGAGTTTGGAGATCTTCTGGATTTGTTTATAAAACTGGGGAGAGATTAAAAACCTTGGTTGAGAGGTGGGTTTGTCTGTGCCCGTCATCCAACCGTACATTTCGATTTTTGTGTTTATACGCATGTTTCTCGCCTCAGAATCTTGACGCAAGTGTTGTCCCACCATTTTCTTTTCTTCCCGTTTCGGAATGATTAGCCTCATAGTAGCTGATGCATCTGCAGCGAAAGAATCCATAGACGATGAAACTCTTTCCTCGTCTTTTATATAGCCCAGGTTTTCTTATAATTGGTCTACAGCAGCATTTGCCTTCTGTGTTGTTCTCCATGGTCGAGTTCGTTTACACAAAGAAAGAGGGCTACAATTGATTTTCTGTCGGCCTTGCAATATCAGAGTATAATTGGTCTGCACAGGCATTTGCCCTCTGTGTATCTTCCGTGTTATTCTCCGTGGCCTAGTTCGTTTACGCAAAAAGTTAGGGTTATATTTGATTATCTGTCGGCCTTAACTTACAGAGAACAATCATTCATTCATTTCATTCAATCGTTGCATGTTTGTGAAATCAGAAGGCAGCGAGTTTACAGAAAATGTGACCAATAAAGTTTTAAGGAAGATTAGGTGGGCGCCGGTTTAGGAATTAAAAAAAAATAAAGGAAGTTTTCTTCTAGTCCGTGACACCGTATGTGCGTCATTGCTATTTCTGGATCGGTATTGCGCTATATTAAGCGCAAGTAACGCTGAGTCTCTTTGTTTGTTTTCGTCGCCTTGTGAACAGTTACTTTACAGAAGAATTTTGCCCAGAGAGTGGAACAGAATTTTCTATTTTGCTGTTCGTGCGTGAGATTTAAGACGGCGCCCATTGAAAAGTCTGTTGTGTTTAAAAGTCGGGGGGACTCTTTCTTGGCGGAATTTTGAAGAACATTTGTTAAAGGAAGGCCGGCGAGAGGGTTCGTGTAGTTTTCGCGTAAATATTAATATTTATACTCTTTGCTTGCATTTAAAGTAAGTTGAGGAGCAGTAGCAGAGTTGACTTTAATGGCGATGGAGGAGCAAAGTGAATCGGTATTTGCGATGTTGCAATTTTCTACTCTGCCGATTGCGAAGGTTTTTGTTATGTGCTTGCTTGGATATATTTTGGCTTCCAAGTATGTCAACATTCTTACGCCGAGCGGAAGAAAGCTTCTCAACGGGGTATTTATTTGTTTATCTTTTCTACTGGACATTCTGCGATTTTATTTTTCTGTTGATTTCCTCCATCAAAACATGATGGCACTGAGTTCTAATGAACTGGTTATGTCAAATAAACTGTGTCGTCCTGTTGTTATTCTCCACTTATTGCGTGACACATTGTACCTTGAAGCTTTTGTTTATCGTAGCTTAAAAATGCTTTTAACACTAATTGTTGTTTTTATACGTAATTATAGCATTTTACTTTATTAGGTGAAACGTATCTTCGCTTTTGACTCTCACGCTCCCCCCTTTTTCTAAAATTACCAGAGGCTCCTTTAGTTTAACAGCTGTTGAAAACTTTTTGATATTCGTGCTTTTATTTTTATTTTTATGAAGAAACGGAAAAAAGTTATTCTATCAAATTGGGCATAAAATTCTTTTATCGTACATTATAAATGCTGAAGATTTTGTAATTTCTGGATTTTTGATTGTGTATGAGTTTTTTTCATCAACGGATCACACTCAGTGATCCATCATCAGGATGATAGAGAGCAAAGGAGATCTATCATCAGGGTGATAGAGAGCAAAGGAGATATCACTGAGTGTGATCGAAACGTTGATGAAAAAAACTCAAACACAATCAAAAATCCAGAAATTACAGAATCTTCAGCATTAATTATAAATGATACTTGTGGCTCCACTATGATATGATTTCTCACTTCTTTCCATTCTGGCAAAGGTGTTTAATCCTCATAAACCTGAGGATTTTTACCATAACTGTCGTAGTTTAGAATCACCCTTTAAAGATAAAATTCTTCAGTGGACCCCTGTAAATTGTTTGTGCGGCTTTCTTACAGAAATTCGCTGCGCACAGGGTTTTCCTTGGAATTATCTCTACTTGCTGATAGTACACCCTTGCAGCTGTGGGGTCCATCCTAACCATAGTATTGGCACGACTATGTAGCATGAACACATACATTTGTACGAAATCTTGAGTAAATAAAAAGCAACTTTTATGGCTGTGATATTATGGGGTCCCACCTTTGTTTTATTGTGCTTGATCAAATGCATGATCGATTAATCTGGAATCTCTGTGGCCTTTGTGGGAAGTTTGAATGGCTTGAGCTTGAGGCTATTTTCCAGTTTAGGTTCTTCTATAATTGTTGATATTTGTGAACAGCACTCCGAGATTAGGAAATAGGCCTTAATTTGTATAATTTGCTAGGTTGCAAATCTATACTGTCCTCTATGGGAAATTTAGTTTTTTCTTTGGCCCTCTATAAGCGACATTTCCTCTTTAGACAATTGTCCCCAATTAAGGGGTTTTAAGTTTTTTTCCTAGTGTTGCTGCTGAAAATTTATAGAATTCAGTTGCAGTAAGAATGGTCTGAGGGGAGATCAGAACTAAGATCTCCTTATCTGCTGGAATTTTTCAGAAACTGTAAATATAACTGACTCTTGTCAATTTGCACACAAATTTCTAAAAATTTACATCAGATAAAAACCTGCCTTTTGACAATATTCTTTCCAAAAGTATCTTTAATGGGTGCAGGAAACTTCTACCATTATATGCGCCATCTCCAGCTTCTTCCCAAAGTATTCTGGGAAAATGGCCTCTCCAAAAGTTTGTATGGCAAGATTGCAACTTTCCACTTTCCTTAATTTTATATGTAACTATGGGACCACATTGAAAATACAAATGTCAGCCCCTCCGTTTCTCATCAACAAAATGGATCTCAATCAATACTCCATGCTCATAGTACCTAGCATAGCTGGTAAAGTTTGTGAATTGGCACAATGAAATTTTGATTTGGACTCAACATAATTACACAAAAGAACAGAAATTAATGCATTCAGAAAACATGTAAGTTTATTCTGATTATCAATTTGTCATAATTAAAAGCTTACATATGTCATATGACCCTCAAACACTCAAAATTTGAAAATTCAAATGAAAATTATTGAGTTGAATAGTTTTTTAATTGTTAGTAACTTAGCATGGTAATAAAACAATAGTTTTACAGTGACGGGAAAGTTTTCTCCTAGGGCTTTTTACATTGAAGGAGTTTATTAAGCAAAAAGAAAATACTCCTGAAGGAGGTTTGCATAGTTTCTATCTTCACTTCGGTTCAATGATCAGTCAGCATTATAACTGAGTTCGTCTGTCCTAAAATTTAACTAATGAAAACCAAACACCATAGCAAAAGAATATGAATACCATGACCTTTTCAATCATGGACTGGCGTAGCTGAACATATTTATCTACAGTGAAATCATCTACCTTAAACAATTTCATTTTGTTGGAGAGAGCATGTCTGCACTCACAGTGCCATTAGCAGTCACAGCCCCTAATGGAGACAAGGCCCTGGAATGCATAGAGTGCTTCAATGAACTTATTTTTATCCAATTTGAATGATTCCTTATTATAGCAAACAAGTCCTAGTCTCACTCAAAAAACCTGTAACCCCGAATAACCAACCATTGATGTGGAGTGCAGTTTGTTGATTGCAAATCCTACTTATTAGAAAGGTACCTTTTTATCATGTTTCTGCAAATTAAAGGCTTTACCTCACATCTGTTGCTTTCTAGCGTGCTCTAGTTTAGGGTTGACCATGAACATGAAGTTAAATTTCTAAGTGGCCAACAATAATTTCTTAGTTACGACAAAATTTGCATTTTCTAGAACACATGTATCCACAAGTTTTGTTACCATTCATTCCCCACTCCTTCTTCCAGACTTTTATCTTTCAATTTTTTGCAGAAAATGCATTTAATTCTTAGTTCAATATTGGAACTAGGTTTATCTAGTATTAATTTGATACATCTTTTTTGTTCTGATTTATTTTTAATGTCCTTTGTTCTTTGCAGCTAGTGTTCACAATCTTTTTGCCATGCCTAATCTTCACACAGTTGGGGAGGGCTGTGACACTACAAAAAATGTTGGAATGGTAAAGTAATTTTAGTAGCCTTTTATGTTTTTACTCTTGTAATGTAGGTTGTTTTCTGAGTGAGTCATTTCATTAAATTTTGTGCCTTGTTTGTTACCAACAATAAAGTAGAATGCTGTTATCATATGTTCCAATTTCAGATTACAGCTTAAAGAGAATTAACATCTAAATCTGGGTCTGATTTTTTGACTTGGAGCTTGGGTCATTTTGGCTTCAGAGTTTTTAATCCCTTTTTTGAAACATGCAGTGAGTTATTGTCATGTTTCCTTAATGAATGAATGTTTTAAGGACTCGAATTTTTTATATATTGTAGGATGGTTAGCTGATTAATATTTTAAAATCTGATATAGAAATAGTTGAAACCTCAAGGTACCAAAGACGTTCTCTTAAAAATTTAAATGAACTAATATAGGAATTTTGATATCAATCCTCAAGGAATACTGAATATGCACAAAAATTATGAAGCGATAGAACAATCTTATAGAATGTTAATGACTGCTCGTGCTTTTTAAGCTCTCAATTTGTCTTAATTTAGGTTCTGTGCCATTTTCCATTAATCTTATTTATGTATTTATGATATGATGGGACACCATAGGTAATTTTGTTAAACTTATTTTTAAGGGCCTTATACAACATGATTAATCTAGTTAATGTTTGTTATATGTGATTTGTGTCTATATTCTTAATGTTGGTTTTGGCTGTACTTTTCTAACTGTTCCTTTTGGCATTCAGGTGGTTCATTCCTATGAATATTGTGTGTGGCACAATTTCTGGATCGCTTATAGGATTAGTTGTGGCATTATTTGTTCAACCACCAAAGGATTACTTCAAATTTACAATTGTGCAAATTGGAATTGGTACAGATCATTATCCATGTTTAATTTAATTTTATCTTTTTTTGATTGGTATCACCGAGAGCATGAGAATTTTGGAGATCAAATATTAGTTCAAAGATCCATTAATGAGATTTATTCTATCCATTAAAAGTTGGGAACCATTATAACAAATTGTTTATGACTTGGGATTCTTTCACGAAAAACCTTACTATTACTTAGATCTGCATTATCTTTGTCATGCATATGCATTTTGGACCTTTATAGAAAGTTTGAATTGTTTTTGTCAGAATTACAAGACATCAACTTGTCTTGAATTTGGCTCTTATCATGGTTAGCTAGTAGTCTCATTGCCACTTGCCTCAGCCCTCTTTGCCTATTTTTGTGCCTCTTGCTCTTCCACGGTTGCTGCCTCTGCCTCCATATCCATTTGATCCAACCAAGAAAAGTCCATCATAAATGTAGTCTCCATTATCTTGGTGTCCAAATCCAATTATGGATCATTTTGACCAATTTCTTTTTGGATTCTAGGGAGGACAGTTGTTTATTTACCTTAAGCTAAGTCTATGGCACAAATTTGGTAAACCTGCCTGAGTTTGAATGAGTAGGGCCGCAAAAATTATGATTCACAGCCGAGTCTCAAGTTTTTAAACAATCTCAGATCTTGGTTTATTTTTATTTTTATTTTTATTTTGTATTTTTAATGTTGCAAGATTCCATAATATTCTACACAGAAAACAAATCTTTGAAGGATATGAGCACAATTTGTTGTTTTTACATTACACATGAAATTCGTTGTGAGTGGTTATTATTATAACTTTTTATATGTCATTACTAGATATATATTTGCAATTCATTCTTGTATGTTGTGATCATTAAGAGCATAAAGTAGTGGCCGACTCGATGGGTTTTCCTAAACATGGATATTTTTTTCACGAAGAGATCAATATTGCAATGTTGATGACTCAAGTTATAAAACTGTCACGTGCACCTGTGGATGTGGATGTGGATGTTGTACTTAATGAATATTCAAATTTAAAATGCTTATTTGACTTTCCACTTTTGAGATACAAGAATCTGATATATTTCTTTATTCAGGGAATATTGGGAACGTGCCCCTTGTGTTGATTGGTGCAATGTGCAGTGATGAAAATAATCCATTTGGTGATTCTACAATATGCAATGAAACTGGGAGTGCTTACATATCATTTGGTCAATGGGTATGTTGATATTATTTTTGAATTTCCCAACATTAGATGATATCATTGACAATGTACATTGTTGCTTTTGTTTTAGATATACACATTAATATTGAAATTCAAAGCTATTTGTTATTTCTGCTGATAAAGAAAAAGAAATGAGCTTTTAAGGATTCCTTGTAGATGAAATGTCACAAGAATAAGATCATACTTATAAGTTACCTATGTGCTTTAAGCTGTCTTTCTGGATAGCTTGAAAGATGAAATTTGTCACTTTAGAGTATATAAGGAGAAATCTAGTATATTCTTATAAAAAATCATCTTAAGGACTTTATATAGGCTTTATGCAGTGTCAGTGATTTCAACAAATAAAAAAAATTAAGTTTTAAATGTAGCTCTCTGGACATTTGACTGAGGCTACAAATACAAATCTTTCAGGTTGGTGCAGTGATTCTATACACCTATGTATTCTATATGCTTTCACCCCCAGCAACAACAGATTCTGTGGCTATTAAACCAAACACAGAAATGGCCGATTCAACAATGATCCCGTTGCTTGTGGCTGAAGAAGGGATTGTTGAACATGCATCAAAACCATTGGATTGGCGCTCAAGGGTAAAGGAGGTAAGTTGACATGTTAAGATTTTTTTATGTATTTGAGATCTGTTTACAGCAATAGTCATGAAAATAAAAAATTTCTTGCAATGTTTTTAAAGATCCACTGCAAAAATGTTAACATCTTAGGAAATTTTGAATTCTGTGTATGTTATTGTTTACTTGATTATTTACTGAAAATCTGTGTTGTGAGAACTAGTGTTATCATATATTATATTTGTCTGTTGTGACAATTGAAAGATTCTCATCACTGGAATTTACAATCATGCATTAGAATTTTTGCCTGTAGATCACTCCTAATATATAGTACAATGTGCCATTACTGAGCTGCATGCATCCTTCTCTGTGACATTTGTAGATAGCATTTTGCTATGTATAGACTATCATTTGGTTCAAAGTATATCTGAAACAATCATTTTGCCATATGTAGGCTGCTGTTTCATTTTGGGGTTTCCCTTCTCTTTGAAGGATGTAAGACAGCTAACAGCGAAGATTTTATACTCTAGTTGGGAACCCAAAAATGTTCCACCTCTATGCTAGTAATGCACAAGTCAAGGCATATCAGTAGCAGACATGTCAGCACCAGGTAAACTTGTCAGCAATGGGGTGGAATGGTAACATTCATAATGGATGACATAATTTTGCTAGTTTTTACAAGATGTGGCCAAGAAGATTTCTGTAACTGTTAACCTTCTACAAATGCTAACTGTCTTAGAACCTGAAACATATTGGTACTACATTTAAGTGTAACTATGTCTAGAAAAATGAATAGAACCCGTAGTCAGAGACCTTTTGGGGGCTGGAAATCGTGGTACTTAATTATTGAATTGAAATATTTATTCTTAGCACACTTTCACCCATACATGCACACACACCATTTTCTGTGGCATTTCGTGTCTTGTGTTTTTAGCATTTTAATTCCATACCCAACACATCGCTTATAAGTAATTGGAGCTTCCAGACTCTAGTTCTAACATCATGTAGAGGTGCTTGAGTGCTTTGTGGTACACTTGCCTTGTAATTATTACCAGATTAAGAAAGTGGGGGGTCATAGAAGAAACGACTACTCATGTGCAATTTATTAAAATAATCCATGTAGTGGAAGAATCCTACAAAATTGAAATTTCTAAACATTTTAATTTTTGTCACTTACTAAGAGCTATCTATTAACAGTATATAACTTCTGTAATATCATTGTGTCCTCAGATTTTCATTAGAGATAGACCAGAAAAGTTTCATTTGAAATAGTGAGTAACATCGAGATGTGTTAATGTTATAGCAGCTTCGGTAGTTCCTTCCAGCTCACCTCCTTCGTGGAAACATAAGTTGAATGATAGCCGTTGGCTATTCAACTTATACTTATTGTTTTACATTATTCATTATAGCCGACATGTGAGAATATGAATTCATCTTGGTCACTTAGTAAAAGGACATTTATTAAGGCCGACATTCCTCATGAATATACTTCTGGCCGATATCCTTTGTGTTTTGTTAATAACATTTTATCTTGGGCCGACATTATGAGATGAGGAGGTGCGACCTCCCCAACCTGTATATTTACTCCTTGTTTCGTCTATTGTAAACAGCCAGGAGAGTTCGGTCATTCACTTCAATTCAATTTGTTCAAGTGCAAGAGCGAATCTGTCAAGTGCAATATAAGTATCAAGTGCCAATGCGAACACAAGTTGCAGGGCGGAATATGCAGCGCTATTAATGTATTCAGTGTGAACATCTTACAGTGATATATATACAGTGTGAATATCTTACAATTTATCTGCTATCGCATCTAGTGTCGATGCTGAATTTTGGCCTTGTGAGTGGCCTCATTGTAAAGCAAAATTGTTGCCATGATTTATATATCAAAGAGAGATCTTTGTTGCTGGGTTTTTCTCCCTCAAGAGGAGGGTTTTCCCAGGGTATATGCTGTGTTATGTTGTCTGTTTATGAATTATTTTCTGTGCAATTAATCTGATCATGAAAATTTAACATGGTATCAGAGCGGGTTGATGCAAGATCTGATCAGATATGGCAGAAATCTATGTCAAAAGAAACGAAGGATGTTTGTTTGATGCTAAGAATGGCCTGTGTTAGAATAGTGACGGGAATCATCGGCTTTATCATCAGTTGTAGCCCGAAGATTGCTACCAGAAGTTGGCTTGCATATCGCAGTGGGAGGATTCAAAGTCTCTATTTTAGATGCTAATCTCTGTCTCTTCTCTACATTATGGCACCCGACATCACCTTGGAACCGCTTCACAGTATAACAGAGGAATCTGCTACATTGTCGGGCATAAATGTTCTACGCTTTATCTTGTGCGGGAACTTCCTTGGGATTAAAGCGGTTACGGCAGAGAGAGAAGTCATTGATAACTGGAGTCATGAGAAGTCGCTAATATCCAGAGTCGGGAAACATGCGATATCCTTATGCGTGCAAGTCTCGGTGATTTCTGTAGCCGGCTCAATCCTTAAATTTGTATTCATTCAAGAGAAGGTTTATTTCGGGATGAATCTGGAAAACTACATCAGATGTGATCGGTGTGGATTCAGCTTATCCATGCTAGTTGAGCCGTAACTGAAGTTTTGAACCAGATTATCGAGTAGATTTTCACAAGGTTCGTCCTAAACATTCAACTCCAGCCAGTCCATAACTAAGGTCAGAAGCTTATATACTCTGTATTTATTTCTTGTTATTGTAGAATATATGGCCTTATAGTATGTCTGAGTCACTCATCACGCTGTATGTCTGAATCCTTCATTTAACGGGAAGGACGTTGCAATTAGAAACTGTTTGGGCATTTATGTATCCTCTTACATTTGTAATCCGGAATGTCAACTATAACAGTTTCAGTTGTTTAGGCTTACATCTTAGTGGAAGTATCGAATGTGTCAATGCTTGGAAAGGTTGATGATAATTGTCTGTTTGTAAAACTCTGTTCTGAATGCATAATAATGATTGGATATAATGAGCTATCCACATTCAATTCGAATGTCTTGCTTTTCTGAATAAGACACCTGGAGACTTGTGATCCTGTATTCAGTAAATCTGTGAAGGCTGAAAAATTATCCCAGTTGACAACATGCATAGCATTGTCAACTAATCGAGATTGAACCCAAAAGTTCACCTATCTGAGAATGGGGTATTTACACTTCAGTTGTGTAGAAATTGCTTAATGGCGGAAAAGGCTATGAGAAGTATTTTATTAGAGTACATCTGAGATCTGGGAAGCCTTGGTGTCATGGACTTAATTTGAATGTGTGATCTGCTTATTGCTAAATGTCTGTATATGAGCAACGTCCTGAGCCTTGGCTAGGCCTTATCGCTGTGTTAAGTGTTCTCCCTGATTTCAAGCGCTGAAGCCTGCACTCGGTGCGTGTGGAGTCGATTTGAGTTATTGTTATCCATGACTGTGAGGTCTAAGTGTAGCATATAAGGAGAAATCTTTTAACAGCTACAAGACAAGCACCTAACTGCACCTATAGAATTGTAGCAACAAAAGGAGATAAGTATTCTTTTCTTATGTTTTCAGTCTGCTAAGTTGAGTAGGTCTGACATTATTTACTTGAATCATGAATGCTTGGTAAAGTTCATGATAGTAATCACTGGCATGAGATCTTTGGCAGATGTCATCACTCATTGCATTTCGTAGTACAGATCTCTGAGTGTGACTCTGAGATGAAAAGTGAAATGCAATTTCATTGTGATGATCACATCGATATCTTTCTCCGTGTTCATGGACTGCGATGGGGCCTTGAGAAGGCTAGTCCTATATGGAACATGCTGGCTGCATGTAAGAAATCTATAGTTGTGCAGACTGTATTTTGTTGATGCTGAGTTTAGCACTCTCAAGAGGAGCAAAAGATGGAAGCAGGACATATCAGAATTCAATAAAGATAAGTTTCCTTATCCCTTCATTCTGATTCCTTGATGTATTTTTTTTTTCTTTTAGGTTGATTTACTTATTCATGTTCTAACATTGTACATAAATCCTTATGTGTTCATGCTACCTTGTGTGATTATAATCTTGATATTTCCTTGGATAGTCATAAACTGTTAGTAATCTCTCTCTAAATGCTTTGTGAACAGCTAGAAGTAGGAAAGTGATGAGAGATTGCCTAGCGATGAAAAGGTTGAGGCATCCAAAGAAATGATCAAACACGAAGTCACAACTTGCAGCCATGGGACTGAGTTGGTGGCTAGAGGGAGTTCACTTCCGAAGTCTTCTTTGCAAGTTCTAAAGCAGGGGTCAAGAGGGAGTTTTGTAACTCACTGAGAAGATGTGAAGATTACTAAGCTAGGTGCTAAATCCTTAGAAGATCCCTTCAGCTGTTGAGATTAGAATTGCTCAAGTCTGTCATCTGGATCTGCAAACCTATTCAGAATAGTGAGATTTGGGATGAGGTCGAGGAGGACTATCCTGAACTCTCTACAGTACCAGAGGTGTGCGCTAGAAAAACATTCATTCAAGTCAAAGTGTTGCAGGCAAATCTTGGACGAAGAGGTCAGAAGATTGATGCAAGTGCTTGAAGATTCAGAGGGAGCCTACTGAGCCTGAAGAAGAAGGTAATCTTGCTACAGCAAAGCATATCCTGAGATACTTGCGTGACATAGTTGGATATGGATTGAGATATTCTTCAGGTTGGGTCTGCTATGACTTTCTGGTGGAGCAGGAAGTAGTCTTTAGTGGGACTGAGTAGAACAAAGGCTGAGTTCATTGCAGCTTGCATGGCAACTCGGGAAGCAGTGTGGCTTCGTAAGCTCCTTGCAGGATTGTTTGGACAAGCAATGGAGCCCACCATTATTCATTGTGATAATCAGAGTTGTGTGAAGCCTTCTGTCAATCCCGTGTTTCATGACAGAACCAAGCATGTTGAGATCAAGTACCACTATATCAGAGATATGGTACTACGAAAGGCTGTACAGTTGAGGTACATTAGCACTGATGAGCAGACGACAGATATTCTCACCAAGCCTCTCGCTAGGGTAAAGTTCGTGTACTTCCGAGACAAGCTTGATATGGTGGAGAATCCTAGCCTTGACTAAGTATGAGTCTCAGTATCAGTGAGCCTTGCTTAATGAGTTCTTCTCTGTGAGAGAAGTTCGAGGTGAAATCCCTTGTTAATGCATTTTCTTCTGTGACGGAAGAATTTGAGGTGAAAGCCCTCGGTTCCACCCTCTGAGCTGAGTCATGGTGGATGTCATGTGTGCGACTCCATGACATATCTTGTACTTGTGTTTCACCCTCTGAGAGAGTCATGGTGAAAGTCACTTGAGGTGACAACATCACGCAAGTGATGAACACTCGTACTTACTATTGCACTTTCTTCTGTGACGGAAGAACTTGAGGTGAAAGCCCTCATTTCCACCCTCTAAGCTGAGTCATGGTGGATGTCATGTGTGTGACTCCATGACAGCATCACGTGAGAGAATCTGTGATGATTTCTTGTGTACTTGTGTTTCACCCTCTGGGAGAGCCATGGTGAAAGTCACGATGAGGTGACAACATCACGCAAGTGATGAACACTAGTACTTAACCATGTGATGGTTGATATCACATTGAGGTGATATTTCTCTCTTTATATCTGATTGCAGGAAATGATGGCAGATGGACTTCATTTGGAGATGATTTATATTATGCAGCTGGAAGTTCTCTCCCTAGTTGAGAGGGAGTGTTAATGTTATAGCAGCTTCGGTAGTTCCTTCCAGCTCACCTCCTTCGTGGAAACATAAGTTGAATGATAGCCGTTGGCTATTCAACTTATACTTGTTGTTTTACATTATTCATTATAGCCGACATGTGAGAATATGAATTCATCTTGGTCACTTAGTAAAAGGACATTTATTAAGGCCGACATTCCTCATGAATATACTTCTGGCCGACATCCTTTGTGTTTTGTTAATAACATTTTATCTTGGGCCGACATTATGAGATGAGGAGGTGCGACCTCCCCAACCTGTATATTTACTCCTTGTTTCGTCTATTGTAAACAGCCAGGAGAGTTCGGTCATTCACTTCAATTCAATTTGATCAAGTGCAAGAGCGAATCTGTCAAGTGCAATATAAGTATCAAGTGCCAATGCGAACACAAGTTGCAGGGCGGAATATGCAGCGCTATTAATGTATTCAGTGTGAACATCTTACAGTGATATATATACAGTGTGAATATCTTACAATTTATCTACTATCGCATCTAGTGTCGATGCTGAATTTTGGCCTTGTGAGTGGCCTCATTGTAAAGCAAAATTGTTGCCATGATTTATATATCAAAGAGAGATCTTTGTTGCTGGGTTTTTCTCCCTCAAGAGGAGGGTTTTCCCAGGGTATATGCTGTGTTATGTTGTCTGTTTATGAATTATTTTCTGTGCAATTAATCTGATCATGAAAATTTAACAAGATGAAGGTTCTAATGATCAGTCGTTATTTTCCTATTTCCATGCCGGTTTCTTTTTTAGAAGCAAAAGTTATAAACATGGATGCTCTGAAGCAAAGGGAGCTACATATTTGATTTAAAAACTTTAGAAGATTATTTTTTTAGTGTATGCATCAAAGTTAATAACTAACAAATGGTTATTAGAAATGATTTTCCCACAGTCCATGAAGATAATTTTAGAGTGCTTTTGGATCACACTCTCTTGATCTACCATCAGGATGCGGATGAATTGTTAGAATTCAGAGTCGGTACACTCAAATTTCAATTTATTTTCTTTGTGTTTACTAAGATAGCTCATAAGAATTCTACTTGGGGTAAACCAATATTTTCTTTGTGTTTACTATAACTTGATTTGTTTGATAAATTTATTTGACTATTAATTTTATTATTTTGTTCGTGTATTTTTTACTGAATTTTGAAGTACAGAATCTTTTGTTTTCCAGTTTCCTAGCATTGTATATCTGATTTATACAGTGAAGCATAGATATTTTAGAATTTGCTTAATAAAAATTTATTGAAATTGTATCTAATTTATATACTCAAGCATAGATGTTGTAGAATTCGCTCCTCAGAATTTACTGAAGTCTAGCTAACTTTTATGGTCCATTCAATATGGCAAGAAGAAATGTAAAGGTGAAGTTGATTGTTGCATATTCAAACACTGACAGCAGGATATGTTTATAGACTTCCTCATCTGTAAAGTTTTTCCTGTAAAATCTATCTTATCGACGTGTGATGTGAGAAGCCCAACACTTGGACTGCTCATTTTTCTGAGGCTACTGAACATTATGTTTCTCATGTATCCTTTTTTAAATTTTTGAAATATATTTTAACATGGATGAATGTGACTATGCAGGTGATGGCTGAAGTATCTTCATTTTTAGAGCGTTCAAAAATAAAGCAAATACTTCAACCACCCATAATAGCCTCGGTGAGTTCTTTTTTCTTTCAAATAAACCATGAATATGAAAACGGAAGTGGCAAAATTTATAATTTATCTATGAAACTTTGCTTCCTCACTACTAAGTGCTCCTTACCACTGGTTCTCTATTATTTAATGTTTTCAATTCTCAGTATCATTTTTTGCTAATTGGGAAAGAATTAACATTTTTACTTATTATTAAGTGCGAGTCTAGTCTTATCCTTACACTGTAAGAAATTGGAATAGACAGAATTTTTTTTTAATTTACAATTACTAATTTAAGTTATGATTCTTTTTTCTAAATGGGGAGATTTATACAATATGAGTGGGAACACCTTTTTACTTGTGCTTTCTTAAATTTATTATCTCTTTGGAGATGAATAGAGTGACTGTGTGTATGGGGATTTTCATATTATATCTTTTTTCTCCAAGGTGGGAGAGGCAAACTAGACAATAATATTGACTTAGCTTTTCATTTTGCAGATCCTCGCTTTGGTCGTTGGTATCACTCCTTTTCTGAAGCATTTGATTTTGACAGATGATGCACCTCTTTTCTTTATTACTGATTCCTGTGTCATCCTTGGGTATGTTGCATTTTTTCTTCCACTAAGTTCATATTTTTTTTTCTTCCACTAAGTTCATATTTGAATTGCTTATTTACACCACAAGTAAAGATAATTCAACAGTGTTTTTTAGGTTGCCAACAGTTGAAACTAACATAGAAGACACAGAGAAAATAAAAACTAAATAATATTACTTTCAAATTGATTGGATCCCAGGTGGTTTGTAGATTATGTAAATGGAAAATAAAAGACATAGTAAACCAAATACATAATTGAAGTGAAAGACTTTAGCAAATGTGCGCTACTTCTATTCACAATAAACAATGGATAGGTCACATTGAATGTTTACAAGAACTATGCCTAGGAAAGAAGATTCTTGTGGTCAGAATGGGGTAACACTGCAGATTGGTTTACCTATGATTATACAATATTCACCATTGTCTTCAATGTGAGGGAACACACGAATATTTTGAATACATTATAGTTACAAAACATGAATTAGAAGTTGTAGCAAAACATCTTGAACTGTTGATCTTCTGGCTGTCTATCAGTTTCACTTCCTAATGGTTGATGTTCTATTACATGGTTCAAGTTGTCCATGTATAGATTTGGTGAAGTTGCTAGGTGTTTGCACAAAATTATGTGCAATAGTGTGTGATGAACAATGCGTAGAGTCATGTGCATTGGCATGTGATGACACCGAGAGTTGTGTGCTAGGTGTAAGTGTTGTGGAGGAGAGCATGGAAGTCATGGCACACACAATGTTCCCAAAGGCCTACATGGTTGTGCTTTGATCATTTGCCTTTTCTTGAGAAGCAATGACCCTCATCGTGTCTTTTGTGAGCAATGGAAATTGAATGTAGAGTTGTTGAAGATTGCACCTCTTTGCGTGATATGACATAATTGAAAAACTTGGATTTGGCAATAACCTGGCTGGCCAATTTTATAAAAATTAGCACCCAACAAAAACTCCAGGAAAAGCTCAACATATTTTCAAAATTAAAAAATACATAAATTTGTAAAAACATTCATAAAAATCATGCATATTTTATGGAACATATTATTGATTTCCTTCACATATATATCAAAATTAGAGTTCAATATGCATCATAGACCAAAAAATGATTGTGATGTAGGTCTGTGAAATTTCAATTTGTGGAGTATAGATTTGCCAAGTCAGCGAAGTTGTGGCCATGTGAGTCCTACACAATTATTAGCATGTGAATTGGTGGTTTTTTGAGGCAATTTGCCACTTTATTGTCTTCCCCTTCTTGTGATTTATCACTAGATAGAATTGTTGTGGGTATATCATCCACTTCATGTGGCATGCATTCTCCAACTTGTTTTGTGTGTGTAGAAATTGAAGTGGCTTATTATTAGAATGAATTATTGTCTCTTTATCTAGAATGTAGTGTTGCTATTGCTTGACAACTTGAACAATGGCATACAATTCTTTCTCATAAGTGATGTAGTGTTGGATCGTGTCCTTAGATGTCTGTGATATACCAAGTTTAGATTAAATATTTAAACTAAATAGTTACATAATATTATATGTTTGGAGCTATAAGTGAAGCCATGATATTTAACAGGAAACAGCAATTACCAAAGGAAAATGATTATTAAATTTGAAAATGCAATTATTAATATCCTAAAATCAGCGATTGTAATTATCATTAAAAGCAGCAATGATAATAATGTTTGTTAATTGGCAGTGATAAAGTCTAAAAGCCAGCGCTGGAGAATAAGACAAAGTCAGAACAGACAAAAGTCAGAAAAGACAAAAGCCTTTTAAGTTGCGCTTCATTATGTTCTCATCCAAGGCTATTAACATTTATAAAAGCAGCGACCAAATAAGGTAATCGCTAGAGAGTAAGGAAGCGATTAGGATGAAAAGGGAATAATAAAGGAGTAGTAATTAAACAAAAATAAACAAGGCAGCGATTAGTGTCTTCAAGGGTGACGATAGGAGACATGACTGTTCAAGTAGTCATCTCCTTTCAAAGAGATGCATTCCTTCATTTAGAATTAAAGGTATAAGTTTAGATTTTGAGAAGAAATGGAGGGGAGTTGAGAAGGTATTGGAAGATATGGATCATCAGATTTATGAAGGACAGAAATAGGAGATTTCCTGAGCAGAACAACAGATAATCATGAAAGGAGAATCAATAAACAATCCGAAATCTGGAAGAGCAGCAGAGGATAAAGAATGTGGATACATTTTACAATCAGGCACTCAATATTTCAGAATATACAAAGGGATATAATCTGAGTTGGAAAAACATATATAGAAGAGGATAGTTCAACAAAAGATGGATGAAGATAAATGATAAATCAATAAGGGAAGTAAGTTAAATATAAGTACATATACATATATCTAGATATGCAGATTAGATATGATTATGCAATAATGATGCCTACAGCAATTATTAATCCTTATTAGTAATTATTCTATTGAAACTAATATGTTGTTCCCTTTAAGCCATATCTTTTAAATATTGAGAATAGGTTGATTAAGCATACAAACACATACAGACCAGGAAATAGGAGTCAGCGCAGTTCATCATAATAGATTGCTATTACTATATATATTCTATATTCAGGTGTATTTTTTCTGCAATCATTATTTACATATGTATGCATAATGCCTAGATGATAATAAGAATATTTAATAACTGATTTCTTGTGATAGAGTAGGTGATGTGCTTGACTGTCTAAAACCCATTTGGTAGGATGGGCCTGGGGTGGAATGGTAGTTAGGCAAAGAGCCAATAGAGCCCATTTACAACCCCCACTGAACTCCCCATATGGAAAGTGTCTTCCAGGAGTCGGGGCCTTGATGGGGAAAGCAGGTACAAGTCGCCAAGGGAGAGGGCTGTGGTATACACCCTCTTAGGCTTGGCATATGGCTTCGGGTGGACCTATCATGTCCCTTCTCCCAAACTTGTTTGTATTGATTGATAATCTATGGATGTGATGCAATTGTCTAACCCTAACAAGCATATATACGTATTTGCATATATTGTTCATGTGGTGAATGCAGGTTTCCAATCCAAGATTACAACATTAAAGAGATATTTATTTAATAAGGTGAAACCCTAACCCTAATTTGTTGCAATTTGTGATCAATAGGCGAATTCTAGGGCAAATCGGGAGTGGACATTACAATGTCTTTGAATGGATACCCATGTTGGGTGAGTGTTGCATTGAGTGCATAGTTAAATGCATCATTTTGAATCTTGAAGAGGTGTGTAGTGTCAAGCATTGCTAGAATAGGTACTATGTAGAATTGCTGCTTGAACTCCTCTAAAGCATGTTGTTGTGTAAATGCCCAAATTAATGTTGCCTTGGCACACATGATTTGATTAAGCAACCAAGTGGTGTGAAAGAATCAAAGGACAAACTTATGGTAGAAGTTGCAAGAACAAGAAAGCAACTTAGTTTAGTGATGTTGTGTGGAGTAAACCAATCTTGAATCACCTTGATTTTATTTGAATCTACATGGATGCATGCATGATCAATGATGTATCCTAGATATAGGATTAGCACTATGCCAAAGGTACACTTGCTAAAGTTGGTTTGCAACTTGTGTTGGTGTAGAGTGTAGGATGTGGGAGACATGCTCTTCCCAAGTCTTGTTGAAGAAGAGGATCTCAGCCAAGTATATAATGACAAATGAATTCATGAAGGATTGTACAATGCCATTCATATAGTTCCTCCTTGGTTTTGAATTCTATCTTCCAAACATCTTTAGGATGAGCTTTCACTTGGTGATATCTTGACTTGAGGTTGATCTTTGTGAAGAATTGTGCATTGCAGAGTTGATTCAAAAGGTTTTTGATGCATAGAGGAGGATAATGTTTTTTTCATTGAGATCTTGTTGAGTGTGTTATAGTCAATATAGAGGTGCCATGCACCATCTCTCTTTGGTGCAAGGACTATTGGGCTGTTACATGGATAAGAGCTAGGCCCAATCTTACCTTGATCAATCAGCTCTTGAATTTGGTGACAAACTTAATCAGTCTCCCAAATAGATTTGTAATATAGAGGTAAGAGGGAATCCAAGAATCAAACTAATCATGTTTTGCATTGTGTAGTGTGTAGGAAGTTCTTTTTGCTCTTCATAGACATTCGTGTATTGTTGTAATACCTTGTTGAGCTGCTACTGTTGTGACAAAGTTTGTGCAACCTTGCATGGTGCCAGTGCACATTTGTCTCGTGTATATTTCTTAGGACAAATCATGAGAAGCATAAACTTTTGTGTGTGTGCATGAGATGATCTTGTGGCTTTGCTTAGCAAATACTAAGGCTACTTTGGTCTTCAATGAAGACTCGTAAAGATAGAAGTATCAATCACCAATAAAAAATGTTTTTTTGGTGGTTCCCCCAATATACAACATCCTTGTCATACACATATGGCCCATTCCAAATTTCTAGTGGTGTGATGTCACAAGTGACTATATCATACATGGGTTTGGTTGGATATTTGCAAGTACATTGGCATTTTGTATGATTATCCTTACCTTGGTGTAATCATCCTAGAGAGTATGGTCTTGTGCATGCTTTAGTGGAAAGACCTAGGTGCTTGGTTGGATCTTGCACAACGATGTTCTTTTGGCTGCCACTTTTGATGATGACATGCCCTTGTTGTCTGTTGACCTAGCACTTTACATGAAAGAGACACTCTTGTGCCTAGACATTGTGCCTTTTGATCAATATTCTTGGGTTGTGTGGGATTTAATGTGGCTTAAGCAATTGGAGATTGTTGTGCACGACATTCAACATCATTGTGGAAGGTTGTACTATGGTGATAGCACCTTGCACCACTTATCACCTTGCTTCTTCTCATCCATGACCTTGTTTGGCATAGACAATATTGTGGCCGTTGAGTTTGGCATGGATGACTTGGAGTTTTGTTTCAACTTTTGCATGGCGGGCTTGGAAGTGGTTTCTTGTATTGACTTGTTCTTGCATGAAGAAAACTTCAATTTGAGCTTTGCTTTGGTTTTGAATTTTTGATCTTGCATGTGTTGCAAAATGCTTGATCCAATGTCTTTGAAGCTAAAAAATCCATCTTTGAATGGATATAAGGTGATAACCTACTTATGTACTTGAGCACTTTGTGTTGCTTGAGAGTCTTTTCATGCAGGTGTGCAAAGAAGTCATGGAATTTGTTGTAGTCATCAATTGACTACTCCTTACATTGGTATAATTGCTGAAACTTCATATACTCATTCTCAAAGTGTTCGAAGGGGTAGTATTCCTCTTGCAAGGTGTTGATAAAGGAATCACTTGTTTGGATTGGGTTGTGTGTTTAGCGTATGCCACTAGTGGTACACTGCAATGGACATCTTCATTGCTGCAGAAATTTTCCTTGCATTCATGAAGTGATTGATAGAGAAATACTTTTTCAATTGTCGCACCTAGTTGTCCAACATTGTGGTGTCAATCTTGCCTTCAAACTTTGGTATGTCTAGGTTGAATTGTACCTTGAAAGCATTTTGGGGTTGCATGGGAATGAGTGGTTTGAAACATTGTGGTGTTGGTCCAAGTTGAGCCATGAGATCTCAAAATTGTTTGAGAAGTTTCCAATGCTGTACTTCTAGAGTGTCATCGGTCATTTTCTGAATGTCTGAAGACACTTCGATGATTTCTGTGTTTACCATTTTGCTCTTGTTGTGACATGCTTCTAGCAACTTAGAAGATGAACTGAGTGAACAACCTTCCTTCTGCTGTTGTGTGCACGTTTGTATTGGCATGTGAAAACAATGGTTTAATACCAATGATCTGGATCCTAGGTGGTCCACAGGACAAACCTTTCTTGAATAAAACGGGGTTTTTAGATTTTGCAAATGGAAAAGCAAAGACAGGGAACTAGATACACAATTGAAGTGGAAGACTTTAGTAAATGTGTGCTACTTTTATTCACAAACAACTATGAATAGGTTATAATGGATGTTTACAAAGGTCATAATGAAGATTCTTATGATTAGACTAGTTTGTGTATGACTGTGCAATATCAGCTGTCATCCTCAATGTGAGGGAACACACGAATATATAGAATACAAGAATTAGAAGTTGTAATTGCTCACATTCAACTATTGACCTTCTAATTGCCTAGCCCTATTGGTTGTATTTCCTAACAGTTACTGTTCTGTTACATGGCTGAAGTCTTCCATGTGTGGATCTGTTGAAATTGCTAGGTGTTTGCAAAGTCACACACAATAGCACACTTTGAACAATGTGTAGAGTCGTGCATGGTGGAATGTGATGACAACAAGAATTGCATGTTAGGTGCGAGTGTTGTAGAGGAGAGCACAGAAATCATGGCATACACAATGTTCCTAAAGGCTTGTGCAGCTGAGCTCTGATCACTAATCATGGTCAACTTCTTCATGCACAAGGTAATGAATCTGCAATTAAAATGTGCCTTGTTATCCTTACTTAGAGAATATGTACGTCGTGAATTATTTTTTTATTCAACAAGGCACCCTTATGTGCATGGTCCAATGCTACTGAAGTGGAACCAATGCCCTGCCTTTAAATTGATCTTTCATAAATATTGTCATGGCAACTCTGCTTCTCTCTTGTGCAACCTGTAATCTCTTTGTCCAAATTGCACAATTACTCTTCCATGAGATGATCACCTTCTCCCACCTTGGACAACCATCTTTCTCTAGGCTGTTGTGTATTTGCAAACTCTGTTTACATCTTTCCTCCAGGTTTTTATCCCTACCTGGCACCATTTTTACTTTCTTCTGTGCATCCTTTGTGGTCCTTTTAAATTCTTCTCATCCTTGTAGTTTTTCCTCTGGAAATGATATATCCTATATTCAGGATTTCAATTATTTTTGGAACATTATATATGTGGAGGACTAGTCCAATTATTGGTTCTATAGATCCTTCCTCCTTGATGAACTTTTCTTATGTTCAATCTGAGCTTGTCTGTTTCTCACTGATGGTGTCATTCTGAGACAGTATAGTTTATTCCTTGAGAAAGAGCTTACCAAAAGAGCATGTTTCAATATCGCAGACAGGTTCAATATTGTATAGGTCTTAACTGTGTAGAAGTGTTGCTAGTTAATGTAAATGTTTTAATATGAAAAATATTTGCATCCACAAAGTGTTTATACATTGATAGGATATAGTCTGGATATGTGACTCACTTGTGTTGCATTAATGAGCTTAAGGTCTTAACACATTTAGTGTTGCATAGCACATAGCCAATGCATTATACACAGTTTTCCTTAATGCCTAGTGGCCTTT